>ML120374.1:500361-828736 GCA_003788595.2 Choiromyces venosus 120613-1
TCCCGCTCGCCCTTTCCACCTGCATGCCTCCGTTATCTCTCGGCCTCAAACAGAAAGGAAACACAAAGGAAAACACAATCGAAAACACAAACGCTTTCCTTCCCCCTGTGTGGACTCTCTCTTTCACAAGTCCTTCCTGACCTCCTGTAACAACAAAAGGATATAGATAGGACAGTAATGGCAATCAAATCAAACTCAATCAACAGCAACTCAACTTCTTCTCAAAAGGGGGGGGAAAAGAACACTAGCGAATATCACACTTAGAACCGTAAAAAGCAAAACCTAGCAACAGCGATAAGCTAGCAACGGCACATTTTCCAATACTCGGGCCGAACTGCGTTTTAAGACGACGAGACTAGCTACTATGGACTCCCTGGAAACTGCTAATAGTAAAGCCAACTGCAACTGCTATGGAACGCTTTATGCTTGGTAACAGCTGGTGGCTAAGTGCAATGTGTCTTGGGGAGAGCCAATGAGCCAGCGAGTGCTACAGGTTTTGGTGGCCAGTTCTTCAATTGTAAGAACGAAGAGAACCTTAATTCGGAGAGAGGTTTCGACGGTTGATAGCTCTTACCTCCAATCGACACTATCTATAGGAACGACTCTTCCCTATAACCGTTTAGCAAAGACCGTTCTGACTTACGGGTCTACTATTGTGGTAAGGCCATTGACTTCGTCGACACGAAACCCTCCTCTTTCGTTTATTCCGGGCCCCTTACGACCCGTCCGAAAACCTGTCACGTGTAGCGCTCAACATACGCCTCCACGCCCTAGGTTTCCTCAATACCCTCTTCAACCTTTTCTCCATACGGCCTTTCCTAGTCCGATCCTAGACCAATGACGCTCTCCTCAACAGATTTCATCTCATAGCCCTACTATTGGTATAACTGATATAAAGGTCAGAACTCTTCGACAAGGTGGTCAATCGACGACGACCACTTCAAGTTCGGCTCTTCCTATTTTTTATGGAGGATGATAGGTTTGATGGCAACGGGATGGTAGGGAAGGCCTGGAGTCAAACCTTATTGAGACTGATACTACCTTACCGTATACTACTCTATACGCTGGTAGACTATGAGCTCGTGGTCGTCAACTGTTTCCGTCTTCGACGGTTCTGACCTCACTGTTTACGGAAGATACGACTAGCTCCTCCTTTTCTCTTCTCAACCTTTTCTCTAGTCTCCGTCCCTCCAGTCCTTGTTTCACAACCCTTTCTGTCAACAAAGATAACATTTCTCTTCCCAGTGACCCGTTTATTTACAGGTTTCTTCGTCCAACGTCACTTCAGAGTCTCTTCTTGGAAACCACCATCCTTCGCCCCAGTCTTGTTAGTCTTATCAGTCTTGGCACTGTGAGTCCCGGTCTCACGTTTGTGTCGTAGCCATTTCCCTAGTGGAGTCCGTACCTGACGCTACCTACTTTTCAGTCGTTTGTAAAGTGTCAGGTTCACCCAAAATCTAAGACCACGGTGAGTGGTATACAGGAGGCTAGCACGAGTCAAGGTTTTAGAATGGGGGCAAGTATGGGTTTAGGTATAACGTTTACCTTCACGTTACTGACGGCTTCCACTCCCACTACAAGAAAACTGAGATCGTTGCCTACAACTACCTCAGTTTTTACTCCAACACAACTTTTCTCATAATAAACAAGGCCTCTACCCATCATCACCCGAACACAGTCAGGCGACATAGGTTCGACGACCCCCTTCTCAAACGAAACCACATGGATGACGGCTATGACACTCATAGTGTGTACCCTTCTTTGAGAAGCCGTAACGTTCTGAACTCGTTTACGGCCATTCCACTCGCACAAACTCGCACAAACTCGCACACATTCCCGATGCATTCCCGGTGCATTCCCGGTGCCTTAATGCTTTCCTGAAAAGCTAAACTGCCGCGTGCGCCCAAAGCCAAAGTGCGCTCCCGGCGAACAAACGAACGATCACGAACCCCAAGAGCAAACCATCATGCTCGAGCATGCCGAGCAGCATATTCCAACAGCCGCCTCTCTGACTCCCAAACCGGCCCTTGCAGAAATGGGGAAATGCTGAAGGGCCAGTTCGGCTGCCACGACGCCAAAGAATAGCCGGTTTCTTAACCACAGTTTTGTAGTTGTTACGCCAACTCAAATTGCGAGTTATGGCTCAAAGAAAACTTTTGGTGTGTTCGGCACCTCTTAACCCATCTCCTTATCAAGCACGAAAACAGTAAGAAACAATCACAAGGGGAGGGGAATTATGTACTTTAGATTTAAGAGTAGTATTTACCCCTTCCAACATAATCTATAGTAATTCCCAAAATTATTAGAGTGTAAGAACACCAAATGGCCTTCCGTATAATCAAGGTCGACAGGAGGCATGAAGTTATGAATTACAGTAAGTTAGGAAGCTATAACATTGCTGGGAATGGCGCAACCACAGCTACACCCGGGAGACAAGAAATACGCAGCAAAAACGGCACTGCTTTTTGCAGCTTCACTAAGTTAAACTTGGTTGAAAGCCTGGGGGGGAATCGGCTGGGTATTTCTGGTCCCTCTGGCGTAGTACTAGTTACACCATCTCCGGCAAACCGCCATATACACTGGGCAATACCTGCGCGTAAACTAAGTTATGGTGCAACGGGCCTTGGATTCTAGTGTGATTTTTCATTGATCAGCACCAAAGCTTATAAATGTGCGCAATTAGGATATACTCCAAACTTCAGGGCAATGATTGCTGCTAAGGAGATATCATACCGGCGTCAATAAAAATCAATGAACTTGTCACCATCAAAAATTATATGGGATACGGAGATAATTCTACCCTATTTGTAGTTTTTCAATTTCGACCCTGTACCTGCACCGTTCATACATAAGATTGAATGACAGCAGCGAGCTTCAGCTCAAGTATTTTCACACTGGTATGTTGCGCAAGGTAGCCGCTGATCTATGCGTGGTGCAAGTTCTCCCAATCTAGGAGAAGTGAAGCTGTGAGGCTGGAATCTGAGTTACACACATCTCGGCTCAAATGATTGGACATTCATCGAAGAGCAGCTGGTGCGAGCAACCCCGCTTTTCCTTCATCTTCTCGAAATCCTTTGATTCAGCCAGATACAATCAACAGCTTGTTCTATAAAGCATTCTAATAAGCGAAAAGCACAAAATGTCTCGATACCAAAGCAACAACGTCAACTCTTTCAATGTCTCGAATAGCATTCACCTCGGTGGAGCTGAGGAGGACTCTAAAGTCCTGGCCTGGCTCTCCCCCTTGGAGCGGCAGATCCGCCATCAGGACATCAGGACTCAGCGGGTAGGGGGTGTAGGAAGCTGGCTGCTGCAAACTAAGCAATTCAGAAGCTGGTGCAGTGGTAGCGAGGAGGCGGAATCAGATCATGTGGCCTTGTTCTGCTACGGTCATCCGGGGGTTGGTAAGAGCTTCATCGCGTAAGATAATGAATTTCCAAGGGATGGCGAGGGGATAATGTGCTGACAAGTTCCGATGCTAGGTCTTTGGTGATCGACTCTCTCTGCGACCAGGCTAGAGGACAAAACATGACGGTGCTCTGTTTTTACTTTGACTTTGCTTCCCGGAATGAGCAGACCCCAGTCAATATGCTTGGCTCGTTGCTGCAACAACTTGTCGGTGGATTGGGCGCAATACCAGAAGAAGTAGTAAAGGAATATCGAGAGCAGAAAAAAGTGATCGGTGGCCGGAGAGCAGAGGTTTCCGGAATTGTGCGGATGTTCCAGGTCGTGTCATGTATACAGCCCACTTTCATATGCATTGACGCTCTGGATGAGTGTTTGCCGGAGCACCGAGTCGATATCCTTAACTCCCTAGACCAGATTCTACAGAGGTCGCCAAACACACGGCTATTCATGACTGGCCGACCACATATCAGTGATGAGGTTGAAAGGCAACTTTGTGGAAGGGCGACGAGCTTATCGATAGCGGCGACAGAAAACGATATCATTTTATATACAAAGGAGAAGTTAGAAAAGGACACTACCCCGGAGGTAATGACTAGCAAGTTGAAGGAGGATATCATGAGGAGTATTCCTGAAAGGATCTCGGAAACGTATGTAGTAACTCGCCGGTGAGAACATGCGAAATTATCCTCATTCCGGATTCTAAACATTGGAATTTAGTTTTCTGATTATTTCCCTTAATATCGAGTCAATACTCCGAGAAACAACAATCTCTCGGAGGAAAGGAAGACTAGAGGCAATGACAGACAGCGCAGGGTTAGGGTTAGAGCATGCATACGGCGCAACCTTGGAGCGGATAAGAGCACAAACTGGAGCAAAGTCAGAACTTGCCATGGCCACGTTGATGTGGGTATGTCACTCTGATCGTCCGCTAAAAGTGGAAGAGCTGTGCTATGCCCTCGCGGTGGACATAGGATCCAAGAATTTCGACAACGACAATGTTCCACTGATAACAACATTACTAAGCTGCTGCCAGGGGCTTATAACCGTGGATAAGGAAGCATCGACTGTGCGATTGATTCACCATACTCTCCAGGAGTATCTCTCATCTCAGCTTGACCTCTTTCCTCGAGCCCATTCGATAATTGCGGAAACGTGCTTGACGTATCTGAATTCACAGCAAGTCAAGAGCTTATCCCCGTACCCACTTCCCGACCTGGAAGATGTACCCTTCCTCAGATATGCTTCTCTACATTGGGGATTCCATGCTAAGAAGGAACTCCCGGATCACCTAAAGCTTTTTGCCTTAAGGGTCTTAGACCAGTACGAGAATCAAGTATCCGCTACGCTACTTTGGCAGGAGGTCCTGGGATCTAAGCTCGGAGATAATATCAATAACTATTCACTGTTCACTGGGCTACACTGTGCGTCCTACTTCGGGGTTGTCGACCTGGTGAAATCACTAATGGAAATAAATGGCTTGGATACAAACAAACAAGATTCAGCGGGCCAGACACCTCTATCGTGCGCCGCGATGATGGGACATGATGTCGTGGTGGAGCTACTTCTCGAACACCAAGATGTCAACCCTGACCTGCCGGACAACGAAGGTATTACACCACTCTGGTGTGCTGCCGTGAACGGACATGATGTTATTGTGAAGCTGCTTCTTGAACGCCAAGATTTCAACCCTGACCTGCCGGACAACGAAGGTAGAAGACCACTCCGGTGTGCTGCCGCGAACGGACATGATGTTGTTGTGAAGCTGCTTCTTGAACGCCAAGATGTCAACCCTGACCTGCCGGACAATGAAGGTAGTACACCGCTACTATGGGCTGCGAGGGGTGGGCATGATGTCATGGTGAAGATGCTTCTCAAGCGCGAAGATGTCAACCCTGACCTGCCGGACAACGAAGGTAGAACACCACTCTCGTGGGCCGCCGCGAAAGGGCATGACGTTGTGGTGAAGCTGCTTCTCGAACGCCAAGATGTCAGCCCTGACCTACCAGACAACGAAGGTAGAACACCACTCTGGTGGGCTGCCACGAAGGGGCATGATGTTATTGTGAAACTACTTCTCGAACGCCAAGATGTCAGCCCTGACCTGCCGGACAACGAAGGCGTTACACCACTCTCGTGGGCTGCCACGAAAGGACATGTTGTCGTGGTGAAGCTACTTCTCGAACGTCAAGATGTCAACCCTGACCTGCCAGACAATACAGGTAGTACACCACTCTCGTGGGCTGCCACGAAAGGACATGTCGTCGTGGTGAAGCTACTTCTCGAACGTCAAGATGTCAACCCTGACCTGCCAGACAATACAGGTAGAACATCACTCTTGTGGGCTGCCGCGAACGGACATGATGTTGTGGTGAAGCTACTTCTCGAACGTCAAGATGTCAACCCTGACCTGCCGGACAACGAAGGTAGAACACCACTCTTGTGGGCTGCCGCGAAAGGACACGATGTTGTTGTGAAGCTACTTTTTGAACGCCAAGATGTCAACCCTGACCTGCCAGACAACGAAGGTAGAACACCACTCTCGTGGGCTGCCGCGAACGGACATGATGTTGTGGTGAAGCTACTTCTCGAACGCCAAGATGTCAGCCCTGACCTCCCAGACAGCGAAGGTGGTACACCACTCTCGTGGGCTGCCACGAACGGACATGATGTTGTGGTGAAGCTACTTCTCGAACGCCAGGATGTCAACCCTGACCTGCCGGACAACGGAGGTAGAACACCACTCCTGTGTGCTGCGAACAACGGACATGATGTTGTTGTGAAGCTACTTCTCGAACGCCAAGATGTCAGCCCTGACCTGCCGGACAACGAAGGTGGTACACCACTCTCGTGGGCTGCCCTGAAAGGACATGATGTCGTGGTGAAGCTCCTTCTCGAACGCCAAGATGTCAACCCTGACCTGCCAGACAACGAAGGTAGAACACCACTCCTGTGTGCTGCCGCGAACGGACATGATGTCGTGGTGAAGCTCCTTCTCGAGCGCCAAGATGTCAACCCTGACCTGTCGGACAATGAAGGTAGAACACCACTCTCGTGTGCTGCCGCGAACGGACATGATGTGGTTGTCACGTTATTAAGTGCTCGGGAATCTTTCAACCCTGCCACGCCAGTTACAGAAAATCGAGCGACGCTCCGACATGCTGCCCGGAATGGACCTCCCGAAGTAGTCAAGCAACAACAGGCCTTGGAGAATGTCACCCGCGATGGATTAAAGAGTGCCGACCAAAAGCCACGTCCTTCAGCTATTCGGAGGGGATATAATCGGGCAGTGAAACTGCTCCGACCCCAGAAAAGAAGCCTACCACCACCACCCTAACTTGAGCCTCGGGAGTGATATCCATCATACCGTCCTCAATTCCTACTCTCCTTCCTTCCTTCCCTACCCCACAGAGCTCTAGCATTTCTTTTACACGGCAACGATCGAATAGCGACAACGATCCAAAACGAAAAATGCCAAGATTCACACTGTAAGCGATCACAAGAAAAGGGGGGAAAACTCTTCTTCGACTCAACGACAACTAACTCCTCTAACTAACGGTAATGACAGGATAGATATAGAAAAACAACAATGTCCTCCAGTTCTTCCTGAATACTTTCTCTCTCAGGTGTGTCCCCCTTCCTTTCGCAAAATACAAAAAACTAACAGAAAAGGAAACACAAAGGAAAGACAAACTCCGGCTCTATATTGCCTCCGTACGTCCACCTTTCCCGCTCGCCCTTACGGCCATTCCGCTCGCACAAACTCGCACACATTCCTGGTGCATTCCCGGTGCATTCCCGGTGCATTCCCGGTGCCTTAATGCTTTCCCGAAAAGCTAAACTGCCGCGTGTGCCCAAAGCCAAAGTGCACTCCCGGCGAACAAACGAACGATCACGAACCCCAAGAGCAAACCATCATGCTCGAGCATGCCGAGCAGCATACACGGTTTCCAACACTCATGCCGAACAGCATCCACGGTTTCCAACAATTTCCCTATATCCAACCGGGGACGCTCCCCTCATCCCTCCACAGCCGCTCGGCCTGTGCAGCTCGCGATATATTCTTCAAGTCACCACCATCCTACTTTCCCTTCCCCTTCCTTTCTCTCTCTGGTTATTTCCAACAACCGGCATAGAAACCCCCTTCAAACCTGCCTTTCGTGGAGACCAAGTTTTATGCCTTCATAATCCATTCAACCCTTGCCTGTATAAAATCCCATTTAGATTTATCCCAAGCTCATCGGAGAATTTATTGCTTATATTTTTGCCCCTCTCTTCATTCTTGTAATTTCCCGAGGACCTGCACCGGGGAGGGGTGTCCCCGCTATGTTATCTATTTTTGTCCACCTTTTTCTCTTGTAGTTTGATTACATTTCTTTTTTTTCTTTTCTAATCGTTGGGGTGTAATATTTACCGGTCATACTAGTATCATAGAGTTAGTTTGGATTCTTTCTTCTGTTATTTCTTTCTTTCTTATTTTTTTTCTCATGTAGATTGATAGATGTGGATGGCTTCATTGCGCAATATGATAGTTAGGTTGTTTAGTTTGTTTTTTTTCCTTATATGCAGCATTCCGGTCCCAACTGCTGAAATCAAATCCCCGCGAAGATCAATATTATATCTTTTTGTCACTCCTCAACGAGGTAGTCTAACGAAGACCTTAAGCTATCATGAGGTGTAAACCGTCGCAATGGAGCGCGATACCGCGCCACAAATGCAACCCTATTCACCGTCCATCACATGCCCTGAAATCTTAAATAGAGCGTGATAAACAATGATTAACTCATGCAGCCCAAAATGGTACCGGTTTTTTATTACAGAAATTAGTGCAAAGTGCAGCACGCTGATTGCATAAGTATATTCTTGGGGTTGTGGGGTTTGCTGGTTGAATAGGGGCGGTGGATGCTTGAGGTCTTGTCCACGATTTTATGCATTTTTTGCGATACCGGCCAACCTAAATTTAGTTAGTTCTGGTGAATTGAGAAACCAATTTTTGAAGTTCATATAGAAAACTACCACGTCGAGATTCTAGGTGCTTTGGCTGCTGCCCCTGGCAGTTCTCATGGGTTATTGTTTCATCCATTGATTAACCAATGCTAAATTTGACAGATGTGGTTTGAATTTGGGGAAGGAGGCGTTGGTTTACTCTGTAACTAATTAAGTCATAATCAAACGTCAACCAGATCACTAAACATATTTTTTTAACTATACTATAAAGCCCGATTTCCTGTCCTCGATAGTGAAAGTAGGTGCGCACGTTGGCCCAAACCTGCATAATACAAAGCTAGCAAATTTCTAGTTTGGACTATCAGATCACAAGCTCATTCCTTATCACTCGAGATTTCTAGCATTTTAGGCTAAGTACTATGCAAGCGTGCGACATTGCAGGATACTTAAGCAACAACAAAAGATGTGTATCTCACACTTCCTATGAGCATCACTCCACGAATGCTAGCAGAGGTGATCTCTTTTTTCCTTTTCCCTTTCCTTTTTCTTTTCCTTTTTGGCCTATAGTGGGCTAATTAGAGGAAGCAAGTACGAGTTGAACACCCTCCAAAGTAAAAGCCGGCAATTTGCGGGCTCTTACATTCTGTCTTACATATTTAACTCCAGGATTTTGAGCTTGGCTGGCAGAAGTTCACTTTCGTTTCGTCACAGCTTTGGACAACAGGAATTTGGCTTGAAACATGAAAACCAGCATCGATTCAACCGGCAGGCGCGGTGAAGAATAGTCTAGTAAGCTGTGTAAAACCTTATGCATAAACCCACTTTTTTCTACAAAAACATTACTTCCTTCCTTCCCTACTGGCAATGCTTTCCCCACCCGGGATTTACATTTCTAATTCTTCTATTGGCATCTCCGGGTCCATATTTCGCCGTAAGTAAATACGCTTACATAACGCACCCCCAGCCTTCCTCCCTACTCACTTCAATAGGTTCTATCCGAGACATTGATACCTTCCTGTCTCCTCTGCTGGAGAGTATCATCCTGACTAATCTCTTAACGCAAGAACTCTTCACTTTGCCCCCCCCCCCCCAAAGAAGAAAAAAAAAAAGAAAAAAAAGTCAAGCTTTCCTTCAATATACACTCTGCAATACTACCCATTCATCTCCCTTCCTTCCTTCTATCATGCACCCTCTCCCGGGTTCCTTCACGCTGTACTGCACCAAGCAAGTCTAGTCTAGATTCTCACTCGATTAAAGTCTCGACTTCACCCACCCACCCAACATAGTACCAATCATCATGAACAATTGAAGAAAAAGACAGTTAGAAAAAAATAAATGTTCATAAAATATCAGATGGAAAAAATAAATAAATACTTTCCATGATATGTCTGCGGCAATACAAACCGGGGGAGCGGGAAAGGGAAGCGCGGAGGAGCGAACAGGCAACCCAGACAGCAATGGAGGCGCTTCAATTACCTCACAACTCCGGAGTATTAAGCTTAGCATTCAAATGATAATTATCCAGATAATTATAAATTGCACAATGATGCAAAAATGGGAGCCATGGACAAACCCCCATTTCCGCTTGCGGCGAGCCATCGCCAGCCTCTCCGGCTGTTATGCTGCAAGACCTTATCATCTCTACAATCCCCCTATGCCCAGCCTCATAAGCAGCCGTAAGCGGGGTATATCCGAACGCAGTCCTCCTTTCCGGATCAACGTCATTCTGCCCAAGGAGTAGTCGGACCACATCCTCATGTGCGCTATAGGCCACCCACAACAGCGCCGTCTGACCATGTTCATCTGGCACGTCGGGATTTATGTCGCCGCGGGCTAGCAGAAGTCTTACCGCGCGCTCGTGCCTAGCAGCAGCGGCGGCAGTGGCGGACAGCGGAGTTTGGCCAGAATAGCCGGAGGTGTCGGGGTTGACGTTATCCCTTGTGAGGAGTCGGATGATACCGACGTGGCCGTGCGCAGCGACGGACAATAGTGGGGTTTGTTCGAAGAAGGTTTGAGTCTCAGGATTGACGTCGGGCCGGTTGAGGAGTAGTTTGACAATGCCCTTGTGGCCGTTGCTAGCTGCGTGGTATAGTACTGCCCGACCGCCGGTAGTGCAGTGGTTGGGACTGATGTCGTGCCTTGTGAGGAGTAGTTTTACCACGTCTTCGTTCCCCTGTGTAGCAGCACAGAGAAGTGGTGCCAAATCTGAAGGGTCTCCTCAGTTAATGTCGCACCCTTCAACCTCTAACAAGGTGATCACAAGCTCTACGATGCCGAAGTGAGCTGCACAGTGCAGATCGCTGAGAAGGCGAGGAGTTGTGAAGAATCTGCGCATAAAGTCGCGATGTTCGAGAAGTATGGGAGCGGATACATGCCCACCATACTGTCTTAATAGCTCTAGCGCAAGCAATTTTGCACGATCTGCGAGTTCAATCTTGTTATGCGCTCCCCAGTGGGCAGAGGGGTATTGGAGAAAAGGCATGTCTGGGGGGTTAAGTGCGCGGAAGGAATTTGACGGAAGTTGTTTGACATGCTCGTAATTTAGATATGTCAAGCATGTCTCCCCCAGCATTTTGTGGGCTCCAGGAAGAATCCCGGGGCTGCGAAGGTATTCGCCAAATGTGGAGTGGGATAGGCGCACTGTCGATGTCTCCTTGTCAATCATGGCTAGTCCGAAGCAGGACTCCAGGACTGAATCTTGAGATGAAAGGTTGCCAGGGTCTAACTTTGTTGAATCAATCTCCATTGCCCGGGGGTAACAGTGTTCCTCAATCTACAATAGCCTTTCCTGTGGGATACCCACATAAGTATCTGCATCCCAAGTCCTGATCGTCAACCCTTTTGCTCCCTTACCTGCTGCAGTGTCAGGGCATACACACGGTCCAGTTCCACACCAGTTGTCGCCACTTTTTTCAACATTTCTTTTCTCCTATCAATTGAGGTCTCACTCAGAATGACATCAACTTTCAATGCTAGGATGAGAAATCTTGACAGAAAGTCATTTAGTGATTCGAGCTTGCCAACCTTGCTGGTGGTACTTACATCTCAGGTGCCTTTCCCAAGCTAGCTTTCATGATCTCATCTTTCAGGTTTTCTGTCATCAACTCTGGATTTCTACCAGAATCCTTGTCAATACTCCGACTTGCATATCGAGCAAGATCTCGTTGGTCGGCGATGATGGGTATGATATAGGCTGTCTCGGTGAGGTTCCTGTCAATCTCTGCGCGAACACACAGCCTGCGTGTAAGAAATAGCCGAGTACTCGGGGCCTCGGCCACGATCTGCCATAATACGCGAACAAACAGTGACCGAACCTGTGGTAGCAACTCATGAACCGCGCCAATGCAGATGAATACCTGCCCAATAGAATTGATTACTTTGATGAATATCTTCACCATCTCGGGCAATCGAAGAGTTTTGACCCATTTATATTTCGATATCTCAAATGCGTTTTTGATTTTCTCTGGAACGCTTGGGGCTCCCGTGGCAACCAGTCTGAATAGGCTACCTGTCAGTTTTAATTCAGACTGGACCTCCTGGGCCTTTGAATCACAGCAAAGAGATAGAACGGCGATATTAGGTCCACGAGCTGGGTGGCATAGGGTGTCTATCACCAGTGAACCGACCTCGTTCATTGTTAGTACCCACTACAGCTTGTTCAGGATTACTCTTGTACCTGATATATGTCTTGCCTACACCTTAATCCCCATAACAGAACAACATCGGATCAGCTCTCGCTGCCCCCAGCCCACGATTCAAACTTGGTGCTCTTCAGAACCCACTCCCCAACTCCGTCAAGTGAACGGTCTCTAATGTCCTGATGCCTTATACGGGGATTGAATGGCAATAGTCATGCTTGAATATGCAAAGTCTCCTCATCTACTCCAATATTGATGGTGTTATTGTAGATATTTGACAAATTATCAACATTGCCGCTCGAGCCATCGCTAATATTATGGGTCATGTTACCGCCGGTAATGCGGTAATGGTTTAGCGGAGTTATAGCCCGTTGAAGAGGTGGATGTGTGGTCTGTAGTAGGCTTCAAGCAAAGCGGGAATTGCTCTCTTAAAGACCAGTAGTTGTCCAGTAACTTAGTAGTTACATGGGAAGAACAGCCCAAAAATATACGCTAAAGAAATGGTTACAAATACCTTATTCTCCTCCTCTTCAGTAAGTAATTGCTACCCCTCATGAGCCTGGCTTCAAGGTTTTGTTTTGTTTAATTGTCAGTCACGCAATGTAGTACAGGGAACACCGAATGTCTCGGTTACAGGGGGTTTTTATCATTTTTTAAAGCAGTAAGAGGATTAAAAATTTATCTCTCATGGACTGAATTAGCACAAACTTTCACTTTAGGTATGGTGAACCATGGTTGAGCTTCTGCAAGAAGATAAAAGGAGGAAGATGGTTGTGTGATGGGTGACCCGTCGTGGCCAGTTACACGGTAAAATATGTTACAGCCCAATCATGTCCATGACAGGGAAGTCTTTCCCCCCATCTTGGGACTGCGCATGCTGACCAACAAATCTGAAAAACCTTTCGGAAATTGTACAAATGCGGTAATGCCTTGAGCTCATGCAGCCAAACCCATGATGCCAATAGGTAACCTGTCTATATTCTGTCCTCTCTCTGACTCCTGGTTCTTCGGGCATAAGCCCTTAGCCAAAAATCAATCTACTACTGGTATCCCCCGACTGTACCGCTCTATCTTCGCTTCGGCTAGAGTGGATCAGATTTCCCGGCTGTGAAATCGGATTCGAGTGAGAGAACATGGTGGCAGATCAGCCAAATGGGATCAAACTAGTTGAAAAACATAAGTGCAACTCGATTCCGATGACTTAGATCTTTATATTATACAAATTTAGATTCTCGGGCACCGCGAGCGTTGTGTGAGGGGCCTGTCGGGTAGGCCGACCATTGGTGCGAGAACGCAACGGTATATGCAATGGTCCTTAAGGTCTGTTCTCTTCTGTGTCTGTATGGTTTTCGACCACATTACATTACCTACCCCCATATTCGCCAGAGGACTAGCTTATCCTGAGGTCCCGCCGATTTGACGAAGATATCCGTTCATGTCTCCTAATTCACAGGCCTGTGCCACGCCTGGGAGGTAATTGAACTAAGAGGGTATCCGAGTAGCCGGATTAACAGCGCGTTCTACAGCACTAGTATATCTGCATGGAAAAATCCGGACTCATGGCATCCGCTCATTTGATTGGGGCTGGGAAAAGACTCGTCTTCAGGTTCTTGTAACAAATTCTTCCAAGATGACTAACACCTCACCTCCTCTAGCCCGTCCGTGTCATTATACTGGTGTTCTTTTCTTCCCCATTTTCATGATTTTTTTTTAGTAACACTCTCTATGCTTAACCAAAGAAAACAGCGAAATTCGGGAGCGAACAGGGTGGGCTATCTGCTCTATGCTATTTCCCAGCTCTTGTGATGGGACAGGGATCTGCGAACCCCCAAACAAGCCACAGGACTGCAGATCGCTCTTTATTATTATTATGGTTATTACCATTTTCCACTTCATATGCGGGAAAGTTTCATGCGTGGGTGAGGGGGAATTACGATGTGGAATGTGGGGAAATTAATGAAGGATGTCAGCTCGACAATAGTGTTGTAGCCATGAGAGTGCTCCATGCCTCTTAGTATACCAGTATATAGACTTACCGGGTGCAGATTTCCTTTTGTTTTTCTATCAAAATAGACCTGTTCTCTCAAATTACTTGCCTCACATTACCAGTCAGATTTTTTACATATCAACTATGAAAGACACCGGGAAAGGTTCCACCAACTGTATTGTACTGTACGCATAGTCGATTGAGAACATCCCGAAGCTCCTCTCGCCAATTGATATCCCTGGCTCAAAGCCTATGTGAATGGTTTTCTGTTGGCACTTGCGCAAACAGTTTTTTTCGTGCTCCGACATAATAACCCCCACCAGCGTCTATACCCGAAACCAATTTTACAACGCATAAGATACTGAAGTCCTAAACCCACACCCACAATTAAAATGGCCGATCCCGGGATCCCGACCGTGGTTTTTACACAATGGAGTGTAGAAACTCAAGCTATAATTGTACCACCAGTAAATTTTAGAAACAAGTTGTGTATTTTCTGATTTCTTATTTTTTTTTTTTTTCTGCGCTTTTTTTGGAGTAGACTTTCCTTGCTGTTTTGGAGCCCAGTCTTTTTGAGGTGGGTAGTAAAGCACCTAAGCAAAAGTCTTGGTGATTACGTATTTCAACGATCACCACAATGGCAAACATAGAGTAAAGAAATTGCAATAACTCAACCACAGATGATTCAATTGATAAGAGATTAGAGAGAATGAATTTTAGGACCAGCCTTTACATATAAATTAAAAAAAAGAAGGAAAAAAGAATTTTTAGTATCTTGTGTACCAGCCCTTTGCTGCAATTACAGCCTGAACCCAGTCAGGCATTGACCTCCACAACTGCTCAAAAAACCCAGAAGGTATGGTATCCCATACT
Source organism: Choiromyces venosus 120613-1 (assembly GCA_003788595.2). Classification (NCBI taxonomy): domain Eukaryota; kingdom Fungi; phylum Ascomycota; class Pezizomycetes; order Pezizales; family Tuberaceae; genus Choiromyces; species Choiromyces venosus. The sequence goes on from ML120374.1 coordinate 515,212, forward strand.
ATAGGTAATACCTCAGCTAGCTTCTCCTTGACCTTCTGAGGGCCACCAGGTGTTGAAGCAATATCAGGATACTGAATCTGAAGTCTTTTCTTAAGTTCAACCCAGACATGTTCAATAGGATTTAGGTCAGGGGAACAGGGGGAGTGTTCAGCCAGTTCAATTCCATTCTCCTCAAACCAATCTAGCACTGCCTGAGCAGTATGGACAGTAGAATTGTCTTGCTGAAAGATAGGATCACCAAGGGTCTCATGAACACAGGTTAGGACCAGGATAAGACAAATTTCTAACAACCTGAGATAGACCCACCAGTCTACTGATTTTACAACCAAGGGTACAAAGGTTCCCCAGTTTCTGCTCCAGAAGCACCCCCAGACTATCAAAGAAATACCCTTGTCCTTTGCTATCCCTCTAACACACTCTGGATGCTACTTTTCAGAGGCAGATCTGAAGACCCATTTTTGCTGTGGATTGCAGCTTCTTTCAATAAAGCATTCATCACTCCAGATCACAACTTCAAAATCCTCAGTAGTCCAATTTTGCTGTGCCTTAGCCCAAGCTAACCTCTTTTGAGCATGCTCTGGTGTCAGCTTCACTCTTTTCTTAGCTAGACACTTCTTAATACCACTCTCTCTTAAAGTCCAGTCCACAGTAAATACTGAGACATTAGGTACTAATATTTACTGTAGCTTTTCCCTATTCCAGTCCCTATGGACCCTTGCACCTCATACTAAAGATCTCTTTGCTCTCTAGGAGAGCAGGGGTGGTTGGCCAGAGTGGGGAAGGTTGTCAATTGAGCCCCACTTTGATGATCAGGTAAGGAAATTTCTGACTGTTGACCATGGACAGCCAACTATCTGGCTAACAATAGATATTTTTTGAAAAATCTCAAAAAAGGCAAGGATCATGCCTTTCTCAACTCAGGTAAGCTCTTTGCATGATGTCTTTGGTGCCATAGTTGCTGCTGTCATGAAAATTTGATCGGCCTTCTTGATATTTCGCTTATCTACTGTTTTCACCAAGACTTTTGCTTAGGTGCTTTAGGTTGATTTAAGCATTTTCCCGCTAAATTACTGCAAGGCATACCCTGGAGAGAGGGATGCGGCTAAATAAAACCGGGCAATGCGCTGACAAAGCAAATGCGGCTCAAATATTTGTCTATTGCGGCTCAACTCTAACTTCCTTGACCCGAATGCTACCCTGGTTAACTGTTAACATATTGCTTAAGGTTAAGTAAGGTTACTACTATTTTTTCGCACGCCAAACTGTACCGTATTAACCACATCCAGACCCGAAATATCCAAGGTTGCTCTTACCAGCAGCAAATCCTAGCAAAACCAGAGTTCTAAATCAGCATGATGGATGGAGTTTTTGCCACCTTTTTATAAAAATGTTCTTAATTGAGTTTGGTCTAGGCGATACTTGTATACGTTCCTTAATATACTGTTGAAATGAAAAAAAGTGAAAAAAAGAAAAAAGAAAAAAGTAGTCCCAGCCGCCTTCGGATACAGAAAAATTGTCAATTAAACACGGAAGGGTGACAACAATGTACCCGTGATATTACCATACTAAGTATTCAAGTCCAAAAGTTGGAAATTTGGAAATTAACGCCTAACTCATGGCGAGGTCAACTAATTTCATGATAAACAAATTGCTTTCCCAAGAGATTCCAAAACAAAATATTCCCACAGGCTTGTGCTCATCCATGGCCATGGATTTTTAACACTGATGGCGACTTGAAAAGAAACGGGGAGAACCATTGAAATAGAGGTTTATTGGGTTTAGGGATATGCACCCCCATTCTCACCACGCAATCGGCACTACAACAATACCAGGATCATCACACCCGGGGACTAACAGGATATCAAATTCACCCTCTTCACATTCCATCAACCCCTAGAAAAGGTCTCACCCATAACAGTGAAAAGCACAATATTCGCATACCAGCACACAAGTCCCAACATCATGAAATACATGCCCTACATCTCCCACCAGCGACAATTACAGACCAGGGTTTCATGTCACAGGCAATACCGGAATGTTAAAGAGCGGACGAAGGAATACAGAAAACAACGCCAGGTTCAGCTTTTCATTGTTCCGAGACAAGGGCGAGCGCTGTAGGTCATGTTAACATAGATTAGCAAAAAAAAGAAGTTACGGATCAAATGCTGGAGATGACTCCAGGAAGATGACATTATAATTACCACCGATCATATTTCCCACTTTCATTTTTAATTTTTTTAATTTTTTTAATTTTTTTTAATTTTTCTTTGCTCCGGGTTGTATTAGAAGGAGTTTATGTTTGGAAGGAATTGCGGAGGTTTAAGTTACGGTGTATTCTTCGCATAGAAATTGATATAGTCGTGCAAAGTCGGTGTGTTGGCACAGCGTGTATGAGAGCGGCCAGATATGATATCTCTCCCTCTGGAAATTTCCAATCTGGCTCTGAAGTAGGAGGAGACATTAAAAAAAAAAAAAAGGTCCCACACTCTTCCTATCAGCATCGCTGCACGGCGTTGACATCAATAGTTGATTTCTGGTGAAGACAGGAGGAAAGAGTGGCTTGAAAATATCCGGGGATTGCCGACATTTTGTTTATTTTACGCCCTTCTATGTTCAACTACTAGGGGTGATCTCGGTAGGAAAGGTTGGTGTGAGAGGTGAAAACTCTGTGGAAAAATGTCAAAGAAGACATTTTTAATAACATACAAGAGACAGTATCTAGATGCGGGAAAAGATTAAAAAACAACTTTTGGAGGTGTAATGTATCAAGTCATGACCCTCATCTCAACGAAGTTACTCCTTCAAACCCCCTTAGACCAAACCATATACACCAGAAAAAAGAAAGAGAGGAAAATAAACACCTCTGGATCACATATGAAGAAAATGAGCTCGAGTAACAAGTCTACACAAAGATGGCTTCCATGAAAAATGCTTATGAAAAAAATCGAAGAGGAAGGAAATGAAAAGAGGGGGTATCGACAAGATGATAAGGGAAAAACTAGGGGGTAGCGGCCACACCAAGAAGAGGAGGGGCTGTGCTGATACGAGGGAAGCATTGGGAACCAGTATGAAAGCTCAGCAGTTCCGTGGATGAAGAGAGGGAATGTAGGCAGATCGCTAATTGAGCTTAGAGTGCTCTGGGGCTTTGAGTTATCCGAGACTGGGGAGTGCGAGGGTTCCCGAATGGGTGCCTCGGGCAGCACCTTCAAGAGGTGTAACACCCCACCGGTCTGGCTTCACCAGATTGACTTCGTCTTGGGTAAAAAGGAGTCTAACAACATCCTCACACCCATTAAAAGCAGCCCGCCATAGATGTGTCCGGCCAAGAAGATCTGGCTTGTCAGGATTAGCATCATCGCGGGCGAGTAGTAGTCTAACAACACCTCCAGGTCCATGGTCAGAGGCCCACCAGAGGGGTGTTGTACCATCATTGTCTGGCTTGTCCGGATTAATGTCGTCCCGTTCCAGTAGTAGTCGAACCACACCTTCATATGCATGGCAAGCAGCTCACCATAGTAATGTTCGGCCAAAAAGGTCAAGCTTATCCGGATTGACATCTGGGGTGTAAGCAATAGTTGAACAACACCATGGCCGTCGAAAGAAGCAGCCTGCAATAGTAGTGTTTGACCATCTATGTCTGGCTTGTCGGGATTGATATCGTTACGTGTAAGTAGTAGCCGAACAACGCTCTCACGTCCACGAGTAACAGCCTGCCATAGAGGTGTTTCTCCTTGATTGTTTGGCTCATTGGGATGGATATCTTCACGTGTGAGTAGTAGTCTAGCCACCCCATCGTGCCCAAAGCGAGCAGCCCACCATAGTGGTGTTCGGTCGGTATCGTCTGCAGTGCCGGGATTGACATCATCCCGTGCGACAGGAGACATGAAGTTATGAATTGCAGTGAGTTAGTAAAGTGCCTCCCCAAAAGTCTTAGTGAAATAGCCTTTTTGCACCAAAAGTCGCCACTTTTAATTACCCCCCACACGTGGAATTACTTCAAAAAATGCACACAACATGCTCAATTATTTTCACATTCATTGTACAGCCACTAGTCAGAAGTGTTCGTGAAACATGTTTTCTTGGCTTATTAAGCTACCTCGCCAAAAATGCTAGATCACAACCGTGAATGTGAATGGTATCACCATTACAATCATAACATACCCAAACAATTTATACTCTGGCCATGACTACCTGCCCCTTTATCTTTTAATTATGATTTACCAATCTGGATATACAAAGCACTCAGTACCAAAAAAAAAAAGAACTCCTAAAACCTCATGAAGAGAGATGTCAAATGTTGAAAAAGGCATGATTATTGCCTTTTTCTACTGCCCCCGGAATATTGCCCTTGTTGCTCAACTCATTGGCCGGCCTTGGACAACAGTTAAAAGCTTCCTTGTCTGGGCATGTGAGTACCAGTCAGTGGAAAACATCCCTTGCCCCGGTCGCACCCCTGTTCTTAGCCATCAGCAATGTTGCACAATCATCCAGGCAGCCAAGTCCAACCAGAAAATGACCAGATCTGATTTCAGAGATAGATATGCAGATGGTGTATCACTTTCTACTGGTAAAGCCCCCCACACTGGTACTACTCTGAGTGATAGGACATGATTGACTAATAAATAAACTGTATATAAAATAGTGGATAGAGTACTCAGAGAGGCCAATGTCAAGAAATGGCTAGCCAAATCAAGACCCAAGCTCAAGCCTGAGCATGTGGTAAAGAGATTGAAATGGGCAACAGTTCATAAGGATTAGACAGGGGAGGATTTTGAAGGAGTTATTTGGAGTGATGAGTGCAGTGTGGGGAAATTCAAGGATCCAAGGCAGCAAGTGGTTTTTAGAAAACATGGAGAGAAGTGGCTAGCTGATTGTATCCATCCAAAGGATAATGATAAGGGAATTTCTCTCATGGTTTGGGGCTGCTTTTAGGGTAAAAGAAAAGGCCCTTTAGTTCCTATTACCCAAAATGTCAACAAGACCAGGTATGTTAGGCTCTTGAGAAGATATCTTTTTCCTGTTATTCATCAAATGATCTCCTTTGGTATGCAAGATATCCTCTTTCAGCAGGATAATTCTCCTGTTCACAAAGCTTATAGTGTTATGGATTGGTTGGAGAGAAACTGTATTGAAGTAGAGGAACACCCCCCCTACTTCCCTGATTTAAATCCTATTGAGCATGCATGAGTTGAGCTTAAAAAGTAACTGCATGAGCAGCACCCTAGGATTGCAGATACCCCAGGAGGAAAGGAAGCTGTAAAGAAGAGATTGGCCTAGGTCTTACCCTTAGTTTGGGAGACAATTCCTGAGGAGTTTTTTGAGAAGTTGTGGAAATCAATGCCTAGTAGAGTGGCTGCAGTTTTGGAAGCAAGGGGAGGCTATACAAAGTATTAGATAGTATCAAGGTTCTTTATTTCAAATTTCTATAATTAAATTTATGGTGGGTTGTTTGGTGGTTGGCTTGCCCGTTCATTCCTTTGCTCATTCACTTGCATGTGCGTGCGTCCTTGTTGCCGTTGACACCACAACCCCACTACCCCACTACTGGCCCTACTATGATGCAATCGCAATTAAACACATGTCTCAGATCACGAACACTTCTGACTAGTGGCTGTATATCGTCCCGACTCGCAGAGCCTCTGCCAGTTACTTTGTCTCTGTGGCAGAGGTAAAGTAGAGCTGGGGCCAACAAATCTGTATTGTAATCATCACAGCATGTTTAAACATAAATGGTCACTTGGCGATGAACTTTAGAAAATAACTTCTCCAATAAAAAAGAGCTTTCAGTGCATGAATGAATTTCCCATTATCCATGATCAGCCTCTGATATCCCTATGATCCCAATTTCCTTACGCTTCACTGTAACTTGATCTTTCCTGCAAAAATCCCCCACCCTAAATGCAGTCAATATATACATCTTATGACACTCGGGAAGTTATCTCTATCAAGCAACAGCACTCCCCGTGAGGACCCTTTTCTATAGAAACAAGAGAAATAATCTTTTAAAAGAAAAAAACAAAAAATAACATAAGGAAGAGTTAGGAACATATGGCAGGAGAACATCCTTAGACAAGAGGATCGGATAGTCGCTAGTCATCCCCAACACAAAAGCCAGCGTGATGTCTTGGTCATGAACCGTTTTCCCACCCTCATATTGAATACACATTTGAACAGGAATAGTGAAGTCATTAGGAGTAATGATAAAGAAGCAGTGATGGAAATGAGAAAAGGGATATATCGACACGATAAAGAGAGAAGCAAGCGTAGAGAACCATGGCCAGCGAGGGGGTTCAATGGGGAAATTTGTAAAGGGTAGCAGGCTATGGGTTGGAATATCAAAACAAACGAATTCTTTTAAAAGGGGGTTCAGATGGCTGGGACAGCTCCATTGCAATGTCCTTAGATGATTCGTCCATAGCTTTTGATTAAGCGATGAGGTTCCGCCGTTCCTCTAGTAATTTTACTATATGGACATGACCTCTCTCTGCAGCAAATAAAAATGGTGTTCGGCCTTCGTTATCTGCCCTGTCGGGATCAACATCGTTCCGCTCCAACAGCAACTCCACAATTCCCTCAAATCCATTCTCGGCAGCCCACGAAAATGGTGTTCGGCCCCTGTAATCTGCTCTGTCGGAATCGACATCACTTCGTTCCAATAGCATCTTCATTATCCCTTCATGCCCTTTTCTTGCGGCCCATGATAACACTGTGTTGCCAAAAATGTCGGTTGCGTTGAGATCCCAATCTTTGTTTTCCAATAAGGCAATCATTATTTCCTGAACCCCAAAAACGGCCGCAGCATGGAGCCCAGTGAATTCTAGTGGGCTATCTTGCTCATCCAGGAGCATAGTCCTGTAATATCGCGATTGATTCCACAATAGTTTGCAGGCTACATGGGTATCGAACTGTTCGAGCAACCTGATCGCAAGTTCTTTCACGCCTTGGGTGGTTTCCCTTCTGGCATGTGCCCCCCAGTTGCAAGATGCATATCGAAGGAAGGGAGTTGTTGGCGGGGATGAAGAAAGCGTGGGGGAAAGGTCTCGGATGGACTGATAGTTCAGGTAGGTCAAGCAGACCTCCGCGATCATAGAATGGGGACTATGGAAAAGTGTAGGATTGGCTAGGATGTACTCTTGTAGTGTGAAGTGCACAAGGCGAACGGTTGCGGAGGATGAATCTAGTGTAATCAATCCTAGACCGCAGCTCAATATGGTCCGGATTGTGGGTTGATTTTCGTTGTTCAGATCTTCCAACCCTGGTTGTACCCCCAAGGCTTGGCATAGCACTTCCGGCCGCAATGACCACTCTGAATGAGATATCCACATGATTGCCTCTAATCCTAGCCTCGCTCTGTCCTTCTTCTGTGCTTTAATTCTATCCAGCGTAGCTGTGTATACGTCTCCCACATCTCTACCATTTGTCATCTGTTTAAGCTTTTCCTTCCGACGATGAATGGTTGTCTCGCCAAGAATCGCCTCGATGGTGAGAGAGACAAGAAGGAATCTGTACACGATAAGTGTGAGTAACCCCTAACCATTATGGCGAAAGTGAGCATCTAGACATACATCTCTGATACTTTTTCCGGAATGGTTTCCATAATCTGCGCTCTCAGATGGTCGTCCATGGCATCAGGCTCTGTGTCCTCCTCTAATTTTGTCTTTAATAATATCTTGACATCATCTTTTGATGGAGTGACTGAGATAGTATCTATATCAGTGAAATATCTCTTTATTTCATCAAGAATGAAAGGCCTCGCGGTTAGGAATAACCGGACATTTGGCAACTCCTGGATGATCTCTCGAAGTGCCTTCAGAAGGCCAGTGCGATGATCCGGTAGAGATTCATCCAAACCATCAACACATATAACTACCCGCTGCCGTTGCGCAAGCACCGTCTTCAGCATTTTGAGGAGTTCAGAAGTCTGCGGACCTACTCCCCCCAAATACCTTTTTCCAACTTCGAAAGCCTTGCATATGTCCTCCGGGATGTTTCCATCCCCCACCATCTGTTTGAGGATTGCGCCGATCATGTTCGATGTGGTCTGTTCCTTTTTGTCGAGGTAGTCGCAATATAGAGCAGTGACTGTGATATCCTGTCCACTGCCCTGAAAATGATCGATTACAAGAGAGCTAAATTGTATGTAGTCAGTGATGTGTGCTTTCTTCAACTGAGATTCTTTCTGTTACCTAAGATGGGTCTTTCCCACACCCGGATCACCATGGCAGAAGAGCACTGAGTGAGCTGATCCATCTTCTACCGTATTCCATCTTTGGAGCTCCCTCGTCTGAAAAATCCATTGTCCGACGCCGTCAAGTCGGCTCTCGCGTAGATGTTTATGTCGTTGCCGAGGCTCAAGCGGTGACAACCACTGTAGCAACTGAGCCTTCTCATTCTCGACTGTCGCGTTGACGACGGTGTTGAAGCTATTGATGTTAAATGACTGGGTATTACTGGTGTAGGCCATATTTCCTGAGGTCTGGCAGATAAAGATGGTTCGGAATGATGATGGATAAGTTGGGTGTAGCAAGGTGGGCAACAGTCTTCTCATCTCACAAGATAAGGTCAGCTAGGGGGTAAGGCTGCCAATTATTGCGGTTCGGCATTTCATCCAATCATGTCGACAAGGCTCAACTTCTACAGCCCTACCTCTTGCAAGCCTTCTTTATCCCACAGAATTTCGACATTTCTGCGGCTGAGATGGCTAGGTAGCTACTTTTCCCGCAAACTGCTGGATTAACTACCAAATTGTTACCGACACGGCAGGACCACTCCGATTTTGGCACAATTCTATCGTTACTCGCTTTGAGACTAATTTAACTTAATACACTTACAGATGTCCTTTAATAATCCAGTGTCACAGCAGGTTGGAACCGAGTCGAGTAACTTGATGCAGCCGTGCCACAACAAAAACCTCATTAACATAGCCTAGCCACATTCCCCTTTGACAGACTACTTGCTTGCGCGGCCAACTTAAAGCCGGGCACATAAGGTACGGTACGGTAGTGGTTCTCTTATCAAGGCGCTCAGCTTCAACTCGGCCGCGCAGGTATAGTGCAAGAACGGATAAACGTCAACCTCATTTAGGGAGGTTTTCAATCGAACATAACCCACCCAATAGTGGTCCAACAAATATAAAAAAACCGTAGAAATATAGAGCAAGTGAAGCAGAATAAAAGTACGGTTTTTTTATTTAGTAGAAGCAAGTACAGGGAGTGGCATCTTTGTTTTAAAACTTCAATATTTGGTGTAAAGTCTGAAGTCTTGGCGTTGAAATGCAACATAAAATTGCTGAGTAATCATAAAATTTAGTACTTAACTCAATTAAAGTAAATTATACAAAGAAGCATACACTAATACAGTACACAACAACAAAGTTCAACATTTCCCAATGGTCGGAATTGGAAGACGCAAACGCCAGAGTCGCTTGGCAGGCCAACTCGGTGGCAGACCCACAAAGCAGTTTGATCCAGTGTTTGAGGAGGAACTGTTGAGCCTAGAGCAAGAAGTCACAGATGAACCAGATGTGCTTGAAGTTCCTGGTAGGTTTCAATCTGAGCTATTCTGTTTTATACTTATTAATTAGACCTGAAACTAATTTGAGAATTAGTGAAACTATTAGAATTAGATGTGAGCCCAAGTGGCACAGGAAGAGGAGGGAGACCCCCATGTCGACAAATAATCTGGAGAAGAAAGAAGCAAGCTGAATTGCAGGAAATAGCAAGAGAATCCCAGTTGGGAGAATATCTAGAGCCTGAGGGAGCTGGAGTGGCAGAACTAGAATGGGAAAGGGCTGAGAGGGGTGAGATGATGGAGGAGGAGGAAGAAATAAGAAATGGAGGAGTTGAGATATCAGATATGGAGGAGATGGAGGTTGAAGATATGCGAAGGATAGTAGAGGAAGTGTTGGAGCCTGGATGGGAGGGGGAGATGGAGCAACAAGAGGAGGAGGAGAATGATGAAAGGGATAATTTGGCTGAAGCTGTTAAAAGCTGGCCAGTCTTATCGAAGTATCAATCAACAAGGTTTAAGCATCAGATCTTGACTAAAGGTATATCTACCCAAACTCTGAAAATTGAAATAGCTAACCAATATCCCAGGAATTCACAATATGCATAGGCTATTAAACTCTAAGAGGAGAAAGCCAAAAGGACAAGACCTTATACGCCATATACAAGTCCTTGAATTTCTTCGATTCCAAAGATATGGATTGCAGAAAACATTTTGGCAGAGAACTCGCAAAGAGGCCGCATCGATTGTCACAGTGACTGGGGGCCATGGAGAATGAGTTCAAAACCATATTATCCAACATGAAAAGAGTTGGATCAAGAACCGCCAAATTCCTCTCTCTTGTCAAGGAAAGTCACCAATGCTGCATCGGTTAATTGACGACGCAGGAACGAAGTTAGCCCTCAGAGAATATTTGGCTGGTGCCGGGGAGAGAATTACTGGCCAGAGTGTCGCCTATGCCATTTCATCATATTGGCAAACAGGGATACTACCGTTCGAGGAGCAGCCAGAGTTAAAAAATGCTCCTGCACGATATGCACTGGAAATCAAAGTCAAGTTGGCCCAATTGGCCCAGGAGAGGCAGGATGTCCAAGATACATTAAGCAGTCGTATGGCAGTAAAATGGTTGCAGAAGATGGGATACAAATTGCAGGATGTAAGAAAAGGGGTCTACAAGGATGGGCACGAGTGGGCCGATGTCATTGAGTACAGGCAGGAGCATTTCTTGCCTGCCTTAAAGGCACTTGAGAATAGGATGGTGCACTGGGAGCTTATTGATACGAATGAGGGTGAAGAGCTTCGAATGGTATTACCAACCAATCTTCCCCTTGGAGTAAAGCCAATTGTACTCGTTGTCCATGATGAGTCTACATTTAATGCCAATGATGGATGGTCTAAGATTTGGATCAAAGATGATAATATTCCATTGAAGAAGAAATCACGTGGAAAAGGCATCATGGTGTCAGATTTTCAGACTCCTGGAGGTCAACTCAGAGTTCCCGAAGGTGAACACCTCAATCCAGACCCAGAATATGGAACATAAGATGGTGGCCCAAAGCGTCTTGATCCCTATCTTGCCTCTTGCTCAATTGAATATGGTGGCGATACATGGTGGGACAGTGATCAACTTGTTGATCAGGTCATGAAGCTTGCAATTCCCATCTTTGAGGTTGCATTTCCAGGCTACCAAGCTCTGTTTCTATTTGACAATGCTACAAGTCATTCAGCATATACAAAGGATGCTTTAAGAGCTAGCGCAATGAATTTACATCTCGGAGGGGGGCAAGCACAGCTTCAGCCAGGTATAAACTCTTTAACTAGTGAGATTCAACCAATGGTAATGCCTGATGGCTCACCAAAGGGACTCCAGATAGTGCTACAGGAGAGAGGCCTCTGGAGACCAAGATTGTGAGTGCAATGTCGGAGGCCAGATGGAAAAAAAAACAAAGCATGCCTCAATGGTGGTACTTGTTGTACAAGGGCATTGATTGCCAGTGAGCCAGATTTAAAGCTCAAAGAAGTCGCTTGGAAGAAGAGGTGGAATTAAAAGAACACCTAGTTTGTTTTTTCCCTAAGTATCATTGTGAACTCAATTTTATTGAGTATTATTGGGGAGCTGCAAAGCGCTATGCTCGTCGAAGATGCGGATATAATATACGAGCATTGCGTAAAATGGTGCCTGAATGCTTGAATTCTGTAAAGCCAACTTTGATTTGGAAATTCTGGGCACGTACTGAGAGAATGATGAGAGCATACCGTGAAGGTATTGCCTATGATACCCCAGACTTTAAGGAGAAGGTTACCAAAACATATAGGAGCCATCGTAGAGTTTCTGACTCTCAAACTGTTGTATATAATTAATTGATCATCTTTCATCTTACATTATTTACACTCCTTCATAGTCAATCACTCACAGTCTTGGCAATTATTTGCACAGCCACTGTTGCATTTCACTGTGCCACATGGTTGACAGTCTTCCCTTCTTGAACCCATAAATCGGGACACAGCGAGGCTACAAAAAGCAACGTGCTTTCTACTATGTATTTCTAGTCTCAGTGGCGTAGCTCTCGTTCCGCAATTCCCCGGCAATCAGATCTTGTGCTGTACTACCGCCTTTCTCTAGCCCGCAAGAGTACTGAATACTAATCGCCTAAATTCATAAAAGATCAAATTGTACCCTGACTTAAGACTCTATTTCCGCCAAGTTATATATTTGGAGGGTTTTCAATGAATACTGTATTGTATATTTTCAACTTCAATCGTTGAACCTAGAACCAGGGGAAAAATGATACCCTAGGAACAAGGTTTGGCTCGCAAAGGTACACCACAGTACCAGCAATCTCTCTTAACAAAATCAATGATAAGGTGACGCAAGGTTCCAAACTTGCTGTTTACCCTTAAGCACATTAGTCCTCTCTCACTCTATTATTAACAGAGCGCCCATTTTTATATTTTTCATAAGACGAAGACAAACATTGTCATCCCCCCTTCTCTCTTCCATATTAACTTATTTTTCTCGCCATATTCCATGAATTCCCAGCAGCTTGAAATGGCTTTTCACTAGCACTCTTAGTTTTGTACCGAGGGGTCGGGAATAATCAATAATTCAGAATGGTCTCGGAATTGGTCTTGTAAGTCGCTGCTGAGTCTTCATGATATTCCAGGCCCGACAGTATAATATAACATTTTAATCACTTCCAGCAGATTGCGAGATACAAGGCCCCTCTACTCCAGTATCTCAGTGATACTGCTCCCCTAACCCTGAATCAAGAGAGCTACCCCCATAACATATATACTGTATCCCCGCACTATCATCACGTAAAGGTATGCCTGAAAAATGTTCTTATCACTCACCGGTTCATCGGGCGATTACTTATTTCCGTGGCACTGCGCGTAAGACAAGAAACGGGATTGCACATTATCAATTGCGATCAAGAACAACCACCGAGCAATCCGCACACCACGACAGTTTAATACAACATGGTCAAAAAGGTAAACAGTACTGTATTAAGGTGTGAATATGTTGGTGAGAAGGGAATTCAAAGAAAAGATAACCCCGTGCCATAGTTGTGGGGTTAAGTATTGGATTACCTATATTAATGGAGCGTTTTGCGTCTGCCGTTACCTCATTTATGTTGAACTGCTACGGCAGGGAGGTTATGGATGAAGAGGTGGTATGTGGAGTTAGAATTATGCTGCTAAAGGCAAAAGAAAAGAGTTGCTTGATAATATACAAGAGACTGAACCTAGATGCATAGAAAGATATAAAAAAATCCACTTTTGGAGTGTAAGGTACGTACCAAGCTATGACGTTGAGCATATCAATACCACCCGATAGAATAACCGCGCGCCCGCGCCCCTGCGCCTTTTACCAAACACCAAATGCACATAAGATATGAATGTCAGAAGAATAAGTATCTATGCTGTATACCACTTGAGGAAAAAATGAGTTCCAGGGATAGATCTGCACCGAGATGTCTTGCATGATAAAGGCTCATGAAAAATCAGAAAAAGGAAGGAAAGGAAGTGCGGGGGTATGCACAAGATACGAATCGCGGCAGGAGGCTACTAATGGCTTCAGAGGCTGGAGCTGTGCTACTGGCGAGTAGGTATGTGGGAACTAACGCAAAAGAGGTAGATGAAGGGAGGCAATGTAGGTAGGTCTCTGTTTGAGCTCAGGGTCCACTAGAGCTTCCTAGGATGCGAGACTGAAGGAGCGCTGCAATTCCCCGATTGCTGAAACCAGCTGTGAGTAGTGTCCGACCCAACCAATCTGGGCTCTCCGGATTGACATCGTCTCGTGAGAGTAGTAGTTGAACCACACTCTCATGCTCATGGCGTGCAGCCCACCATAGTGGTGTTTGGCCATGATTGTCTGGCTTGTCGGGATTGACATTGTCGCGTGTGAGTAGTAGTCGAACCACACTCTCATGCCTAAAGCAGGCAGTCTGCCTTAGCGGTGTTCGGCTATGATTGTCTGACTTGTCGGGATTGACATCGTCCCGTGCGAGTAGTAGTCGAACCACACTCCCATGCCCAAAGCAGGCAGCCTGCCATAGCGGTGTTTGTCCATGGTTGTCTGGCATGTCAGAATGAATACCGTCTCGTGCCAGCAGTAGTCTCGCCACCTCTTCATTCCCTTGTCTAGCAGCCCATGTGAGCGGTGTAAAACCCTGACTGTCACCTTGGTTGACATCGCAGCATTTTACCTCAATCAATGCAGAAACAAGTTCAACAATTCCGAAGTATGCGGCGCAGTGTAGGCCGGTAAACAGGTGAGGAGTGATGAAATTATAGAATAAGTGCCTGTCCCGGTTGAGGGTGATTGCACCGGATATATGCCCATCGTACTGATTTAAAAGTTCCAGAGAAGCAAGTTTTACACGATCTGAGAGCTCATTTTTGGCATGGGCTGCCCAATACAAAGAGGCATATCGAAGAAAAGGCATGTCTGAGGGATGAAGGTCGGAGCCGTTATTTGCCGGAAGTGCCCTGATCTGCATATAATTCAGAAAGGTCAAGCACGTCTCTGCGAGCGTCGCATGCACTCCCGGGAGGATACTAGGGCCGGAGAGGTATTCTTGAAGTGTATAATGGATTAAGCGTACTACGGATGTTTCCTTGTCAATCATGACTAGTCCTAGGCAGTACCCAGGCACCGTATCTTGAGGTCGGATGTTGTCAGGATCTAGATCCGTTGAGTCCGTTTCCACTGCCAGAGCATGGCGGAGTTCATCTATCCGCATTGGCGGTTGCGAGTGGGAGACCCACATGAGCACCTCCATTCCTAGTCTTGATCGGTCACCCTTCTGTTGTTTTATCCGCTGCAGTGCCTGGGTGTATACACTATCCAGGTCCACACCAGTTGTCGCCACCTTTTCCAACATTCTTTTTCTCCTGCCAATTGAGGTCTCGCCCAGGATAGCATTGATATTCAATGCGACGAGGAGAAACCTTCATAGAAAGTTAGTGAGTGTTCCAATTTTGGCTGGAGAGCCGGTCATGCTTACATCTCAGAAGCCTTTTCAGAAAGCGTTTTTAGGATGTCATATCTGAGATTCTCGGTCATCAGATCTGGATCTCGGTCACCGTCCTCGTCAATTTTCTGCCTCACATATTGAGCGATATCCTCTTGGTTGACCACGATGGGGATAACATAAGACCCCGCCGTGAGGTGCTT
Organism: Choiromyces venosus 120613-1; assembly: GCA_003788595.2. Lineage (NCBI taxonomy): Eukaryota > Fungi > Ascomycota > Pezizomycetes > Pezizales > Tuberaceae > Choiromyces > Choiromyces venosus. Next base: position 530,399 of record ML120374.1, read on the forward strand.
GTCAAGCTCTGCGCGAACATATGGCCTGCTAGTAAGGAATAACCGTGTATTCGGTGCGTCTGCAATGATCTTTCGTAGAGCACGAAGAAACTCTGATTGAACCTGTGGTAGTAGTTCATCGATGACGTCAATATAGATGAATACTCGGTCAATGCAGCTGATCACTTCCATGAGCAATTCCACCATTTCCGGTAGACGAAGACTTTGGCCATCTCGCTTTTTTAACTCCTCAGAGGCTCTTTTTATGGCATCGGGAATGCTTGGAGTCCCCACAGCAACCCGCCTGACAAGTCCACCTATCATGTTTACCGCGGATTGGAACCTCTGGGCTTGGTAGTCGCTATATAGAGATAAAACAGCAATTTTCTGTCCTCGAGCTTGGTGGCGAAGAGTGTCTATTACTAACGAACTAATTTTGTGACCTGTTAGCATCGCATATCGCTTGATGGGAAGTAATCCTATACCTTATGTAGGTCTTGCCTACACCTTGAACCCCATAACACAGCAGCGTAGGATCCCTAAGGGTACCTTGGCCCTCGCACCACTCTTTGAACTCGCTTCTCCCCAGAACCCACTCCCCGACGCCATCTAGCGGACGGTTTCTCACATCCTGATGTCTTATATGGGGTTCGAGTGGTGACAACCATTTTTGGATTTGCTTAGTCTCTTCATTTACTCCAATGTTGATGGTGTTATTGTAACTTGTTGACACATTCCCGACATTTGTATTCGAGTTACTGCTAACATTATTCGACATGGCACTGTTAGTATGTGTGTTCAATATGCCACAATGGCTAGGTTCATCGCTTGAGCTTGATCCTGCATGCTCAATGGGAAAGGTTCAGGTATTCATAATGGAAAATGTTTTTGTAAGCGATGAGATAAAATTTAGCGAAACAGTTGTGTATTGGGGTGGTTGATGGATGGTTATGCCTTGAAGGAAAGCAAAGGAGACCAGGGTTTGCTTCCTTGAACAGCTGAAGCGTTTCCCCCATCTTTAGACTGTGCATGCTGACCAACAAATCTGAAAAACCTTTCTTATATCATACTATCTTCTGAGAGTGTACGATTCGTATCACCTGGCGCCTATGTCAACTTCTCGAATGATCATTTTACTTTTCCATTTTTTGCTATGCCACATACAGACAACCAACCTTTCGGAAATTGTACAAATGCTGTAATGCCTTGAGTTCATGTAGCCGAACCCGTGATGTTCATAGGTAACCAGCCCATATTCTGTCCTCTCTCTGACTCCTAGTTCTTCGGGCGTAAGCCCTTAGTCAAAAATCGACTACTATTCCCCGACTTTACCCCTCTATTCATTTCCGCTACGGTGGATCAGATTTCCCTTCACCGTGAAATCAGATTCGAGTGAGAGAACATGATGGCAGATCAGCAAAACGTGTTCAAACTCGTCGACTCCGATGGATTAGATCTTTATATTATACAAATTTAAATTCTCAGGCACCGTGAACACTGTCTGAGGGGTCTGTCAGGTAGGTCGACCGTTGGTGAGAAGGCAACGGTATACACAATGGCCCTTAAGGCCTTGTTCTCTTCTGTATCGTATGGTTTTCGACCCCCATACCCGCAACAGGACTAACTTATCCATAGGTCCTGCCGATTTGACGAAGATATCCGTCCGTGTCTCCTAATTCACAGCCCTGTGCCACACCAGGGAGGTAATTGAACTAAGAGGATATCCGAGTAGCCAGATTGGCAGCGCACTTTCCACAGCACCAATCTATCTGCATGGAAAAATCCGGACTCATGGAATCCGCTCATTTGATTGGGGCGTTATGCTAGGGAAAGACTCGTCTTCAGGTTCTTGTAACAAATTCTTCAAAGTTGCTCGCATCCCACTTCCTTTCGCCCGTCTGTGTCATTATACTGGTATTCTTTTCTCCCCCACTTTCGCAACTTTTCTTTACTAACACTCTCGACGCTTAAAAAAGAAAAACAGCGAAATTCGGGAGCAAACCAGGGGGGAGCTATCTGCCATACTATTTTCCAGCTCTTATGTTGGGATAGGGATCTGCGAACCCCCAAACAAGTCACAGGACTGCAAATGGTTGTGTATTATTATTATGGTTATTATTGTTTTCCACTTCATATGCGGGAAAGTTTCATCCGGGGCTACGTGTGGGTCATTCTGACCGACACTATCTTGGCGTTGCCAAGAGTGGGTATCCTTCGGATTCCCAGCCTTTCCGCTTTCGGCGAAAATGGGTACCGTTACACGGCACCCAAGCTACCCACACATACAAAATTCTGCGAATTTGTATGGTGTTTTTGGGTAGGGTAGCGCCCGTCCTAGGACACAGCAATGTTAGCTTTCGCTGCTGTGTCCTAGGAATTACGCCGGGCGCGCGTTCAATCCTTCACGTCTCTCGTACTTATATTACTCGTGGTCGCCCGTGTTTTATCAACACCACGACCATGGAGCGCGACTTCGATCCTAACTCACCTTGCTCCGCCGATTCTTTGTCTGCCGCCTCTGTCGCGGGTTTTATTGACGACGCCGTCGTCCCCCAATCTCCCGTCCCCCAATCCCCTCTTTTTTTTGACTGGCCCCCATGTACGATATGGAATGTGGAGAAATTGATGAAAGATGTCAGCTCGACAATAGTGTTGTAGCCATGAGAGTGCTCCATGCCTCTTGGTATACCAGTATATAGACTTACCGGGCTCAGATTTCCTTTTTTTTCTTCTTCTATCAAAATAGACCTGTTCTCTCAAATTACTTGCCTCGCATTACCAGTCAGATTTTTTTACATTTCAACTGTGAAAGACACCATGAAAAGTTCCACCAACTGTACTGTATGCATGGTCAATTGAGAACGTTACGAAGCTCCCCTCGCCAATTGATATCCCCGGCTGAAAGCCTATGTGAATGGTTTTTTGTCGGTACTTGTGCCAATCGTTTTCTCGTACTCCTACATAATAGCCCCCACCAGCGTCCATCATATACCCGAAACCAATTGTACCACCAGTAAACTTTTGAAACAAATTATGTGTTTTCTGATTTCTTTTTTTTTTTTCTGCGCTTTTTTTAGAGTAGACTTTCATTTCTGTTTTGGAGGCCAGACTTTTTGAGGTGGTGGGTTGATTTAAGCATTTTCCTGCTAAGTTAGTGCAAGGGATGCTTGGGAGGGATGCGGCTGAACAAAACTGGGCAATGCACTGACAGTAAATGCGGCTCAAATATTTGTCCATTACGGCTCAACCCAAACTTACTTGACCCGAATGCTACCCTGGTTAACTGTTAACACCTTGCTTAAGGTTAAGTAAGGTTGCTACTATTTTTTCGCGCGCCAAACTGTATCATACAGTACCGTATTAACCACATCCAGACCCGAAATATCCAAGGTTGCTCTTACCGGCAGCAAATCTTATCAAAACCAGAATTCTAAATGAACATGATGGATGAAATTCTGCCGCCGTTCTATAAAAATGCTCTTAATTAAGTTTAATCCAGGCGATACTTGTATACTACTTGTATGTTCCTCAACATACTGTTGGGAAAAAGGAAAAAAAGAAGAAAGAAACAGTGTAAGGTAGTCCCGATCGCCCTCAGATACCGAAAATTAATTAAATGCGGAAGGGTGACGATAATACTGCACAGTGCTGTACTGCTTTTCTGATATTATTCAATGCTAAAAATTGGGAAATGGAAATCTGGCTTTCATGCATTGATTAATTTCGGGATGACAAATCGCTTTCGTAATTAAATTCCAAAACGAAACATTCCCAGAGTTATGTGCTCATCCTTTGTTACGGGTTTCTTTTTAAAAAATTGATGGTGACGCGAAAAGAAATGGGGAGAACTGCTGAGATAGAGGTTTATTGAATTTGGAGGTGGGCTATCCATCTAAATTGGGCCGTTTACATGAGAGTAATGTGATATGATCGGAGGGCTAACAGAAAAAAGTCCCATGTCTTCATGTTCCGACTCCGGCTGGATAAACCACCTCCTCGAACCAGTGAAAAACACAATATCGCATACCAGCGTACAAGTCCCAACATCATAACATACATGCCCTACATCTCCCACCAGAGACAATCACAGACGGTGATTGCATGTCACAGGCAATACGGGGTGTTAAAGAGCGGACTAAAGAATAGAGAAAACAGCGCTAGGTTCAGCTTTTCATTTTTCCGAGACAAGGCCAAGCGCCGTAGGTCATGTTAATGTATATTAGCTAAAAAAGAAGTTACGGATCAAATGCTGGAGATGACTCCGGGAAGATAACATTATGATTACCACCAATCATATTTCCCACTTTTTCTTTTTTCCTTTTCCTTTCCTTTTATTTTTCTTTGCTCCAGGTTGTATTGGCAGTAGTCTATATTTGGAAGGAGTTGCGAAGGTTTAAGTTACGGTGTATTCTTCGCATGGAAATTGATAGTGTCATGCAAAGTCGGTGTGTTGGCACAGCGTGTATGAGTGCGGCTAGATATGATATCTCCCCCTCTGGTAATTTCCAATCTGGCTCTGAAGTAGGAGGAGACATTAAAAATAATAAAAAAAGGTCCCACACCCTTCCTATCAGCATTGCTGCACGGCGTTGACATCAATAGTTGATTTCTTGTGAAGACAGGAGGAAAGAGTGGCCTGAAAATATCCGGGGATTGCCGACATTTTGTTTATTTTACGCCCTTCCATGTTCAACTACTAGGGGTGATCTCGGTAGGAAAGGTTAGTGTGAGAGGTGAAAACTCTATGGAAAAATGTCAAAGATATTTTTAATAACATACAAGAGACAGTACAATATCTAGATGCCGGAAAAGATCAAAAAGCAACTTTTGAAGGTGAAATGTATCAAGTCATGACCCACATCTCAACAAAGTTACTCCTTCAACCCCCCTTAGACCAAACCATGTACACCAGAAAAAAGAGAGAGAGGAAAGTAAACACCTCTGGATCACATATGAAGAAAATGAGCTCAAGTAACAAGTCTACACAAAGATGGCTTCCATGATAATTGCTTATGAAAAAAATCGAAGAGGAAGGAAATGAAAAGAGGGGGTATCGACAAGATGATAAGGGAAAAACTAGGGGGTAGCGGGCGCACTAAGAAGAGGAGGGGGCTGTGCTGATACGAGGGAAGCATTGGGAACCAGTGTGAAAGCTGAACAGTTCCGTGGATGAAGAGAGGGAATGTAGGCAGATCGCTAATTGAGCTTAGAGTGCTCTAGGGCTTTGAGTTATCCGAGACTGAGGAGTGCGAGGGTTCCCGAATGGGTACCTCGGGCAGCGCCTTCAAGAGGTGTAACACCCCGCCGGTTTGGCTTCACCAGATTGACTTCGTCTTGGGTAAAAAGGAGTCTAACAACATCCTCACACCCATTAAAAGCAGCCCGCCATAGATGTGTCCGGCCAAGAAGATCTGGCTTGTCAGGATTGACATCATCGCGGGCGAGTAGTAGTCTAACAACACCTTCACGTCCATGGTCAGAGGCCCACCATAGGGGTGTTGTACCATCATTGTCTGGCTTGTCCGGATTAATGTCGTCCCGTTCCAGTAGTAGTCGAACCACACCTTCATATCCATGGCAAGCAGCCCACCATAGTGATGTTCGGCCAAAAAGGTCAGGCTTATCCGGATTGACATCTTGGCGTTTAAGCAATAGTCGAACAACACCATCATGGCCATCGAAAGAAGCAGCCTGCAATAGTGGTGTGTGACCATCAATGTTTGGCTTATCAGGATTGATATCATTACATGTAAGTAGTAGTCGAACAACGCTCTCATGTCCAGGAGTAGCAGCCTGCCATAGAGGTGTTTCTCCTTGATTGTTTGGCTCATTGGGATGGATATCGTCACGTGTGAGTAGTAGTCTAGCCACCCCATCGTGCCCAAAGCGAGCAGCCCACCATAGCGGTGTTCGGTCGGTATCGTCTGCAGTGCCGGGATTGACATCGTCCCGCGCGACAGGAGACATGAAGTTATGAATTGCAGTGAGTTAGTAAGTTATAACATTGCCGGGAATGGTGCAACCAGAGCTACGCCCGAGAGGCAAGAAATACGCTGCTGAAACGGCGCTGCTTCTTGTAGCTTCACAAAGTTAAATTTAGTTGAAAGGCTTGCAGGAATCGGCTGGGTATTTCTGGTCCCCCTGGCGTAGCTCTGGTTGCCCCATCCCCGGCAAACCGCCATATATACTCGGCAATACAATATTCTAAACTTCAGGGCGGTGATTGTTGCTAAGGATATATCGGGGTCAATAAAAATAAGTGAACACACCTATTGTCACCATCAATATTCACATGGGATAGAGAGATAACTTACGGTAATTGTAGTTTTTCCATTTCGACCCTGTACCTGCACCGCCTATACGTAAGATTGGATGACAGCAGAGAGCTTCAGCTCAAGTATTTTCACGTTGGTATCTTGCGGAAGGTAGCCGGTGACCTATGCGTGGTGCAATGTTCTTCCAATCTCGGAGAAGTGAGGCTGGGGCTGGGATCTTGGTTACACACAACTCAAATCGAATGATTAGACATCATCACAGCCCAGCTGGTGCGAGCAACCCCGCTTTTCCTTCATCCTCTCGAAATCCTTTTTATGTGCCAGATACAACCAACCGCTTGTTCTCTAAAGCATTCTAATAAGCGAAAAGCACAAAATGTCTCGATACCAAAGCAACAACGTCAACCCGGACCTGGCGGACAACAAAGGTAGAACACCACTCTTGTGGGCTGCCAAGAAAGGACATGATGTTGTTGTGAAGCTACTTCTCGAACGCCAAGATGTCAACCCTGACCTGCCGGACAACAAAGGTAGAACACCACTCTCGTGGGCTGCCAAGAAAGGACATGATGTTGTGGTGAAGCTACTTCTCGAACGCCAAGATGTCAACCCTGACCTGCTGGACAACGAAGGTAGAACACCACTCTCGTGGGCTGCCAAGAAAGGACATGATGTTGTGGTGAAGCTCCTTCTCGAACGCCAAGATGTCAACCCTGACCTGCCGGACAACAAAGGTAGAACACCACTCTCGTGGGCTACCACAAGAGGACATGATGTTGTTGTGAAGCTACTTCTCGAACGCCAAGATGTCAACCCTGACCCGCCGGACAGCAAAGGCAGCAAACCATTCTGATGTGTTGCCTTGAACGGACATCATGTGCTTGTCACGTTATTATTCCGTGCTTCGCAATCTTTCAACCCTACACGCCAGCTACAAAAATCGGGGGCCGCTCCAACAGGCTTCCCCGAATGAACCTCCTGAGGTAGTCAAGCCACGACAGGTCTTGGTGGATGTCACCCGCGATGGACCAAAGGGTGCCGACCAAAAACCACGCCCTTCAGATATTCGGAGGGGATATAGTCGGATAGTGAAGCTTCTCCGACCCCAGAAAAGAAGCCCACCACCACCACCCTAGCTTGAGCCTCGGGAGTGATATACACCATACCGTCCTCGATTCCTTCCCCCCTTCCTTCCTTCTCGACCCCACAGAGATCTAGCATTTCCCTATATCCAACCGGGGACGCTCCCCTCATCCCTCCAGACCCGCTCGGCCTATACAGCCCGCAATGTATTCTTCGAGTCACCACCATCCTAGTTTCCCTTCCCCTTCCTTTCTCTCCCTCTGGTTATTTCCAACAGCCGGCATAGAAATCCCCTTTAAACCTGGCTTTTGTGGAGACCGGGTTTTATGCCTTCATAATCCATTCAACCTTCGCCTGTATAAAATCCCATTTAGATTTATCTGCAACTTATCGGAGAATTTATTGCTTATCGTTTTATCTTTCTCTTCATTCTTGTAATTTCCCGAGAACTTGCACCGGGGGGGGGGGGTGACCGCTATGTTCCCTATTTTTGTCCACATTTCTTTTTCTCTTGTAGTTTGATTACATTTCTCTTTTTTTTCTAATCGTTGCGGTGTAATATTTATTGGTTATGCTAGTATCATGGTCAGCTTGGATTCTTTCCCCCGTTATTTCTTTCATTTATCTTTTTTTTCTCATGTAGATTGATAGATGTGGATGGATTCATTAAACACTGTGATAGTTAGGTTGTATAGTTTTTTCTTTTTTTTTTTCTTATATGCGGCATTCCGGTCGCAACTGCTGAAATCAAATCCCTGTGGAGAGCAATATTATATCTTTTTGTCCCTCCTCAACGCCTGAAGACCCCAAGCCATCACGGGGTGCAAACCATCGCAATGGAGCAGGGAAAAACCTTCCCAACACCAGCGTGTCACGGATGTTCCCTATAGAATACCAGCCAACGTTTAGGAATACTAGCCAAACGTTTACCTATACCAATACAGTAATAAATCTATAACTGACATTTACTTTCAGAATTACTCCTGTAAATTCAACAAAAAAGAAAGAAAAAAGACAAAATTCAAGAGTGAACTGGAAATACTGCTAAATTTTGGAATTTTCTTTAAAGTTAAAAAAATGATTATATAGATGTAACTTGTGTCACTTAAAATTTGTCAATAAACCTCCTTTTTAGGAAAATACATGGGTTGGAATCCTGCCATGCTTTATTACCTTGTTTAGCACCACAAGAAATCGCTTTTCACACAAATGATATTTTCTCTGCCTCATATGTCTCTAAGACTTTCAAAGAAAAAAAAATTACTAATAAATACAGCCACATCTGGTTTATTTTTGAAGAAATATTTAGATTTTTTACGATTTGTCGTGATTGTGTTTTCTTGCTTAGAAGTTGAGATATTATTTTCTTGACTATGGGTGGAACATTGCATTTTACTGGTATTCTACAGGGAGGACCCGATATTGGCTGGTATTATAGGGTTTCTCCAATGGGGCGCGATACCGCGCCACAAATGCAACCCTATTGACTGTCCATCCCAATGCAGTAAATCTTAAATAGAGAGTGATGAACCATGATCACCACATATATAGTCCAAATTGGTACCAGATTTTTATTACAGAGGTGGCCCCAAAGGATATTAGTTGACTACTAATAATCTCGAGGTTATGAAATTTGCTGGTTGAATAAAGGCAGTTAGTGCTTGAGGTATTGTCCCCGATTCTAGGCTAGTTTCTTTACCATCCCAGCAAAAGATATCATTTGAAGAGTGAAAGCAACTTTTTAAGTTCACAAAACTAGCACGTCGAGATTCCAGGTTCTTTGTCTACTGCCCCTGCTAGTTCTAATGAGTTATTGTTTGATCCGTTGATTAGCCAATGCTAAATTCGACGGAGATGTGGTTTGAAGTTCGGGGAAGGGGACGATGGTTTACTCTGTAACTAATTAAGCTATAATCATACACTGACAAGACCACCAAGCATCTTTTTTTAACTATATCATAAAGCCCGATTTCGTGTCCTTGATATTGAAAGTAGGTGTGCACATTGGCCCAAACCTGCATAATACAAAGATACCAAATTTCTAGTTTGGGCTATTGGATCACAAGCTCATTCCCTATCACTCGATATTTCTAGCTTTTTAGGATGAGTACTATGCAAGCGTGCGACATTGCAGGATACTTAAGTAACAATAAAGATGTATCCCACAGCTCTTGCGAGCATCACTCCGCGAATTCTGGCAGAGATGCTCTCTTTTTTCTTTTTTCTTTTTTCTTTTTTTTTGGCCGGTAGTGGGGTAATTAAAGGAAGCAAGTACGAGTTGAACACCCTCCAAAGTACAAGTCGGCAATTTGCTGGTTATTACATTCTGTCTTACATATTTAACTCCAGGATTTGAGGTTGGTTGGCAGAAGTTCACTTTCGTTTCGTCATAGCTTTTGACAACACGAATTCGGCTTGAAACATTAAAACCAGCGTCGATTCAACCAGCAGGCGGGCTGAAGAGTAGTCTAGTAAGCTGTTTAAGACCTTATGCATAAACCCACTTTTTTCTACAAAAACAATACTTCCTTCCTTCCCTACTAGCAGTGTTTCCCCATCTGGGATTTACACTTCTAATTCTTCTATTGGCGTTTCTGGGGTCCATATTTGGCCGTAAGTAAATAGGCTTACCTAACGCACCATCCAGCGTTCCTCCCTACTCACTTCAATAGGTTCTATCCAAGACACTGATGCCTTCCTGTCTCCTCTGCTGGAGAGTATCATCCTGACTAATTTCTTAACGCAAGAACCCCTCACTCTGCCTCTCCCAGGAAGAAGAAAAACAAAAAACAAAAAACTTCGGGCTTTCCTTCAATATACTCTCTACATTACTGTCCATTCACCTCCCTTCCTTCCTTCTATTATACTCCCTCTCTCAGGTTACCTCACACCGCACTGTACCAAGCAAATCTAGTCTAGATTCTCACTTGATAAAAGTCTCGACATCACCCATCCACCCAAGATACTACTAATCATCATGAATTGAAGAAAAAGACAGTTAGAAAAAATAAATTTTTATATAATATCAGATGAAGAAATAAGGTAAAATAAATACTTTCCCCGATATGCCTGGGGCAATATGAACCGGGGGAGCGGACAGACAACCCAGACAACTACGAAGTCGCTTCAATTATCTCACAAATCCGTATCGAGCCTAGCATTCAAATGATAATTATCCGGATAATTATGAACTGCACAATCATGCAAGAATGGGAGCTATGCACAAACCCTCATTTTTGCTTGCGGTAAGTAATCGCTAGCTTCTCTAGCTGTTATGCTGCCAGACCTAATCATTTCCACAATCCCCCTATGCCCAGCCTCGTAAGCAGCTGTAAGCGGGATATGTCCGAACGCAGACCTCTTTTCTGGATTAACATCATTCTGCCCAAGGAGTGGTCGGACTACATCCTCATGTGCGTTATAAGCCGCCCACGACAGTGCCGTCTGATCATGTTCGTCTTGCGCGTCGGGATTTACATCGTTGCGGGCTAGGAGAAGTCTTATCGTGCGCTCGCGCCCCGCGGCGGCAGCGGCGGACAAGGGAGTTTGGCAAGAGTAGCCGGAGGTGTCGGGGCCGCCGCCATCCCTTGTGAGGAGGAGTCGGATGACACCGACGTGGCAATGCGCAGCGGCGGACCATAGCGGGGTTTGTTTGAGGAAGGCTGGAGTCTCAGTATTGACGTCGGGCCGGTTGAGGAGTAGTTTGACAATCCCCTCGTGACCGTTGCTAGCTGCGCAGTATAGTGCTGTCTGACTGGCGTTATTGCACTGGCTGGGATTGATGTCGTGCATTGTGAGGAGTAGTTTCACCACCTCTTCACTCCCCTGCGTAGCGGCCCAGACCAGTGGTGTCGAATCTGAAGGGTCTCCTTGGTTAATGTCGCACCCCTCAACCTTTAACAAAGCGGCCACAAGCTCTATGATGCCGGAGTGAGCTGCACAGTGGATCGTTGAGAACGCAAGGAGGTCTGAAGAATGTGCGTATAAAGCCACAATGTTTGAGAAGTATGGTAGCGGATACATGTCCACCATACTGTCTTAATAGCTCTAGCGCAAGCAATCCTGCACGATCTGACAGTTAAATCTTGGAGCGCGCTCCCCAATGTACAGAGGCATATTGGAGAAAAGGCATGTCTGTGGGTTGAGTGCGTTGAAGCCATTTGACGGAAGTTGTTTGACATGCTCATAATTTAGGGATCAACATCTTTGCGTCTCAACAGTGTCCCCGAAAAAACCGAATGGAGCAAAGCGATCGAGTCCTACGCGAGTGGCCCCACATCCTCTCTCCACTCAATTGCTAATACGACTGTGTGGTAAACACGGGTAAACACTCGTTAAGCATAACACTTAGTGAGGAAAATATCTCTTCACTAGAGACCTCCAATCCATTCCTGAACTGTGCTATCTGGACCTGCATTTTTGTCTCATCTGTTTGTCTACCAACCTTGGTGACTTCTCCGCTTTTATTACCCGATCACAACGAGGCTCTTCAGGACACAATTGGGTAGTGTTTCGGACTTGCCATTACCTGCTATCGAACGCCTCTCTGGGGAAACCCTCTCCCACAGTACCTAAGCATCCGAGCAGGTAGCCAACTCTCGTTGGCATGGGCAGGCACATTGGACTGTGGTCTGTTTTTGGTGGGCAAACAGGAACAGTATGATACCGAAGGATTACCAAATGAAAGAATTATAATCGAACTTCTAACATTAAATTTTCTTTCCAGTTTTTTTACTCCCCTTCCCATAGGGCGTGATGCATTCAAAGCTAGCATAATTGTCACAATATATTTCTCACCCACAGTTCAAAAAGCTTGGCTTGGCAGCAATGGCTTGGTATGAACATCTTGTACCTCCCAGCTTTGCAAGAGTACATTAATAGCAAAAAAACCCCAAACCTTGCATCCTCTATCCCTGTGAAGTAAGAAATGTAATGGCTACCTCTATAGTGGTTTGGAAGATTAAGTCATTCAATTTGATTGTTGTATTGAGCCGAGCAAATGTAGCGCCTTTTGCCATGTATTTAATGAAGCTTCCTATGGTTAATGCAACTCTTCTTCCACTCCCATCCAATTGATGAGAGTGCGGAGAAAACACTCAGTATGACATGAAAGGGTTGGGTCTAGAGGTACTGTGGGGAAGGAAAATGGTCTGCAAGGTTTTAGCTAGAAATTGTGTTTTATTTTGATCAGATAGGCTAGTTGATATAAGGGTCAGGGGTTGGACATTAGTGGAAGAGGGGAAATGTTTGTTTGCTAGTTACCTCGGTTTTGTTTGCTAGTTAGCTCGGTTGATGGCTTGGCAAGGGAATTGGTAGTTAGGCGGGGCAAGCATCAGGAGGGAACGAAAGAAAAACAAGAGCAAGGGACAACGCGGGAACGAGGAACAGGGAGACAAAAGAACGGAAGAACATCGGGACATCGGGATCGGGAACACGGGTTTATTTTTCTTTTTACGAATCTTTTCTTTCTTCTTTCAATAGCAATTCCAGTGACGGAATTATATTTTCACTTCGGACGAATAAATTTGACCTCTAGTCGTGCGTGCGGCGATTGCCCCTTCTAGTAATGTTTGTTCTGCCTTGCCTTTTCGATTCCCCTTTTTTCGGCCTGTTTGTTGGAGAAGTGACCTTCTTCCCCTCTGCTCGACTGCCCTGCAAGTGTTTTTCCTTCGCTGTCCGTTCCAATTTCTATAGGTGTCTTGAAGCGGATCGACCCCGGTTTTCGTTTCTCAGTGGTGTCTTGAAACGGATATCACCTTTTTTTGTTTCTCAGTACTGAATCTCTCCCTGCAGTGCTTAAGTTATATTGGAACCATTTTAATTTCCAGAAACAGTTGTATTTTTGTCATTTTGGGCTTAAGTTGCTTGAATTAATGTATTTATGACTAATGGTAAATTCTCTTAACCAAATATTACACTTAAGAACGCACACTAGTGCTTAACCTCGATATTGCTTAGGCAAGACTTAACTAATCTACAATCATACAAACAAAAGTATTGCTTGATAAAAAATAACCAACTGATAAAAGGTCCGAATCAACATCAGTCTTTAATAGAGGCTGCGCCAAGCACGCCCATTGCTTATATCCTTATTGCCATGAGATTTGGCACAAAGTTGATGGTATTGTTAGTTCTTTCAGATTTGGATCTGATTGCAGTCAGTAATCTTTTGTTGCAACTATTACAATTCCAAGTTAGCTGAGGAATCCTTGCCAAAGCCCATCATGTCAGTCACCAAAACAGCTTCAATTCATTCAGTAATGTCCCCAACAAAAAAAAAAAATAAAACCACTACAAGGTTCTAAGGAGCTTTAGAAATTGGGTAGTAGATTTTGTATTCTCCAATAAAGGATGTTGAAGTCTGTCTTAAGGTTTGAATTTCTAGTACACAAGTGAGACTGTTTACAAATCGGGAACGCAGAAGATTCGGGATTTTTACTACTGGTAGGCAGCAGGTACAACGGTGGAAAAACTTTGATAAATACTACGTCCAAAGACAGAATCGATGCAGATTAGCCAGAGTTTATCAATATAAACCTAAAGACCCGTCAGTAGACACCTTGGACACTTTTCGCAGTGTTCACTGATTGTACCACCCGCAATTCAACTACGTCATTTAACATGGTACATCAATGAGAGAACGAGTCATACTGCAAGCAAGCAAAAGAAAACCAGGATGAAAGATCATACGGTACCAATTTTTCAAGCGAATACCAGTACAACCGTTGATTGAAGTCTTTCGACAGCTTGATATTCAGAAGGATCCACCAATAATATCAAGCCTATTGTTGCACAAGCCTGACAGCTTTTAATTTTTAGGCTCGCTTCTCTGGCTTCTGATACGTGGGCAAAAAGTGGCTGCATATTTTTTAAGCTTTGGCATGATATCGCCAAAGTGCAATTTTGTAGCAGTCGCAAGATATATACGAAGGGTTCCTCCCCTCCTCTTTTTCACAATATTTGGCCAACTTCTTGGTGTACAAGTAAAGCTTTTGCACTTTTGAAAATGGATTCGCAGTAGGTTTTTTTTTTTTGGGCTGACTCCTAGTTATGGAGGGGTAGCGGAATATCATCTGACACTCTTTGGTTCTTTGTTTCAGCGCCTGCCACGAGTACTGGACAACATCACCCACTTCCTGCAGCGCTTGGCCCACTTCCACTCTATCATGATGGGGATGGTTTCTACTCTATTCTTGGTCCATCTCTCAAAGACCCCGCTCCCCTAACCCTAAACCAAGCCGGCCAGCCAAACAATAACATTCCCGACGGCAATGACGGCCTGAGGAAGTATCATTGTGGCTATCATAGATGCGCAGGAAACAGGTTCGTATCTCTTATATTATTCTACACATATGCTGAGAATCCACTAACACTACCAAGTGGCCCACATACTTGCTCCCGTGGCTCCTACATCTGCAAGGCAGTCGATTGTACCCCGCAAACCCCATTCAAAACCAAGCAGGTGCTCAACAGACACTACGAGATAGTGCACAGGGTCAACTGTCCAGTTCCCGGGTGTGAGTAGGTTGGCGAGAAGGGCAACAAAAGGAAGGATAATATAACCTCTCGCCTGTGGAATAAGCACCAGATTCCATTCCCTAGTGGGTCGCTGGGAAATTAGTCCGGATATTAGGCAGAGTTTTTGGTCAAGAAGTTGATTGTTTTCTTGTTGTTTTGCGTGACCGAGTGCTTTCCTATGCCTTCTTCACTTCTTTTTTCTATTCCTTTTTCCTCTTTCACGTTGATTCCGACGCATGCATTCCTTTTGCATGGTCAAACAGATCTCTCATCTCACCCGCGAAAGATCATCATCCCATTTCACACCGGATCCATAGCTCAACCTTTGGTCCCTGGCACCCGGACGAACAACACCCCCGGTTTTTTTCTCTTTTCCTTTTCCTTTTTCTTGGCTTTGGTTCTTTTGCTTTGTTTTATTTCTCTGCACAATACCCCCTACATTAAAGACTAGAGATTTTCGTTCCTTCCGCCTTGCAATTCTGCCTACCATTTCTGAAAGCAGAACTCACTAATGGGAAATTTTGGTCCTGTAGTTGTTGTTGTCTTGAAGTGCCGGACAAGCTGCCGTGCTAAATCTTTTTGCTCTCTTTACCCTCTGAACTTTGATGTTTCGTTTGCTTCTACATTTTTTTATTTAAAATTGATGCATTAACTCTCCCAATTTTGACTCTTGTGAGCTTGGATTGGAGAACCACTTCATCGTAACGATGGATCTCCGAAAACTTCATGAAACATTACGGGGTTGGTGGTTGGATAACTCAGCCACTTGGCCAGTCGATAAATGTCTCGGAAACTGCAGCTTCGGCATATCCATACTGACTATCCTTCCATTCCTTGAGATTTACTGTTGGAAAGCAGTTTCCCGGATTGTGGCTATGACCAAACTTTCAAAAAATCATACCCCCTTACTCTTTTATGGGTGGACCCTATTTACGCCTATTTACTCCAAGATGTTTAGTCGTCTATTTGACTAACAGTACTGTGGGACTCGTCAACGGCCACGGCATAGATTACGACCAGATTGCACGGACTGCTTATAGGACGCACACAGTGGACATTGAGCATGTATTTAAGCTCGCTGTTTTCTCCTGTATCTTATTAACGATAACGCCTCTCTCGGTACCAAGCCGTTAGTGTCTCGCACAGTACGTAAGCACCCGGGCAGGTGGCCTACCCCCACTGCCATAGGTAGGCCTATTCGACTGTAGTCTGCTTTGGCGGGCAAAAAAGAACAGTATTATCCGAAGGATTACCAGATGAAAGAATTATAATCGAACTTCTAACATTAACTTTTCTTTCCAGTTGTTTTTACTCCCCTTCCCATAGGGCGGGATGCATTCAAAACCAATATGCTCGTCACAATATATCTCATACAGGGTACAACAAGCTTGGCTTGGTAGCAACGGGCTGCTAGGAGCGTCTTGCACTCCCTGTTTTGCAAGAGTACGGTAATAGCAAAAATACCCCAAACTTTGCATCATCAGTACCTGAAGTAAGCAATGTAATGGCTATCTCTATGGTGCTTTAGGAAGTAGTAATTGATTCAATTTGATTGTTGTCTTGAAGCGAGCAAATGTATCGTCTTTTGCCGTGTATTTAACCAAGCTTCCTACTTGCGCGCAAATTAAGTTTTGGTGCTGATCAACGAAAAATCACACCAGAATCCAAGGCCCGTTGCACCATAACTTAGTTTGCGCACAAGTATGACTAATGCAGCTTTTCTTCCACTCCCATCTAACTGATGAGGGTGTGGAGAAAACGTTCAGAATGACATGAAAGGGGGGATCTACTCGTAATTTTCTGACGTTTGTGAACACAACTGCTATTGCATATGGGCAGAAAATCGGGCGGAGCCTCAAGATTTTGGTGGTATGCAATAGCAGTTGTGTTCACAAACGTCAGAAAATTATGAGTAGAGGTACCGCAAGAACTACGCGGTAATATATGTAGCTTATTTCGCATGGGGTTGTATAAAAAAAAAACGGCTAGTAGGGAGCCGCACTCCAATTACAACATCAAAATGTGGTGACACAAGGTTCCCATTCTCAAGCCTTAGGCTCGCTTTCACAGCTCATGATTCGTCACCAAGAGCACTGCATACACACCTTATGCTTAAACACCAATTCAGAAAAAGTGTAATTTCTTCGCAAGTCAAACAGAAATAGAGGTGGGTCCCCCCGTCCTGTCTTCCGGAACATATTGCTAACTTCTCAGCGTATTTTTGCACTTTTGAGAATTGGGATGGATTCACGGTAGGTTTTTTTTTTCATCTCTGACGACTTTTGTGGGGTCTTGCAGGTTAAATCATCGCTCGTTCTTAGTGGTGTCAATTGACGATACTGGCCAGCCCCAGCCACTTTCTCCAACGCTTGGCCCGCTTCTACTCCACCATGATGGGGACGGTTTCTACTCAGTTCTTGGCCCGTCTCTTATAACCCCTACTCCCCTAACCCTGAACTAAGCCGCCTAGTCAAACAATAACATACCGGTATATACCTAACGGCAATGCCGTCTTTGGGACATATCATTGTGGTTACCATACCGGTAGATACCGAGGAAACAGGTTCGCATCTCATAACAATTTCCCACACGCATCCTGAGAACCCCACTAATGCCACGAAGTGGCCCGCACACTTGCTCCCGTGGCGCATACACCTGCGAGGCATTAGGTTGTGCCTGGCCGACCCCATTCAAGACCAAACAGGCCCTCAACCGACACATCGAGATGGTGCACATGGTCAACCGTGTGGAATGTCCAGTTCTCGGGTGTGAGCGGGTTGGCGAGAACAGTATCAAAAGGAAGGATAATTTACCCTCGCACTTGTGGAATAAGCACCAGATTCCATCCACTAGTCGGTCGCAGGGCAATTAGTTTGGATACATGGCCGAGATTTGGCTCCAAAATGTTGACTCTGTTCTCATTGTCTTTCGAGACTAAGTGGTTTCCTATGTCTCGCTCATTTCTTCTTTCTCTTGCTTCTTCTTTCTCTTTTCGCATCTACTACGATGCCTGTTAGCTTTTGGCATGGCCAAGCAGATCTCTCATCTCACCCGCGAAGGGTCATTACCCCATTTCACACCAGACCCATAGCTCAACCTTTGGCTCCTGGCACCCGGACGAACAACACCTCCGGTTTTCTCCCTCCTTTTCTTTTCCTTTTTCTACCTTGTTCTATTTCTCTGCATAGTACATCCCTTATTAAAGACTAAACATCTTCGTTCCTTTCACCTTGCAATTCTGTCTACCATTTCTGAAAGCAGAGATCACTGATGGGAAATTTTGGTCTTGTGGTTGTTGTCTTTCAGTACTGGAAAAGCTGCCGTGCTAAATTTTTGTACTCCCTTTACCACCTGAACTCTGCTGTTTCGTTTTTTTATTTTTATTTTTATTTTTATTTAAAATTGATGCATTGACTCCCCCATATTCGACTCTTGTGAGCTTGGATTTTAGAACTCCAATCATGATGAAAGACTTTTGAAAGCTTGGTGAAACACTATCCTAGGTTAATTCAACTGAGCCATGAGACAGGTCTATATATCTCTCAGAAGCTACAGGTTTGGTAAATCTAAACAGATTAACTTCGCTATCCATTCTTTGAGGCTTTCACATTGGATGTCCGGAATGCCAACCCATAAGCAAATTTCCAACTATAGTACGGTCTTCAATTTACTTATTCTACCTCCGTTACATATCCACCGTCACCAAACTTTTGCCCTTCAAGATATCTAATTTTGCTACCAGTGTTCGGTACCAACTGTCTCAGCCCATCGATTGAAACCTAACCCATGGTTTGTTGCCAAGCCTTTTACTAAGGCCGGAATCATCAGATTTCTCTAAACTTTAGCCAAGACGCAACTGATCCACAATCCCGTAACCAAAACTCATGATTGGTGGAAAATTACCCAATGATAAAAAGCCCAAATCAACATTAAGTTACCTTTTAGTAGAGGTTGCGCCAAGTCCGTCCATTTCTGATTCTTAACACCCTGAGATTGGCAAAGTTACCGTAAGTTGGTGGTATTGTTAGATCTTTCAGATGTTGCATCTGATTGCAGTCATTAACCGTGCCAAGATTGTGGCGGAGCCACAACCCACGGTTGCTTTCGCAACCTTGGGCACTCTCTTCCAGAGAGTGCCCGACAGCTCAACACCAGATTCGGCTCAACGACACTTTCAATTTGTATGGGAATTTAAGAATTACGAACCACTACCAAGCATTTTCTGATGCTTTAAATGTCCTTCTAGCTCTCTCCCACATTGTTTTGAATCTTTGAAAATAAGTCCTCCATTTTCTTTCCGCTCTTTTACAACTTTTATTTTCATGTGGTGGGACTTTGGTTTCGGTTAAGCTGGAAAGTGTCGTTGAGCCGAATCTGGCGTTGAGCTGTAGGGCACTCTCTGGAAGAGAGTGCCCAAGGTTGCGAAAGCAACCGTGGGTTGTAGCGGAGCCACAACCTTGGCACGGTTAACTTGCTGTTGCAACTTTTACGATTTAAAGTTAGCCGAGGAATCTCTGCCAAAGTCTGCGATGTCGGTCATGAAAACAACTTCAATTCACACGGTAACTCCACCAAAAAAAACAAGAAAAACCGCTACGAGGTTCTTAGGAGCTTTAGCAACGCGGTAGATTTTTTATCTTTCAACAGGGGATGTAGAAGTCTGTCTTAAGCTTTGAATTTCTAGTACACAAGTGAGACCGTTTACACTATCAGGAATGCGAAGATTCGGGATTTTCACTACTGGTAGGCAGCGGATACAATGGCAGAAACTCTTGATAAACGGCGCGTTCAAATATAGAATCGATGCAGATTGATCGGAGTTGATTAATTTAAACAAAGATGCGATTAATGGTCACTGTAGATCCTGTTCCCATTTGTTGACTGATTGTACTACTCAGTGCACTACTCCATGTAACACCGTAAAGTACATCCATGAGAGCGAAAACTTTTCACCCTTGCAGTAAGCAAAAAAAGATAAACGATCTTCTAAACCCTCCAAGCGATCAAACTGCAGACTGAAGAGTGTTGAAAGCTTAACATTGAGAATAGCCTATCTATCACCGGATTACTCGAGAGTAAATTTATATATCATCCTCCAGTAAGATCATGCGTGTTGTTGCACAAGGCTGATAGCTTTTGATTTTTAGGCTCTCTTCTCTGGCTTCTGATACGTGGGCAAAAAGTGGCTGCATATTTTTTAGGCTTTGGCACATGGTGTCCCCAAAGTGCAATTTTTTAGTAGTCGCAACATATATACGAAGGGTTCCTCGACTCCTCTTTTACTCAGTATTTGGGCGACTTCTCGGTGTACGAGTAAAAGCTTTTGCACTTTTTGAACATGGATTTGCGGTAAGTTTTTTTTTTTTTCCAATCTGACCTTTCGACTGGGACCACGTAGCGATTGCCAGACCCCTGACACCCTTTGGTTCTTTGTTTCAGCCCCTGCCACGAGTGCTGGACAGCATCAACCGCTTCCTGCAACCCTTGGGCCACTTCCACTCTATGACGATGGGGATGGTTCCTACTCAGTCCTTGGCCCGTCTCTCAAAGACCCCACTCCCCTAACCCTGAACCAAGCCGCCCAACCAAACAATAACATACCGGTACCTCACGGCAATGCCGTCTTGGGGACGTATCATTGTGGTTACCATAGATGCGCAGGAAACAGGTTCGCATCTCATAACAATTTCCCACACGCATCCTGAGAACCCCACTAACGCCACGAAGTGGCCCGCACACTTGCTCCCGTGGCGCATACACCTGCGAGGCATTAGGTTGTGCCCGGCCGACCCCGTTCAAGACGAAGCAGGCCCTCAACCGACACATCGAGATGGTGCACATGGTCAACCGTGTGGACTGTCCAGTTCTTGGGTGTGAGCGGGTTGGCGAGAACGGTATCAAAAGGAAGGATAATCTACCCTCGCACTTGTGGAATAAGCACCGGATTCCAGCCGTCAGTCCACCACAGGGCAATTAGTTTCTGCAGTTTGCTGGGTGGTGTGCTTGAAGCGTTAATTTCCTTCTTTCTTGTCTCTCACTGTCGAGTGATCCCCTATGTCTTTCACTCCCGTTGCTTTCTTTTTCCCATGTTGTGGTTTACTATGATGCATATACCCTTGGGCATATTCAAACAGTGGATATGTCGCTCAACCGACGGAGGAATGTTATTCCATCCCCTCAGAGGACCTAAAGCTCAACCTTTGGTTCATCTCATCTGAACGAACACCTTCTGTTTTCGTTTTTTTTCTTCCTGTTTTTCTTTTCCTTTCCCGTATATCGAGGACACACTTTTTTATTTCTGTTCATCCTCTGAATTGAAAAATTGGTACGCTCCTAGTCCCGGATTTCTACCGTGACCTCCGTTCCTACAAGCGTAAACCACTCGACTGAGGAAAAATGGGTTCTGCTGGGGTTATCTCGGTAAGGTGGACATGGCCGTTGGTTAGACTTGTAGTGGCTGCTATGACAAATCTTCTGTTTCTTCCTTGCTTCTTTAACTGTTAATTCTGAATCTAATTTGATTCTCCGCACGACACATCAGATGTTTTGGCCTCATGTGACCTTGAATTTCCGTAAACTATCTTCGTGATGATCCAAGACTCCCGAAGAAAGCAGATCAAACTTTACCCATGGTTTATAAGACCAGAGCTCCTCGGAGTTCAAACTGAGCCTAATGAATCCACGGGTTTAGCAATAACAGAGGGACTAGACCTCAAGTGCTCGAAAGGCATACACCGAATTCGTCAATGCCAAACTATTATTAGATCCTTAGCATGCACCCAGCTCTATAGCTCCTGCACCGTAATCACCTCTCTCGGAGTCTGGATATCTGGGTCAGGTATTACATACTCACCTCAAGCTTCTATTAAATCTTAACCCAAGGGTTCACCTTTAATACCAGTATCGAGAAGAAAAAGATTGGCTTGATTAAATTCTGACACTGGGGCACGCTTGGCGCCTAGAGCTTTTTGGAAGCTACAGAGAAGGAATAGGTCACCTATGCTATAGATACTTCACTTCCATTAGAGCACTCTGAGATAGAAACTACCGAAGGCCTTGTATCCGGCATTCGTCCACAAGTGGTTGACGCACCGAATTGTTTAGATCAAAAGCAAGATTACGCAATCTACAATTCAAAGAATAACCTTTTTCTCTTCATTTTTTACCTTTTCGACCGCCTGATAAGCTCTACGTGAAGACTAGATCGTGTTAACTGCAGTATAAACCACCACCACTCGTATTTTTCTACTCCCCTAAATTACTTAAGGAGTTGTGATAAAACAAAAGTTACCTTTCTTCCTCTAAGATACCCTAGTTTGGATGGGAAATCAGCAGTGTTGAGGCATTTTGAGCACATAAATATACAAACGAGTGATCTAAGATGAACCTTGCCAGCACCCCCCCCACCATCCCCTTCCAGAGGCCATTTTGTTAGCCATCCCTTGAAACTCACAATTCGCCCTGCCAGGTACTCACCTAACGTCGCACCTGGCCAACAGTATGTACTAGTACTTGAGTATGGTACCATCCCCCAGAGCACAAACAGTTGACATGAGCACACACTATCATGGTCGGTCTCGGTTGTAATATTTAACATTTTTCTTGACTGGCTATGATACACAACCATCAATTAATGGAGAATGGATACTAAGTACAAGCTGATATATATTGAAAAGTCTTGCTGTTCCATCTAGTACTATTTTGATATAAACTGCTTATTATCACATACTTGTTGGATTATAACAAACAAAAGTCAAATCACGTGAGCAGTGAATAGGAATATATTGCAATCCTGTGATGAAGAATATAATTTCTATTATATGTACATTCTGTTCACCTATGAATGAAGTGCAAACTGGGTTAATAAATTTATGATTGAAAATAGACATCTTACTTATATTTGTAAAGAGAAGAAATTTATTTTATGGGTGGGATAAGGAAAACTTAACTTTACTGGGAGCATATATTACCACCAAAGTGACCTACTTTGCAAAGAGCATATACCCTTAGTCAAGAGCATATGCTCTTTATCAAGTAAATTTCTTGGTCAGTGAGATGGAACATATACGTTCCTTAACATACTGTTGAAAAAGTGAAAAGAGAAAAAAGAAAAAGGTAGTTCCAGCCGCCTTCGGATACAGAAAATTTGTCAATTAAATGCGGAAGAGTGACAACAATGTACTGTACCCATGATATTACCATACTAGTATTCAAGCCCAAAACTTGGAAATTTGGAAATTAACTCCTAACTCATGGTGAGGTCAACTAATTTCGTGTTAAACAAATTGCTTTCCCAAGAGATTCCAAAACAAAATATTCCCACAGGCTTGTGCTCATGCATGGCCACGGATTTTTAACATTGATGGCGACCTGAAAAGAAACGGGGAGAACTATTGAAATAGAGGTTTATTGGGTTTAGGGATATGCACCCCCATTCTCACCACGCAATCGGCACTACAACAATACCAAGATCATCACACCCGCGGACTAACAGGATATCAAATTCACCCTCTTCACATTCCATCAACCCCCAGAAAGGCTCTCACCCATAACAGTGAAAAACACAATATTCGCATACCAGCACACAAGTCCCAACACCATGAAATGCATGCCCTACATCTCCCACCCGCGAAAATTACAGACCAGGGTTGCATGTCACAGTTAATACGGGAATGTTAAAGAGCGGTCGAGAGAAGAGAGAAAACAGCGCCAGGTTCAGCTTTTCATTGTTCCGAGATAAGGGTGAGCGCTGTGAGTCATGTTAACGTATATTAGCAAAAGAAAAAAAAGGAGTTATGGATCAAATGCATGCTTGAGATGACTCCGGGAAGATGATATTATGATTACCACCGATCATATTTCCCACTTTCATTTTTTTCAATTTTTTCAACTTTTCTTTGCTCCGGGTTGTATTGCAAGGAGTTTATGTTTGGAAGGAGTTGCAGAGGTTTAAGTTATGGTGTATTCTTCGCATAGAAATTGATATTGTTGTGCAAAGTTGGTGTGTTAGCACAGCGTGTATGAGAGTGGCCAGATATGATATCTCTCCCTCTGGTAATTTCCAATCTGGCTCTGAAGTAGGAGGAGACATTAAAAAAAAAGGTCCCACACTCTTCCTATCAGCATCGCTGCACGGCGTTGACATCAATAGTTGATTTCTTGTGAAGACAGGAGGAAAGAGTGGCTTGAAAATATCCGGGGATTGCCGAAATTTTGTTTATTTTACGCCCTTCTATGTTCAACGACTAGGGGTGATCTCGGTAAGAAAGGTTGGTGTGAAAGGTAAAAACCCTGTGGAATAATGTCAAAGAAGACATTTTTAATAGCACACAAGAGACAGTATCTAGATGCGGGAAAAGATTAAAAAACAACTTTTGAAGGTGAAATGTATCAAGTCATGACCCACATCTCAACGAAGTTACTCATTCAACCCCCATTAGATCAAGCCATATACAGCAGAAAAAAGAGAGAGGGAAAATAAACACCTATGGATCACATATGAAGAAAATGAGCCCGAGTAACATGTCTACACAAAGATGGCTTCCATGATAAATACCTATTAAAAAAATCAAAGAGGAAGGGAATGAAAAGAGGGGCAATCGACAAGATGATAACGGAAAAACTAGGGGGTAGTGGGCGCACCAAGAAGAGGAGGCTGTGCTGATACGAGGGAAGCATTAGGGACCAGTGTGAAAGCTGTGGATTTCCACGGATGAAGAGAGGGAATGTAGGCAGATCACTAATTGAGCTTAGAGTGCTCTGGGGCTTTGAGTTATCCGGGGCTGGGGAGTGCGAGGATTCCCAAATGGGTGTCTCGGGCAGCAACTTCAAGAGGTGTAACACCCCGCAGGCCTGGCTTCTCCGGATTGACTTCGCCTTGTGTAAAAGGTAGTCTGACCACATCCTCTTACCAATTCCAAGCAGCCCGCCATAGATGTGTCCGGCCAAGAAGATCTGGCGTGTCAGGATTGACATCATCGCGGGTGAGCAGTAGTCGAACAACACCTTCATGTCCATAGTCAGAGGCCCACCATAAGGGTGTTGTACCATCATTGTCTGGCTTGTCCGGATTAATGTCGTCCCGTTCCAGTAGTAGTCGAACCACACCTTCATATCCATGGCAAGCAGCCCACCATAGCGATGTTCGACCAAAAAGGTCCGGCTTATCCGGATTGACATCTCGGCGTGTAAGCAATAGTCGAGCAACAACATCATGGCCGTCGAAAGAAGCAGCCTGCAATAGTGGTGTTTGACCATTAATGTCTGGCTTGTCGGGATTGATATCGTTACGTGTAAGCAGTAGTCGAACAATGCTCTCACGTCCATGAATAGCAGCCTGCCATAGAGGTGTTTCTCCTAGATTGTTTGGCTCACTGGGATGGCTATCGCCACGTGTGAGTAGTAGTCTAGCTACCCCATCGTGCCCAAAGCAAGCAGCCCACCATAGTGGTGTTCTGTCGGTATCGTCTGCGGTGCCGTGATTGACGTCGTCCCACGCGACAGGAGACATGAAGTTATGAATTGCAGTGAGTTAGTAAGTTCTAACATTGCCGGGAAGCAATCAGAGCTACGCCCGAGAGGCAAGAAATACGCTGCTGAAACGGCGCTGCTTCTTGTAGCTTCACAAAGTTAAATTTAGTTGAAAGGCTTGCAGGAATCGGCTGGGTATTTCTGGTCCCCCTGGCGTAGCTCTGGTTGCCCCATCCCCGGCAGACCGCCATATATACTCGGCAATATGATATTCTAAACTTCAGGGAGGTGATTGTTGCTAAGGATATACCGGCGTCAATAAAAATCAGTGAACACACCTATTGTCTCCATCAAAATTCACATGGGATACGGAGATAATTTACATTAATTGTGGTTTCTCCATCTCGACCCTGTTACAGACCTGCACCGGCTATACGTAAGATTGGATGACAGCAGAGAGCTTCAGCTCAAGTATTTTCACGTTGGTATCTTGCGGAAGGTAGCCGGTGACCTATACGTGGTGCAATGTTCTTCCGATCTCGAAGAAGTGGGGCTGGGGCTGGGATCTTGGTTACACACATCTCAAATCGAATGATTAGACATCATCACAGCCCAGCTGGTGCGAGCAACCCCGCTTTTCCTTCATCCTCTCGAAATCCTTTTTATGTGCTAGATACAACCAACCGCTTGTTCTCTAAAGCATTCTATTAAGCGAAAAGCACAAAATGTCTCGATACCAAAGCAACAACGTCAACCCGGACCTGGCGGACAACAAAGGTAGAACACCACTCTCGTGGGCTGCCGCGAACGGACATGATGTTGTGGTCAAGCTCCTTCTCGAACGCCAAGATGTCAACCCTGACCTGCCGGACAACGAAGGTAGAACACCACTCTCGTGGGCTGCCACGAGAGGACATGATGTTGTTGTGAAGCTGCTTCTTGAACGCCAAGATGTCAACCCTGACCTGCCGGACAACGAAGGTGGTACACCACTCTCGTGGGCTGCCGTGAATGGACATGATGTTGTTGTGAAGCTACTTCTCGAACGCCAAGATGTCAACCCTGACCTGCCAGACAACGGAGGTATAACACCACTCTTGTTGGCTGCCGTGCAAGGACATGATGTTGTGGTGAAGCTACTTCTCGAACGCCAAGATGTCAACCCTGACCTGCCGGACGAGGAAGGTAGTACACCACTCTCGTGGGCTGCCGTGATCGGACATGATGTTGTGGTGAAGCTACTTCTCCAACGCCAAGATGTCAACCCTAACCTGCCGAGCAACAAAGGTAGAACACCACTCTTGCGGGCTGCCAAGAAAGGACATGATGTTGTTGTGAAGCTGCTTCTCGAACGCCAAGATGTCAACCCTGACCTGCCGGACAACAAAGGTAGAACACCACTCTCGTGGGCTACCACAAGAGGACATGATGTTGTTGTGAAGCTACTTCTCGAACGCCAAGATGTCAACCCTGACCCGCCGGACAGCAAAGGCAGCAAACCATTCTGATGTGTTGCCTTGAACGGACATCATGTGCTTGTCACGTTATTATTCCGTGCTTCGCAATCTTTCAACCCTACACGCCAGCTACAAAAATCGGGGGCCGCTCCAACAGGCTTCCCCGAATGAACCTCCTGAGGTAGTCAAGCCACGACAGGTCTTGGTGGATGTCACCCGCGATGGACCAAAGGGTGCCGACCAAAAACCACGCCCTTCAGATATTCGGAGGGGATATAGTCGGATAGTGAAGCTTCTCCGACCCCAGAAAAGAAGCCCACCACCACCACCCTAGCTTGAGCCTCGGGAGTGATATCCACCATACCGTCCTCGATTCCTTCCCCCCTTCCTTCCTTCTCGACCCCACAGAGATCTAGCATTTCCCTATATCCAACCGGGGACGCTCCCCTCATCCCTCCAGACCCGCTTAGCCTATATAGCCCGCGATGTATTCTTCGAGTCACCACCATCCTAGTTTCCCTTCCCCTTCCTTTCTCTCCCTCTTGTTATTTACAACAGCTGGCATAGAAATCCCCTTTAAACCTGGCTTTTGTGGAAACCGCGTTTTATGCCTTCATAATCCATTCAACCTTCGCCTGTATAAAATCCCAATGACATTTATCCCAAGCTTATCGGAGAATTTGTTGCTTTATATTTTTATTTTTCTCTTCATTCCCTTAATTTCCTGAGAACCTGCGCTGGGGGGATGTGGCCACTGTGTTCCCTATTTTTGTCCACCTTTTTCTCTTGTAGTTTGATTACATTTCTTTTTTTTTTCTAATTGTTCGGGTGTGATATTTATCGGTCATATTAGTATCATAGAGTTAGTTTGGATTCTTTCTCTTGTTATTTCTTTCTTTATTATTTTTTCTCATGTAGAGTGATAAATGTGGATTGATTCATTGTACACTAGATAGTTAGGTTGTATAGTTTTTGTTTTCTTATAAACAGCATTCCGGTCGCAACTGCTGAAATCAAATCCCTGCGGAGAGCAATGCTATATCTTTTTTCTCCCTCCTCAATGAGGTAGTCTGAAGAAGACCTTAAGCTATCATGTGGTGTAAACCGTCGCAATGGAGCGCGATACCGTGCCACAGTTGCGGTCCTATTCACCATTCATCATATGCCTTTAAATCTTAAACAGAGGGTGGTGGACCATGATCACCTCATATAAAGTCCGAATTGGTACCTATTTTTATTATAGAAGTTAGTGCAACGTACAGCACGCTGATTGCTTATGTATATTCTTAAGGTTATGAAATGTGGTAGTTGAATAAAGGCAGTAAGTGCTTGAGGTCTTGTCCCCGATTTAAGCATTTTTTATGATACCGGCCAACCCAAACTTAGCTAGTTCTGGTGAATTGTCAAAACAACTTTTGAAGTTCATATAAAAAACTACCACGTCGAGATTCTAGGTGCTTTGGCTGTTGGCCCCGACAGTTCTAATGAGTTATTGTTTCATCCATTGGTTAACCAATGCTAAATTTGACAGAGATGTGGTTTGAATTTGGGGAAGGAGGCGTTGGTTTACTCTGTAACTAATTATAATCAAACGTTAACCAGACGACTGAGCATCTTTTTTAACTATACTACAAAGCCCAATTTCGTATTCTTAATGGTGAAAGTAGGTGTGCACTTTGGCCCAAACCTGCATAATACAAAGATAGCAAAGTTCTAGTTTGGACTATTCAATCACAAGCTCATTCCTTACCACTCGATATTTCTTGCTTTTCAGGCGGGGTAGTATGCAAGTGTGCGATATTGCAGGATACTTAAGTAACAATAAAAGATATATCCCACAGTTCCTGCGAGCATCGCCCCACAGCATAGATGTTCTCTTTTTCTCTTTTTCTTTGGCCGGTAGTGGGGTAGTTAGAGGAAACAAGCACCAGTTGAACACCCTCCAAAGTAAAAGTCGGCAATTTGCCGGCTATTACATTCTGTCTTACATATTTAACCCCAAGATTTGAGTTTCGTCAGAGGAAGTTCATTTTCGTTTCATCATAGCTTTGGACAACATGAATTTGGCTTGAAACATGAAAGCCAGCGTCGATTCAACCGCCAGGCGGGCTGAAGAATAGTCTAGTAAGCTATGTAAGACCTTATGCATAAACACATTTTTTGTCTAGAAAAACAATACTTCCTTCCTTCCCTACTGACAGTGTTTTCCCCACCCGGGATTTACACTTCTAATTCTTCTATTGGCGTTTCTGGGGTCCATATTTGGCTGTAGGTAAATACGCTTACCTAACGCACCCCCAGCCTTCCTTCCTACTCACTTCAATAGGTTCTATCCAAGACACTGATGTCTTCCTGTCTCCTCTGCTGGAGAGTATCATCCTGGCTAATTTCTTAACTCAAGAACTCTTCACTTTGCCCCCCCGCCCAAGAAGAAGAAAAACAAAAAACAAAAAACTTCGGGCCTTCCTTCCACATACTCTCTACATTACTATCTATCCACCTCCCTCCCGTCCTTCTATCATATCCCCTCTCCTGGGTTCCTTCACACCGCACTGTACCAAGCAAATCTAGTCTAGATTCTCATTCGATAAAAGTCTCGACATCACCCACCCAGCCAACATACTACCAATCATCATGAATTGAAGAAAAGGACAGTTAGAAGAAATAAATTTTTGTATAATATCAGATGAAGAAATAAAACAAAATAAATACTTCCCCTGATATGCCTGGGGCAATACGAACCGGGGGAGCGAACAGACAATCCAGACAACTACGGAGGCGCTTCAATTACCTCACTAATCCGTATCGAGCCTAGCATTCAAATGATAATTATCCGGATAATTATGAACCGCACAATCATGCATGAACGGAAACCTCGGGCAAACCCTCATTTCCGCTTGCGGCGCGCCATCGCCAGCCTCCCACTGTTATGCTACGAGACCTAATCATTTCCATAATCGCCCTATGTCCAGCCTCCTAAGCAGCCATAAGTGGGGTATATCCGAACGCAGTCCTCCTTTCCGGATTAACGTCATCTACCCAAGGAGTAGTCGGACTACATCTTCATGCGCGGTATAGACCGCCCACAGCAGTGTCGTCTAGCCGTCTTCGTCTTACACGTCGGGATTTATGTCGTCGCGGGCTAGGAGAAGTCTCACCGCGTGCTCGTGCCTAGCTGCGGCAGCGGCGGACAGGGGAGTACTGAAAAAAAAACAAATTCTCGATGGGTCAGGTTCAGAGCACCAAATGAAAACAGGAAAAGGAAGAAAGGAAAGAAAAGTTAAGCTTATCAAAAATCGTAGGAACAACAAACAAACAAGACACACACAGTAGATGCTCTCTCAATGAAAAGAAAAACAAAATCGTAATCAATTCAATCGATCTCATGTAGAAAATCTACAATAAGTACCAAACAAAAAAACCAAAAGAAAAAAACCAATCTCTTCTATCCTCCGCTCTCCTTCCAATCTATCCTGATTTCCCAACTATTTATATTGAAATCCTTCAAAACCAACTATCCCATTGTCTTCCGATAATTCTTTCTCCCGAAGCCTCCTTTTGTCCCATTTTCTTCCGCTTTTCCGCCCTTTCCATCGCCTTTTCCATCGCCTCACATAGCTCTTTCATCATACAATTTGCTAACTAGTTACCCACACATCCAAAGTTTATGTACAAAAAGTTACGCAATCTCCCAATCTTCTAGCTCAACAAAACACAATCACCAACAGTCGTTTGGATCATGTAAAAATAGCTACCAAAGCGCTAAAAATACGCAGCCAGATTTTTGCCCCTCACAGTACCAAAGTAGCCGGAGGTGTCGGGGTCCACATCATCCCTTGTGAGGAGGAGTCGGATAACACCGACATAGCCGTGCGCAGCGGCGGACAATAGTGGGGTTTGTTCGAAGCAGGTTTGAGTCACAGGATTGACATCGGGCCGGTTGAGGAGTAGTTTGACAATCCCCTCGTGACCATTGCTAGCTGCGCGGTATTGTGCTGTCTCACCTCCGTTACGGCACTGGTCGGGATTGATGTCGTGCCTTGTGAGGAGTAGTTTCAACACGTCTTCGTTCCCCTGCGTGGTGGCCCAGGTCAGTGGTGTCGAATCTGAAAGGTCTCCTCGGTTAATGTCACACCCTTCAACCTCTAACAAAGCGGCCACAAGCTCTACGATGCCGAAGTAAGCTGCACAGTGCAGACCGCTGAAAGGGCGGGGAGCTGTGAAGAGTCTGCGTGTAAAGCCTTGATGTTTGAGAAGTATGGGAGCGGATACATGCCCACCATATTCGCTTAATAGCTCTAGTGCAAGCAATTTTGCGCGATCTGATAGTTCAATCTTGGCATGCACTCCCCAATGGGCAGAGGCGTATTGGAGAAAAGGTATGCCTGGGAGGTTAAGTGCACTGAATGAATTTGACGGAAGTTGTTTGACATGCTCGTAATTTAGATATGTCAAGCATGTCTCCACCAGCATTTTGTGGGCTCCAGGGAGAATACCGGGGCTGCGAAGGTATTCCCAAAATGTGGAGTGGGTTAGGGGCACTGCCGATGTCTCCTGGTCAACCATAGCTAGTCCCAAGCAGGACTCCAGGACTGAATCTTGCGATGGAATGTTGCCAGGCTCTAACTTTATTGAGTCAATTTCCACTGCCAAGGCGTGGCAGAGTTCCTCGATTCACAATGGCCTTTCACCGTGGGATATCCACATGAGAACCTGCATCCTAAGTCTTGATCGGCCACCCTTTTGCTCCCTCACCCGCTGCAATGTCAGGGCATACACACTGCCCAGCTCCACACCACTTGTCGCCACTTTTTTCAATATTTCTTTTCTCTTATCAATTGAGGTCTCGTTCAGAATGGCATCAATATTCAATGCGACGACGAGAAATCTTCACGGAAAGTCATTCAGTGATCCGAGCTTGCCAACTCTGCTAGTGGTACTTACATCTCGGGTGCCTTTTCTAGGATAGCCTTCATGATCTCATTTTTCAGGTTTTCTGTCATCAAGCCTGGATTTCTGCCAGAATCCTCGTGAATCCTCCGACTTACATATCGAGCAAGATCTCCTTGGTCCGCCATGATGGGTACGATATAGGCCCTCTCTGTGAGGTTCCTGTCAATCTCTGCGCGAACACACGGCTTGCCTGTAAGAAATAGCCGAGTACTCGGCGCCTCGGCCATGATCTGCCGCAATGCGCGAACAAAGCGTGACGGAACCTGTGGCAGCAACTCATCGACCACGTCAATGCAGATAAATACCAGTTCAATAGAATTGATTACTTCGATGAATATCTTCACCATCTCCGGCAATCGAAGACTTTTATCCCATTTATACTTCGATATCTCAAATGCCGTTTTGATTTTCTCCGGAATGCTTGGAGCTCCCGCGACAACCAGTCTGGGTAGGCTACCTATCAGGTTTAATTCAGACTGGACCTCCTGGACCTTTGAATCGCAGTAAAGAGATAGAACGGCGATATTATGTCCATGAGCTTGGCGGCATAGGGTGTCTATTACCAAGGAACTGATTTTGTTCATTGTTAGTACCCACTACAGCATGCTCAGGATTACTCTTGTACCTGATGTATGTCTTGCCGACACCTTGGTCCCCATGACAGAACAATATCGGATCAGCTGGGCTCTCGCCTCACCCAGCCCATGACTCAAACTCGCTGCTCTTCAAAACCCACTCCCCAACCCCGTCAAGCCGACGATCTCTAATTTCCTGATGCCTTATAACTTATGGGTATTGAATGGCGATAGCCATGCTTGAATCTGCAAAGTCTCCCCATCTATTCCAATATTGATGGTGTTATTGTAGATGTTTAACAAATTATCAACATTGTCGCTCGAGTCATCACTAATATTATTGCTCATCTTACTGCCGGTGATGCGGTAATGGTTTAGCGGAGTTATATTCTGTTGAAGAGGTAGATGTGGGGTCTGCAGTAGGCTTCAAGCAAAGCGGGAATTGCTCTCCTAAAGACCGGTAGTTGTCCAGTAACTTAGTCGTTACACGGGAGGCACAGCCCAATAATATATGCTAAGGAAATGGTTACGAATACCTTGTTCTCCTCCTCTTCAGTAAGTAATTGCTACCCCTCATCAGCCTGGCTTCAAGGTTTTGTTTTGTTTAATTGTCAGTCACACAATGCAGTACAGGGAACACCGAATGTCTCGCTTGCAACTCAGTTACAGAGGTTTTTATCATTTTTTAAAGCAGTAAGAGCATTAAAAATTTATCTCTCATAAATTACCACAAACTTTCACTTTGGGCATGGTGAGCCATGGTTGAGCTTCTGCAAGAAGATAAAAGGAGGAAGACGGTTGTGTGATGGGTGACCCGTCGTGGCCAGTTACACGGTAAAATACGTTACAGCGAAATCATGTCCATGATAAGGAAGTCTTTCCCCCCATCTCGGGACTGCGCATGCTGACCAACAAATCTGAAAAACCTTTCGGAAATTGTGCAAATGGGGTAATGACTTGAGCTCATGCAGCCGAACCCATGATGCCAATAGGTAACCTGCCTATATTCTGTCCTCTCTCTGACTCCTGGTTCTTCGGGCATAAGCCCTTAGCCAAAAATCAATCTACTACTGGTATCCCCCGACTGTACCGCTCTATCTTCACTTCGGTTAGAGTGGATCAGATTTCCCGGTGCTGTGAAATCGGATTCGAGTGAGAGAACATGATGGCAGATCAGCCAAATGGGATCAAACTAGTTGAAAAACATAAGTGCAACTCGATTCCGATGGCTTAGATCTTTATATTATACAAATTTAGATTCTCGGGCACTGCGAGCGCTGTGTGAGGGGCCTGTCGGGTAGGCCGACCATTGGTGCGAGAACGCAGCGGTATACACAATGGCCCTTAAGGCCTTGTTCTCTTCTGTGTCTGTATGGTTTTCGACCACATTACATTACCTACCCCCATATTCGCCACAGGACCAGCTTATCCCGGGGTCCCGCCGGTTTGGCGGGGGTATCCGTTCGTGTCTCCTGGTTCGTGGGCCTGTGCCGCACCTGGGAGGTAATTGAACTAAGAGGGTATCCGAGTAGCCGGATTAACAACGCGTTCTACAGTACTAGTATATCTGCATGGAAAAATCCGGACTCATGGCATCCGCTCATTTGATTGGGGCTGGGAAAAGACTCATCTTCAGGTTCTTGTAACAAATTCTTCCAAGATGACTAACACCTCACCTCCTCTAGCCCGTCCGTGTCGTTATACTGGTATTCTTTTCTTCCCCATTTTCGTGATTTTTTTTTAGTAACACTCTCTATGCTTAACAAAAGAAAACAGCGAAATTCGGGAGCGATCAGGGTGGGCTATCTGCTCTATACTATTTTCCAGCTCTTGTGATGGGACATGGATCTGCGAACCCCCAAATAAGTCACAGGACTGCAGATTGTTCTTTATTATTATTATCGTTATTACCATTTTCCACTTCATATGCGGGAAAGTTTCATGCGTGGGTGAGGGGGAATTGCGATGCGGAATGTGGGGAAATTAATGAAGGATGCAGCTTGACAATAGTGTTGTAGCCATGAAAGTGCTCCATGCCTCTTGCTATACCGGTATATAGACTTACCAAGTTCAGATTTCCTTGTTTTTCTATCAAAATAGACCTGTTCTCTCAAATTACTTACCTCACACTACGAGTCAGATTTTTTACATATCAACTATGAAAGACACCGTGAAAGGTTCCACCAACTGTATTGTACTGTACGCAGTCGATTGAGAACATCCCGAAGCTCCTCTCGCCAATTGATATCCCTGGCTCAAAGCCTATGTGAATGGTTTTCTGTTGGCACTTGCGCAAACAGTTTTTTCGTGCTCCAGCATAATAACCCCCACCAGCGTCTATACACGAAACCAATTTTACAACGCACAAGATACTGAAGTCCTAAACCCACACCCACAGTCAAAATCGCCGGTCCCGGGATCCCGACCGTGGTTTTTACACAATAGAGTGTAGAAACTCA
Source organism: Choiromyces venosus 120613-1 (assembly GCA_003788595.2). Lineage (NCBI taxonomy): Eukaryota > Fungi > Ascomycota > Pezizomycetes > Pezizales > Tuberaceae > Choiromyces > Choiromyces venosus. The sequence continues at coordinate 565,168 of ML120374.1, forward strand.
AGCTATATAATTGTACCACCAGTAAACTTTAGAAACAAGTTGTGTGTTTTCTGATGTCTTTTTTTTTTTTTGCGCTTTTTTTGGAGTAGACTTTCCTTCCTGTTTTGGAGCCCAGTCTTTTTGAGGTGGGTAGTACCGTATTTTCTCGCGTTATAGTTTTTCGCCAAGAGAGGGCGTTGCTTAGGGTTGTCCGTTGCCGGGCACCTGAAATCAACCTGGTATACAAGTGAAATCAACAATCAATAGTAGCAGTGAACACATCTTAACAAAGATAAACTAATTGTGAAAACCTCTCATAGAATTATCCTAGGATTTCCTCTCTTCAATCCTATGGACTCTGTTTTTTTTTAGATTTAGTAGGTATAGGCAAGATACAGAGGTTTTGTATGAATGATTACTTGTAAGGAAGCAAAGTTGGTTTTAGGTGTCCAGCACAGCCCTGCCAAGTACATGGCTTTTGTTTGATCGACATGCTAAACCCTGTGGCAACCACTCATCCACCCACTCAGCCGCACTCTTTTAGACACCTAAAACCAACCTTGCTTTCTTATCAGTACTTGATCCTACAAAACCTATATCTTTTGTGCAATACTCACTCAATAAAAGAAACAGAGTCCATAGGATTGAAGAATAATAATTCTCAGGTAGTTTTATCGGGAGTTTTCCTCAATCATCCCTTTTTGCTTGGCTGTGTTCACCATTAACTTTAATTGCTGATTGCAGTTGCTACCGCGTTAATTTCAGATGCCTGGCACCGCACAGTCTGAAGCAACGCCCTGTCTTGGCGAAAACCCATAACGCGAGAAAATACGGTAGGTTGATTTAAGCATTTTCCCGCTAAATTACTGCAAGGCAGGCCCTGGAGGGAGGGATGCGGCTGAACAAAACTGGTCAACGCACTGACAAAGCAAATGCGGCTCAAACATTTGTCTATTGCGGCTCAACTTCAGCTCCCTTAACCCCAATGCTAACCTAGTTAACTGTTAACACTGTCAGACTCGTGGATGGCCTACGAGTATATTACGACACATTACGTGGGCTTGAATTTGTGATGTGGACAGCAGGTCCCAGTCTTGTATTTTTTAACCCCCTATATCCCATAGAAACAATCAAGGAGAATGCCCCTCTCGGCACCAAACCAAGAATCATTCCCACAACACCTTGCTTCAAGTTAAATAAGGTTGCTACTATTTTTCGCAAGCCAAACTATACCGTATTAACCACATCCAGACCCGAAATATCCAAGGTTGCTCTTACCAGCAGCAAATCCTAGCAAAACCAGAGTTCTAAATCAGCATGATGGATGAAATTTTTGCTGCCTTTTTATAAAAACGTTCTTAATTGAGTTCGGTCCAGGCGATACTTGCATACGTTCCTTAACATAATGTTGAAAAAAAAAAAAAGTGAAAAAAAGAAAAAAGAAAAAAGTAGTCCCAGCCGCCTTCGGATATAGAAAAATTGTCAATTAAACACGGAAGGGTGACAACAATGTACCCGTGATATTACCATACTAAGTATTCAAGTCCAAAAGTTGGAAATTTGGAAATTAACGCCTAACTCATGGCGAGGTCAACTAATTTCGTGATAAACAAATTGCTTTCCCAAGAGATTCCAAAACAAAATATTCCCACAGGCTTGTGCTCATCCATGGCCATGGATTTTTAACACCGATGGCGACTTGAAAAGAAACGGGGAGAACCATTGAAATAGAGGTTTATTGGGTTCAGGGATATGCACCCCCATTCTCACCACGCAATCGGCACTACAACAATACCAGGATCATCACACCCGGGGACTAACAGGATATCAAATTCACCCTCTTCACATTCCACCAACCCCCAGAAAAGCTCTCACCCATAACAGTGAAAACACAATATTCGCATACCAGCACACAAGTCCCAACATCATGAAATACATGCCCTACATCTCCCACCAGCGACAATTACAGACCAGGGTTTCATGTCACAGGCAATACGGGAATGTTAAAGAGCGGACGAAGGAACACAGAAAACAACGCCAGGTTCAGCTTTTCATTTTTCCGAGATAAGGGTGCGCGCTGTGAGTCATGTTAACTTGTATTAGCAAAAAAAAAGAAGTTACGAATCAAATGCATGCTGGAGATGACTCCGGGAAGATGACATTATGATTACCAGCGATCATATTTCCCACTTTGATTTTTTCTAAGTTTTTTTAATTTTTATCTTTTCTTTGCTCCGGGTTGTATCGGAAGGAGTTTATGTTCGGAAGGAGTTGCGGAGGTTTAAGTTATGGTGCATTCTTCGCATAGAAATTGATATGGTTGTGCAAAGTCGGTGTGTTGGCACAGCGTGTATGAGAGCGGCCAGATATGATATCTCTCCCTCTGGTAATTTCCAATCCGGGCCTGAAGTAAGAGGAAATATTAAAATAGAATAAAAAATCACTCACTCTTCCTACCAGCACTGCTGCATGGGGTTGACATCAATAGTTGATTTCTGGTGAAGATAGGAGGAAAGAGTGGCTTGAAAATATCCGGGGTTTGCTGACGTTTTGGTTATTTTACATGCTTCCATGTTCAACGACTAGGGGTGATCTCGGTAGGAAAGGTTGGTGTGAGAGGTAAAAACCCTGTGGAAAAATATCAAAGAAGACATATTTTTGATAACATACAAGAGACAGTATACGTATCTAGATACGGAAAAGGGTTAAAAACAACTTTTGAAGGTGTAGCGTATCAAATCATGACCCACGTCTCAACGAAGTTACTCCTTTAAACCCCCTTAGACCAAACCATATACACCTGAAAAAGGAGAAAGGGGAAAATAAACACCTATGGATCACATATGAAGAAAATGAGCTCGAGTAACAAATCTACACAAAGATGGCTTCCATGATAAATGCTTATAAAAAAAATCAAAGAGGAAGGACATGAAAAGAGGGGGGTATCGACAGGATTATAACAGAAAAACTTGGGGGCAGCGGGCGCACCAAGAAGAGGAGGGGGCTGTATTAATACGAGGGAAGCATTAGGGGCCAGTGTGAAAGCTGTGCATTTCCGTGGATGAAGAGAGGGAATGTAGGCAGATCGCTAATTGAGCTTAGAGTGCTCTGGGGCTTTGAGTTATCCGAGACTGGGGAGTGCGAGGGTTCCCGAATGGGTGCTTCGGGCAGCAACTTCAAGAGGTGTAACACCCCGCCGGTCTGGCTTCTCCGGATTGACTTTGTCTTGTGTAAAAGGTAGCCTAACCACATCCCCATACCCATTCAAAGCAGCCCGCCATAGATGTGTCCGGCCAAGAAGATCTGGCTTGTCAGGATTGACATCATCGCGGGCGAGTAGTAGTCGAACAACACCTTCAGGTCCATGGTCAGAGGCCCACCATAGGGGTGTTGTACCATCATCGTCTGGCTTGTCCGGTTTAACATCGTCCCGTTCCAGTAGTAATCGAACCACACCTCCATATCCATGGCAAGTAGCCCACCATAGTGATGTTCGGCCAAAAAGGTCAAGCTTATCCGGCTTGACATCTGGGGTGTAAGCAATAGTTGAACAACACCATCATGGCCGTCAAAAGAAGCAGCCTGCAATAGTAGTGTTTGACCAGCTATGTCTGGCTTGTTGGTATTGATATCGTTACGTGTAAGCAGTAGTCGAACAATGCTCTCCCATCCACGAGTAGCAGCCTGCCATAGAGGTGTTGCTCCTTGATTGTTTGGCTCATTGGGATGGATATCGTCACGTGTGAGTAGTAGTCTAGCCACCCCATCGTTCCTAAAGCGAGCAGCCCACCATAGTGGTGTTCGGTCGGTATTGTCTGCAGTGCCGGGATTGACATTGCCCCGCGCGACAGGAGACATGAAGTTATGAATTGCAGGGGGTTAGTAAGTTATAACATTGCCGGGAATGGCACAACCAGAGCTACGCCCGAGAGGCAAGAAATACGCTGCTGAAACGGCGCTGCTTCTTGTAGCTTCACAAAGTTAAATTTAGTTGAAAGCCTTGCAGGAATCGGCTGGGTATTTCTAGTCCCCCTAGCGTAGCTCTGGTTGCCCCATCCCCGGCAACCCGCCATATATACTCAGAAATACGACATTCCAAACTTCAGGGCGGTGATTGTTGCTAGGGGTATACCAGCGTCAATAAAAATCAGTGAACACACCTATTGTCTCCATCAAAATTCACATAGGATACGGAGATAATTCTACCGTAATTGTAGTTTTTCCATTTCGACCCTGTACCTACACCGCCTATACGTAAGATTGGATGACAGCAGAGAGCTTCAGCTCAAGTATTTTCATGTTGGTATCTTGCGGAAGGTAGCCGGTGACCTATGCGTGGTGCAATGTTCTTCCAATCTCGGAGAAGTGAGGCTGTGGCTGGGATCTTGGTTACACACATCTCAAATCGAATGATTAGACATCATCACAGCCCAGCTGGTGCGAGAAACCTCGCTTTTCCTCTGTGAAACAAGCTAAGGTTGGACCTAGTGTTTCGGCATCCTCACCAGAATCCTTCAGTGTTTTGATTTAGATAGTGGAAACATAGGATGTTGGAAGGGGAAATAGTGGAAACACCGAATGATTGGAAAACTAAATAGTTGATACCTTTTTCGTGTTCCAGATGTGTTAGTATTGTTTGACGATTCGGGAGTACGGTGGATCTCTGATATTTCATTACATTTTTCTTATTAGTCCCTGTTTTTTCTTTTTATCGATTCTTTCTATTTATTAAAGGACCTGAGACTTTGCTCTTTCTTCGTTTGAACATAATATCATATCTTCAGTCTTTATCATACATTCATATATCAATAGATATACGTTTCTTCATTCATTGGACGATACCAATCTTTATTCATTCTTTTGTCAATCTCTTTATTGTTTTCAGATAGAAGCAAATATATCGGTACCCTTACATTTACCCTACCTATTTAACATCCTCCACCCCCTCGAAACCCCCCGATTGTGCCAGATACAACCAACTGCTTGTTCTCTAAAGCATTCTAATAAGCGAAAAGCACAAAATGTCTCGATACCAAAGCAACAACGTCAACCCGGACCTTCCAGAAAACGAAGGCATAACACCACTCAACTGGGCTGCCCTGAGCGGACATGTTGTTGTGAAGCTACTTCTCACGCGCCAAGATGTCAACCCTGACCTGCCGAACAACGAAGGTATAACACCACTCTTGTGTGCTGCCAGGTACGGACTTGATGTTGTTGTGAAGCTGCTTCTCGAACGCCAAGATGTCAACCCTGATCTGCCGGATAACGAAGGTATAACACCACTCTGGTGTGCTGCCACGAACGGACATGATGTTGTTGTGAAGCTACTTCTCGAACGCCAAGATGTCAACCCAGACCTGCCTGGCAAAGGAAGGTATCCCTTCGAGAGGTGAAACAACGAAATTCAGTGCAGCCAAGAATTGCGCAATCCGCAGTCACTTTGCCACTTTCTTGGCTAGTGGCTAGGTGGCTCAACCACTTGCTGAGCCTGTGGCAAAGTGACTGCGGATTGTACAATTCCCGGCTGCACTGAATTTTGTTGTTTCAACTCTCTAAGGGATAGCCAGGAGGGTTGGGCTGGACAGATTTCTTTTTTTCTTCCTTTATGACTAGAGTTTCTGAGATTCTTGAGAACACAGACCTATTTTTGCGTAGATATTACTAAAATAGGGAAGCCCCTAGACCGTGCTGAACTTTAAAATTTCCTCTCAACAACCTGATTGGGACTCCAGAAACACTCCAACAACTTGGTAAAAAAAATGATAAATAAGTTACATCATTTCAAATAAACTCTATACAGCATTGTCATTAAGAAGGCAAGGAAGAATATCCAGGTTGAAGATGTTAAGACAAAAGAAGCGCTCTATGACTGTTTTATTGATGCTTGCAAGGCAGGGAAGGAAGGAAAGAAAGCAGTCAAGAATATCAAAACTCAAGGTGGGATTACTCCTGCGAAATTATTGTCACCAATTCCAGACCTGAAAAGAATTCTATTACCAAAGATCTTGATTCTTTATATATATATATCATTAGATTCTATTGCTAGGAATAACAATTTTGCAGAATTTGATTGAAATAATGTACCTTATTTATCATGTTTTTTTTACTACGTTGTCAAGCTACTTTAGTTAACATATATTTCTCTTCGCATCACACATGGTTTTCCTGACTATGAGTGACACGAAATAGGAGGGGAACCAGCTATTATTATTTATGAATCGGATAATTTCTGGAGCGCAATGTTGGGAGTCTTGTGGTTATCTATCATGTTTAATTAATACCTTTCTATTTTTTATATTTTCATTCCTTGTTGTAACTCGTGCTTTAGAGTATTTTTCATCTCTTTCCCGGGTACGCAATATAGCATTTCTCTCTCCCATCAGACAACTTTTTTTTTCCCCTCTCTTCTGTTGTCAGTTATCTTTTAGAATTGGATAGTATCATAACTGCTGATCACTTTAGAAATCTTCATTTCACTGGGGTAAAGATCTTTTGCAGATAACAAGAACTTAACTGTACTAAATCCATCCCAGGGGTCTGCCTATGAGATATGAAATGGTAGCTGCCCTTGTTAATTATGTTGATTTCAGATCAGCACAGTATGATAGGATATGATTAATATTTTAATTTTCAATGTGAAGTTTTAGCTTTGAGTTCATGGTAATTTCATCATTCTCATATAATAGATCAATCTTACCTAGTGAGGAGGTAGCTGGGAAAATGAAAAGGAGAAAAAGAATTTAGTGGCAACTACGCACAAGTTAGTGGGTTGAGGTCTTTTACAAAACTCATTGCTGGTATCTTATCATTAGTTATCCAAAATAACCAAACACCTCCTTGTAGCAACAGGAAATACAAGGCTTTGAACCCATTAATAGGAACAGACAGGGATATATTTGGCTTCTTAACCTGAAATAACTGTTCCATAACCTCTTGCTGGACCTTGTACTTTCATCATATATCAGGCATCATGGTACAAGTTTTTCCTGATGCTACCTGAAAGTGTTCGGTTATTTTTGATAACTGACAATACAAACTTGGTATCTTCAAGAGGAAAATTACATCATTCAGCAACCTAAAGAGGGTTTGATCTTTGGTTCTTGCTCAGTTGTGCACACTTTATTCTCTGATCCCCTCTAGTTTTATAGAAATGCTCTCAGTATTATTTTTCCTATTATTCATCTGTTCTCTTTGAATGAGCTTTAGTGCTCTTTTGATAGGGTGATGCTTTGCATGATTTTCTTGTGTTTACCCATTATTTTGGAACATCAGTGTTTTTAATACAGCAGGATCTAGACATTACCAGACACTTGGTAAAGCTTTGTGTAGTCCTTTTAGTAGAGTGATGTTGAAACAGTGTAAACTAGGCATAACTCAATATAAACTCTAACCCTACTTCTCTCAGCAACCAGTTAGCTGTATTAGAGAAATAATATAACTTGAAACAGAACCAAAAAAATAATACACAGAAGGAAGCAATTGTAATAGAGATAAACTCTATCATGTTATTACACATGCAATCAATGCTGCATGGTGGAGATGGTTTGAACTTCTTTAGTAGTTATCATACTAGATACTTAATGCTTGGAGTCAAGAGCTAGGTGTGATGTACAGAACTAGGATGGATTTATAAAGCCATTGTTATTAGTTACTCCAATCAAGACTGAAAGTTGCATAGCAGGTGAGGAGACCAATAGTTACAATTTAAATGTTGGAAAAGACCTATTTGGGGTAGTTTTTACTACTCTGGAAATGTATTTGCTCAACTACTTGCTCCTTCAAATATTTTCTTATAATAGCTTAAATTTGATCAAGTATTTGATACTGTCCAGAGAGGCCTCAGGATGGTTTGAAGTCAATTTCAACTTGATTAACTATATTGGCAATTGGTAGTATCATATTAACATCGCTCAGTCTCTGAGAAGGGAATAACATTTAAAGTTCATTTGATAGGTGGAACTATCTAAGGTAAATCTAGGTAGTTTTGATAGGCTTTATAGAAGAGACAGGATAGAGAAGTTTTTGCATGCCAAATAGAATGCAGAACATTAGGGTTCAAATAATTGTATATTATTGTCTAAGATTTCTTAGAGTTTTGAAGCAATATACTAGAATCCTAAAATTAGAGAACAAATACCTTTTAGTTGGAGTGAGAAAACAGTGAATTTGACCCCTCACTTGGCACATGATAGGGTACATAAATCTCTTTGCTGATAAAATGAGTATTGTTAGCAGAAAGAGGAGGTTGCAGAATATTTGAGACCTTAAGGTAGGCAGAAAGGTCAACTACAGATGAAATAACTGTCAATCTTTCTACCAGTAGTATGATATAACTCAAACTGATTGGCTTACTGAAGTGACAGACTAGAGCCAGCTATCACAGCCTATTGAAAACCATGTCATGCTAGTCAGATCATGGGTTTAGTGGGTATCATTGATTCTCACTTGCTCTTAAGTTTTAGATAGTAGTTGTTAACTCTCAACTATCTAAATTGTACAACAGGCAATGATATAGCTTCAGTCCTATTGATTCTTATACTCCTTATGAGTATATGTTACTACATGCTAAACTATTCTTATAGTTCTACTATGTAATATTCATTAGTACTTACTTATTTATAGTTTCAAGTCTTTAAAGGTACTTAGGTATTGGAGGAGTATAAAGATTATTTTATTTGTAAGTATACAGATAAGAAATAACTTAGATAGTTGCATAAAGAACTAACAACTTGGGAGAAGCTCTCTACCTATATAGTTTCCTTTTCCACAAACCCCAACCCTTATGACTCACAATCATTAGTCATATAAAACCCTTACAACTCTAAGTGAGTCATAAGTGTAAAATCCTATATGACTTATAACTATGAGTCATATCAAAACTAACTAATCAAACAACTTGCATGACTCACAATTGTGAGTAATTCCTGGGATACATTATATAACTCATAATTGTAAGTCCTTCAACAAATAAACAACTGATAATAACTACAACTTTGCAAGTATGCAGTCATGTGAAACTTTATAACTTGTAATTATAAGTCATAGTGTGAAATCCTAATCTGTCTTGCTGATTAGCCTAACTTGTATATATGACTCATATACTTATGAGTCATGTGAAACCTTATCTTTGCTTAATATTTCTCCAAGTAGTGCTTCAACTATTTGGTTTATGATAGTAGTTTGGAGTAGATGAAGGAGAATACTATATGCCAAAAGACAAGAATCCAAATGTTTTCAATAAGGTTTGTAAATTGTAAGAAAAATGTAATAACCAAAATATATAGGCCTACTCTCTTGAGAGCATAGCAGCACCACTCAGGTATATGACTATATTGCTCCTCATGAAGCCCTGCATGGCCCTTCTTAGCACTCCAAAGTTTGCCATTTGTTTGCTAGTGATCTAGTATTGATAAGACCAATGATAGCATATTTATGGTTGGTCATCTCATTCAGTAACCATTTGGTACCCAATAGTGCTGAAACTTCTTTTCGTGAAAATGATGTTTGTAGCCTCCCAAAGGTTCTTTGCCCTAGCTACCATCTGGCATGGTAAGAGATTTACATTAGGAAATATGAGAAACACTGTCACATACGAAACTCATTATGGTGGCAAAGCAAAAAGCTTTTATCCCTTCGTTTATTCCCAAATTTCACAGCTTTTTAGCATAAAAAGCATCACCGAAGAAGAATGGCGGATTGGAGAGTATAACACAAGTCAAGGGCTGTCCACAACACCCTGTACTTAGTTTTGAGAAAAGTAGGGTGGGCAGAATACTACATCATACAATTGACTACAGAGGTACCGTAAAATCTCGTATAATCCGCAACCAGATTATCTGCAGAAAGTGCCGCATCTGCCCCTGATAGGCTTAGTTTGACAAGTTAACAGAATTGCGAATACCAGTTAATGAGATCAAGCGAACTCAGCAGACACAGTCTTAACCGTTTGAGGCAAACACTAATCCTTCTTAAGGGCTTTTGTCTCTGAATACGGAGATTAGAGGGCTACCGGTGATAGTGGATTATACGAGATTTTACGGTATAAGTGTCAGGGATAAAGTCAGTGAACAGTAAAAGAGGAAGAGGAAGGAGGATAGAAAGGGGAAAGGAGTGGAGAGGAAGTTGAATGTGGTGGAGAGATTATTGGAGTTGAAAGGGGGCAAGGAGAAGTAGTGGTATTGGATGACGATGGATGAGAAGTTGAAGGAGGCGGGAGGATGGTTGAGATTGTCGGGGGAGGAGAAGTTGGATGCTTTTGATCGGCGTGTAGGGAGCAAGTAGGTGATGAGGAGGTAGAAGGAGATTGGGGTATGGATTCTGAGGGAAATGATGTTTTTTGAATGGTTTTGTTATTTTAGATTCCCGGCAGACAGTTTAGTTACCTTTTTAGTGCCATTTTAGGGCTCAATGGAGACGAAAAGTTTGGAAGAAAAAAAAAAAAGGAAACAAAAAAGTCAGTCAACAGTTAATTTAGGTTAACCTGCAAAATAATCCCTGTCATGTGGGAAAACATCTCCCCTGGCACTTGTACTACCGGTACTCTCTGACTGGAAAAGGAGTTTGGGATGGGCCGGGTAACATTGGATATATACATATCCAACTCCCCCGTGATCCCCTCTCCATCTTCCACTATCTTCCTTCACTATCTTCCTTCACTATCCACCACCCCTCACCTGCCCGCCCACGCGTCCTCGTAAATACAACATTTCCAGGTCAATTTCAACCTCGTCGGAACACCGTTCTGGACACGACAATGGGATGTCCATCATTTCGACATCTGAAAACCACTCCAGCCATGATGAGATGTCTATCTCATCAGTACACCCACCGTCGTCCACGGGTGAGAACCAACACTGCACGATTTGGACACCAAGATCAACATCTTGCATTGCGATATGGACACCAAGGTCCACCGCTTGGATGCTATGTTGCGCCACCGCGATGATCAGCACAACCAGTTCGAGGCGGAGGTCCGCAACCAGTTTGCAGTGGTCAACAACCAGCTTGCGAAACTCGAGTCGCAAAACCACGAGCTTTCGAAGCAACTCGTGCGCGCCCTAGATCACCTTCAAGGTATGAACCCTTGACCATATGATATATATAATCATACTAACATAGGATCAATAATGATCCGCGCATTAGTTGTGACAGATTGATCCAGTAGTCTTCCCTTTTTTATTTCTCGTAAGTTATGTTATGTCCTTGTGTATTTATTGGACCTGGAGTTCAAAGGGCACATCTCAAGCTAATATAATCTTTGTCTTCTAAAAAGCTTCCCCAGTTTACCACATCTCGAGTATTTTATGCAGCTCATGATTGACTTGACTGCATTTCTACCCACAACCCCCCAACATCCCCATCCTCCCTCAATGCCGCCTCAACCTCCTCCTTGCCAATCAACCAATCAAGAACCTCACCCTCCCGCCTCTGCCACCCTTCTTCTCAACACCCACAACCCCAGCCTCTACAAGTCCCCTGGCCGCAGCTTTAATCCCAGCAACCCTCGCTCCACAACCAAGTTCCTTCTCAGCAACACGCTGGGCGTGCACAATCCCCTCTGCTTCGTCCAGCACGTCCCTCAGCACGCCGTCGCCTTCACCCTCCTCGGACGACGATATACCGTCCTCTCAACCGTACGCTTGGTAGTCTGCGTCTGCGGCTACCTCGTCCTGCACCGGGCATTCCTGATCTACGTGCGAAACGCACACATGCAACGGCTAAAAGTGGTGGAAGAGCAGGGGAAGTTGGGAAAGGAAGAGGAGACAGTGGATAAGAATAAGCCGATACCGCTCGATTACAAGAGTGAGGGGGAGGGGTGGGGGAGTAAAGCGCGGAAGAGGCAGCGCGAGGCCACGAAGAGGGTGGAGGAAGAGGCTGAGAGGAGGAATTTGGGGGAGGGGGAGGGATTGAAAAGTATTTGGATTAGCGGGGGGATTGGTTTATTGATGGCGCGTTTGAAATACTATGCGGTAGGGTAATAATATAATGACTAGCTCTGAGGATTTCTCGGAGTAAAGGTGGTTTCTTGAAATGCGCTTGTTTGTTGGTTACTGTAATTGGTACTTTTGCGTGAATCGTTAGTATTGGGGGGAGGATTTGTGGAGTCAACAACCTATTTCAATATCTTCAATCCCTTAACCCGTTTTCAGGCACCGCTTTTCTTCGACCCTCTAACTCCAAAAAGCGGTAACGGTGGTTTATCTTCAACTTGGCAAAGCTCAAATTCGTTGATTGGCCAAGTCAAACTTCTGTGAATGAGCCTCTTCCTTTACTGTAATAGGTGATATTCGAAATAATCAGGATGATAGTCTTGCCTATCACCGCCCTGGAAGTGCATGAAATTCGGTACAGATGAAGGCATGCCTTTTTTATTTTAACTAACTGTTTTTTATGTAGTTTCCTCCTTGTTTCGCTCATGGTAGACGCAATCCTAGCGGAAGTAACCATGTCGGACAGAAGTGAAGAGTTTGAAGGAAATGACAACAGGCAAAGGTCTAGATGAGGCCTATACGATAACCCTTGCACGGGTGGGGGCGCAGACAGCGAGCTTTGCCATGCCCTAGGTGTAAAGAAAGGATCTACAGATCTAGATTGTGAGAACATTCCCGTGATGCAAACACTCTTGGGGTGCTCTCCAGGGCTTATCACCCTTGAGAGATCCTCCTCCACCGTTCGATTAGTACATTGCACTCTGCAAGAGTATCTGATCAATAATGCGACCTTTTTCCAGAGTACTCGCTCCATGATCGCAGAGGCTTGCCTTACCTACATTATCGAAGCATCCGGAATCTTTCGCCAACACTTGCCTCAGCCCCGCCAAGAGTCCCCCTTGTACAATATGCTTCTTGCTATTGGGGAATTCATGCAAGAGGGGAAATGACAGGGAATATAAAATCACTAGCAATGGGACTTTTCGATAACTTTGATTAACACATATCCTCTCCGCTGCTTTTACTGCTTTATAATAAAGAGAAGGTCCCAAGTGTACCCAAGATTTTATGGAAGGAATGGCCCTAAGGGATTTACGGGACTTCACATAGCAGTATATATCGAGATTGTTACTGCGCTGTTGGGTATCAACAAATGGGATGTTGATGCAACTGATTGTATAGGTGTGACGGCACTCATATGGGCAGCTAGAAGAGGCCATGAGGAAGTGGTGGAGATCATTTTGGAGCAAGATGATGTTGATCCGAACATGGCAGACACTAGTGGCCGGACACTGCTCGTTTTGGGCAGTTTGGAACGGGCATCCGGAAGTGGTAAAGATGATTTTGGACAGAAATGATGTCAATCCGAATATGGCAGACACTGAGTATGGTCAAACACCTCCCTGCTTGGCTGTCGGGAATGGGCACGTAGCAGTCGTAAGGCTGCTTCTGGAGTGAGAGGACCTCAATCTGGATTCAGCAGAGATTGATGATGATGGCCGGACACCATTTATGTGGGCCACAGAAGCTGGGAATGATAAAGTAGTAGAGATGTTTTTGGCACTCCATGATCTTAATCTCCACACACCAGACTTCAACCGCGAAACTGCACTTTCACTAGCTACCTCGAAGGGGCATTCAGAAGTTGTTAAGTTACTCTCAGAACATAGTCACTCCCTCACAAACTCATCGGATATCAAGATATCAACGAAGCCCAGAGCATCCCCTCACCAGAGCTGTTAGACCAACCCTCCTCTCAACCGGCCTCCCCAAGTCCCCATCCACCTACAGACTCTGACACCACTCCTCTTGATCTTGACGAAGCCCCGGAATGCGCCTTTCCAGAACTGTTCCACCTCCCATCACCCGAGCCGTTAACTCTCCCTCAATCCATCCTCTGCCGGTCCCTTCAAGTCCCCGTCCACCTAGGGACTCCGGCACCGGCCCCCCTGGTATGGACGAAACCCCGACCGCTCCCCATCAGCGTTGTTTAACATCTCGCCACCAGAGCCATCGGACCTCCTTCAAACTAACCCCAAACTACCCCGCAACTGGCCCACTCAAGTCCCAGTCCACCTACGAACCCTGAAATCCCGCCCCTTCATTCACGGTCGCCTTTGAAAATATTATTTGGTTTCTGTATCAGTTGGGATATACACAATTCCCAGCGATAGATATATTCCACCACTGCAGGAGATATTCCATGATTCTTTCCCGGCACTGTGTGGATCATACTGCAGGTGCTGTGGGGATGGAAATGTGATTGGAGAGCTCTAGTTAGTGGTCGTGGTTTGTATTACTAAAAAGGCTGTCTGGGGGTTGGTAAGCTGGGACTGTTATTAGTTAATGTGTGTTGCTATGCGGAGGATTTACTTTTAAGGGAAACTTCGCTTAGTCCTTACATAGTTTTTACATAGAGGGACGACGAATAGAAGGACGAAGAAAGGGACGACGAAGAAAAAGGACAGAGGAAGGCTGAAAGGAGACAGCTCCGCGAAAAGCAAGGACAGGAAAAAGGAACGCAGTATTGACAACGATAACGAATATATTTGGTTTTCTTCTTTCGATTTTCTTTTTCCCTTTTCAGAGGTGATTCCATTTTACGGATTTGATTTTTCTACAAAAGGAGCGTTCGACTTCCAGCTTGTGTGAGCGGCGATTGCCCACAAGTGGAAGTGTTTTAGCCCCTTTTCGATCGATCTTCCGGTTTCGTCCTTGTTCTCCCGTTGGAGAAGTTAACCTTCTCTATCGATTGTGATTAGTGCTGGTGTTTGTTTTAGTCCTTTCGTCGACGAACCAAAACCTAGTTCCAGCGTTTTGTTTCCTCATTGGTGCTCGGAAGCGGATAGCAACCTTTTTGTTTCTCAGTGCTTAGTAACTAGCTTGATGTTTACTTTTTTTCCTCTTGGATTTCCGGGGTACCAATTCCTCGTCTATATTCTTCTTTTCTATTTTTTCCATCGCCTTTTCCTTTTTCCTTTGCTTCATGGTTGGCATGGGTTCGGGTTGTAGGTTGATGGCCAATATCCCTTTTTCTCGCTTTACTCTAGGCGATGTGTTGCATTAGCTTTTTTATTTTTTTTATTTTTAGTTTTCTTTACCTTTTCTTTCTTTGTAATCGTTTGTTTCTGTCAACCATGTTATCTTCATTTAATAGGTGGGTGCTATTTCGGGAGTGGTTATAGAACAAAACTTCCATAAATATGGATGCTAACGATAAGATATCAACTGGATAGTTCCCAGAGCGCATTGTTGAGAGTTTTGCGGCTATCTATCATGTATAATTAATACTTTCTCATTTTTATATATCCCCATGTCTTGGTGTATTTTCTGCTTTGGAATGTTTTTCATCTCTTTCCCGGGCACACTATCTATAGCATTGCTATAGCGCCAGATACAATGTTTAGAGAGTCAATTGTCCCCTTTTGTACAGCATAGCTTGCGTGTAAATATTGAACCTAGAGTTAGGGCGTTGTGATTCATGAATTCAAGGTCGTTCAATTGACTGCCCGCTGGCAATAAAATAAAAGTCAGCATGGAGGTCCCGCACTTCCCACCTATGGAATTGGAATATTGAAAGTCATTGAAGGGGCTGGAGTAACCTTGTGAATTAAGCTTTCTGATTATCCTGTCTGACGCTTCAAGAAGTAGTGGCACTAGGCTGATTCGAAGAAGGTTCCTCTGTAAACTCGCCCACGCGCGGATAGGGAAGATTTTGATGGGAGACAAATATTGGTGCATTGAATACATCACCAGGGACACCTAATCATGGCCACATCATGGTGGACATATCATCAGATCAATGTTTGCTTTTAGATGGGGTTATGTGATTTTGGAAACAGTATAACCCCCCCTCCCCCGGGAACAATCTTTTTTTTTTTCTTTCATTGAATTGAGGGAGCATCTTCTCCCGTCCTTGGTTCCAGCACTGCATGATTAGAAATTCCCTTCATGTATCCCTCCATCCATCCGTCCATCCACCCAGCCAGCCTTTCATGTCTGCGTGCCTGGGTAACCGCTTAACTGTAATCAGCATTGTACTACAAACTTTGTAGAGTAAGATCGTGCTTGCCCACAACCCACACCCGCTCGAAGGATTGAAGCAGTAGATTTGACACAGCACTGCCCTCTCATCAACGTTTGTCGTGTGTCTTGGTTTGATTTTCTCAGGCGTTGGTGAGTTAATGACCGCGGCGAGTTTTCGCGCATTTGTCACAGGCCATCACTTGAAGCCAGCGGCCTTCGGCCACACAATCCGTCTTCTACAACTCAAAGGAAGCGGCCTACCCTACGGCCACACAATCCACCTTCCTTAATGTGAAACCGGCGGCCTGTGGCCGCACAATCTGTCTCCCATCACTCGAAGCTGGCGACCTTCGGCCGCACAATCCGTCCTCGGTAACACAAGCTCCCACAACTAGGGAAACGTAACTGGCACGAGAGGTAAACCAATAGATAGCTGAGCTCGTCAAGTATCTAAATTATATTTTTAATTTTTTCACATGACTGTCATGAGGTCTGTGGGACAGGGAGTGTGAATTGTCGTGATATTTAGGGTCGGCAAAAAGTTTGTGGGTCCTCGCGATATGCAGGGTTAGGGTTCTATTTATTCTACAAAGTCACGTGTTTAAAAGCCTCACCTCTAGGCTACTAGACCGAATACAATGACCAACATGCTGCAAAAGTGTCTACTCAACATCTGCGGTATACAGAAAAGTGAATGGATTGGATAAGCTTACAAGATTAATGTTTGATCTGTCGCCTCCATCTTCTCCGCCCTGCTTCACTATGAATGTTTGATCGACATCCGTCATCGGACATCACTCGAGGGAGCAGCAACCACGCTATCGTCAAATCACTTTAAATTCTAATCATCACACCTCACGTTGAACCCATCGGAGAGGTGCGAGACGCACTCGGTCTATATTTCTAATGTTTGATCAGGTGTAATACACTTAAACAGGTTGTAGTACCCTAAGCTGTGGGTTTAACTTCAATTTTGCCCTCACTACGGTCTGGCCTGGTAAGAGATTTACATCCCACCCCCTACTTACGATAGCCTCCCACCCAAGGCTTGGAACTTCTGGGAAGGTCATAGCCTTTGTAAGTTTCAACGAATACACTCCAGTACACTCCCGCCCAAAAAGTCCCTGAACACCCTAGGCACTGTGTCGGCGCATTGGTGATACGGAGGGTGCTAGAATGGTCGCAATGATGAGTATGGTATTCTGGATTTAGGGAGTCTGACCGAGTTAGGGACTTGTTAGATGTACTACCTCGCCCTTAATCGTGACTTTCAAACTGATTCTCTTAATGTTATGTGGTAGGCACAGTGGACGAATGTGGACTTAGCGCAATGATCTGGTGAAGAAAGGGGTAGAGTAAAAAATAATCGTCGTTGTTTGTAACCAAGTTGTCTAACTTCCTAACACCAAAAATATTCGGAAAAGAAAGGAATAGCCACACCAAAGCAAAACAAACCAAGCACCATCCCCCACTCATTGCAAACATCCATCCTTTTCCACAGTATTCCAAAATATAGCGAGGAAAAATAACTTGGAGAACTTTCTCCGAAATCCACAAACATGAGAGAAATACATAGCAAACTCTCCCACTTCCGAAAGCTTTCCATCCATCCTTTTCCACAATATTCCAAAACATAGCAAGGAAAAATAACTTGGAGAACTTTCTCTGAAATCCACAAACACAAAAGAAATACATAGCAAACTCTCCCACTTCCGAAAGCTTTCTATCCATCCTTTTCCACAATATTCCAAAACATAGCGAGGAAAAATAACTTGGAGAACTTTCTCTGAAATCCACAAACACAAAAGAAATACATAGCAAACTCTCCCACTCACGGGAGCTTTCCATCAATACCAAAATCATGTCCCGGAATGTTCTACCATAATCTTCCCAATGCTCAGTCATACCACCGCTCTCATACATAGTGTAACTTCAAGAACTTTCCAGCGTCGACAGATTCAACTGCGTACCAAATTCATGAATTACACTTTGCAATACCCCAGACATTAATCCTATCGAGTAGTACTAGTCGTATATTAAATAAAAAAAACTTTTACTACAACTCCATACTGTACATGCAAGAAGTGTAACTATACTGCTTAAACCCAGACTACCTTATCTAGTATTGTGCCCGTTCTAGCACCTTCTGTATCATCAATGAGCCGGCACGGCACCTAGGGTATTCGAGAACCTTTTGGACAGGAGTATACTGAACAGCGGTCACAGGAAAAGGAGTTTGTGATGGGCCGGGTAATATTGGATATGATATATATATATATCGAACTCACCCGCCATCCCCTCTCCATATTTCTTCACTATCCCCCACCCCTCACCTGTGATTTCTCCATCTTCCTTCACTATCCACTACCCCTCACCTGCCCCCTCACGCGTCCTCGTGCATACAACATATACGCCATGTCAACCTCCACCTCACCAGCACTCCAACCCTCGTCCATGGGTGGAGAAACAACACTGCACAATCTGGGCTCCATGATCCACCACTTACGATGCGATATGGAGAGCAGGTTCTGCGTCTTGAATGATGGTTTGGAGAATTGCGACGATCGCCACTACCGGTCCCGGGTCCAATTCAGGGTAGAAGTCAAAGAACAGTTTACGGAGCTCACCAACCAGCTTTTCAACAAGTTTGCGCAGATCGACGACCAGTTTTCGGGGCTCACCAAGCAGCTTGTCAACAAGTTTGCGCAGATCGACGACCGGGTTTCGGAGAATAACCACCAGCTTGCGGAGCTCACCAAGCAGCTTTTCAACAAGTTTGCGCAGATCGACGACCGGTTTTCGGAGAATAGCCACCAGCTTGCGGAGCTCACGAAGCAGCTTTTCAACAAGTTTGCGCAGATCGACGACCGGTTTTCGGAGAATAGCCACCAGCTTGCGGAGCTCACGAAGCAGCTTTTCAACAAGTTTGCGCAGATCGACGACCGGTTTTCGGAGAATAGCCACCAGCTTGCGGAGCTCACGAAGCAGCTTTTCAACAAGTTTGCGCAGATCGACGACCAGTTTTCGGGGCTCACCAAGCAGCTTGTCAACAAGTTTGCGCAGATCGACGACCAGTTTTCGGAGCTCAACAGCCAGCTTGTCAACCAGTTTTCGGGGCTCAACAACCAGCTTGTCAACCAGTTTTCGGAGTTCAACAACCAGCTTGTCAACCAGTCCACGAGACTGGAGTCCCAAAACCATGAGCTATCGAATCAACTCGTGGTCGTCCTCCGTCACCTTCAAGGTATGAACCCTTGACCCTATATAATATCTGTAATCATACTAACATAGGACTAAGCACCCTCCGCGCATTAGTAGTGACAGATTGACCTAGTGAACTTGCCTTTCTGCTTATTTCTTATATTTTATGTTACGCCCTTTTATATTTACCAGATCAGTAGCTTAAAGGGCAAATCTCGAAATAATATAAACTTTGTCTTCTGAAAAGCTTTCCCAGTGTACTACGTCTTGAATATTCTATGCAGCCCATGATTGACCTGACTGCGTTTCTACCCACAACCCCCCAACATCCACATCACCCTCATCACACATGCAGCAGTTAAAAGCGCTAGGAGAGCAGGGGGGTTGGGAGAGGAAGAGGAGGAATTTGGGGGAGGAGGGGGGGGATTGAAAAGTATTTGGATTAATGGGGGATTGGTTTATTGATGGCATGTCCGAAATACTGTGCGGTAGGATAATAATGTAATGACAATAGCTCTGGAGGTTTCTTGGAGCGAAGGTGGTTTCTTGAAATGTGCTTGATTGTTGGTTACTGTAATTGGTACCTTTTCGTGAATCATTAGCATCGGGGGAGAATTTGTGGATGACTGTAGTGCGCTTGTGTTGTCGGTCCAACGTCAAGTGAGAGGCATAAATGAGCTCAGCGAGCGATGCGCAGTAGGGAGGTTTAAAATTCTCGGTATAGTGAAGGTCTGTGTTCCCAAGCGTCCAGTCCGTCCGTCTTTTGCCTAGGACGGGACGGACGCCAACTTATAGTCCGTCCTAACCCATTGCCGCGACGGACGGCCGGGCCCTACAGGTGTCTCATTTGAGACTCTATTTTTAAATATCACGAGCATGAAGTCTGTGCTATGAAGAAACGAAACATTTTTATTCCAATACTAACAGCAACACGCCCTACAATCAGGTATAAAATTTCCTCATCAATTAACCAAGCTGTCCACTCATATCCGATCCTGGTTCTGAGCAACCCGAACCCGTCCCAGCCCCTGAATCCAACCTTATAGCCCTCTCCTCCAAATCCCTAAGCATCTTCTCTACATCGGCAAGTGGCTTCTCAGAAATCAAACCTGCCTTCCGCCATGTCAATATCAAGCCTGAAGTTGTCACTAAAGTATGGGGGCAAGACTTGGGAGATTGAATCCTCAGGACCAAGTGATCCCTGGCTCCCATGCGAGGAATGTGATAATGCTTCGGACATAATGCTAGAGGTCAAGGTAGAGGATTCAGAAAGTGCAAAGTATAAGAAATTCTTGCCACGGGGACCACAGGCTGCTTGGTTACTAAGACTTATCAAAATCAAAAATCCTACAATCTAATAAAATTAGTTATAATTGTGCAGGAAATTCTTTGCTCGTTGTCTTGTGTCTTGTTCTATCTAAGCTACCGGAGGTGTCCTTTATATAACAAATCGTCACTTAACAACATTTTCTCTCAGCCTCATCCATAGTGACTTCCGTGCTCTCTCCCAGTCTTCCACAAGGTCCTCCGATCAGCTCCTTCAAACTTCTACTAAAACATTCTCCCTTTCCCCTTGACTGTTCTCCGACAGTCCTAATACCTTCCTGCTTCTTCCTGCGTTTCCTAACCGTTTCTTATCTGTTTCCTAACTGCCATAGTCCGACACCAATTCGTCTCATCCTCAAACAAACTCTTAATCTATGACATCCTTTAGCGTGACATATCAAACAATGTCCCAAACACACTAATCCTGTAACATCTCTCTCTCTCCTGCAACTCCTACTAACATTACAGCGGTATGGAAGTATCGTGAATTTCAACACAATCGTGGCTGTATATTTATGCATCTTCTTTTCACTCATAAGGAGTATGAAGCAACCTGTAAGCGGGTAGGGCAACCACACTTAATAGGGGTTGTTATGAAATAGCTGTAGGACCCTACGGGTAATCGCTAGAACCCAGCAGATAACGACTGCCCCCTGCAGGTGACGACAGGGCTGTTGGAATGCAGGAGATACTGCTCGGCATGCTCTAGTATAAGTTTCATACCATGTCAATTGTTTTATCCTCTAGTACTTGTTTTCGATTCGTCTCATATTGTTTCGTATTATGTTTCACACTAGGGATGCGAGGGTTACTGGTGAGACGTTTTACCATTGTCTTAGTATCGTCTCAGCAAGCCAGTTGGAACGCTACTCATACAGTAGCGGTCACAGGATGGGAGTGTTTGTCTTCCGAAGGATTTTCGAGCATGGGCTTTTCTCTTGTTATTTCTCGTCTATAAAGTCATGTATTTTCCTTTGCTATTTACAAATAGTTAACGAACTGAACAACCGTTGAATTACACTCTTTGTCCATCGTTCATTATTCCTATACCGCATACCTTCTCCTCTATTATACTTTCCCTCTCTCATCTGGTGCATTACGCACATTCCCAAAGTCACCTCGTTGGAATAGGTTATTCGTATATTGCATTCCGTCTATCTAAAAGTCTAAAAAGGGCCCTATAGGTAATGGACCAGCCCTACCGGTGACGACAGGGCCCTGCAGATGACGGCGGGGCCCTGCAGGTGACTCCCGTCCATGCCAAAGACGGTAGGGCCCTACCGGCAGTTCCCATTTGCATTAAGACTGCAGGGCCCGGCCGTCAACCTACAGGGCTGCCGTGGTTATAGAAGACGGACGTCATGCCCGGCCGTCCTACCCACCCTGCCCGGGACGCCCGGGACTATTGCCCGCCAGGGCCCTGCCGTCCGCCCGGGACGCTTGGGAACACTGGTGAAGGTATACAGAAGGTACAGGTATGTTTTTTTCCGAAAATACGGGACATGGTGTACCTTTCTTCGAGGAGGTACACGGTACACTCAGAGGTGCAGTATAGCAGCTCCGTTTTCCCCCATGTCCATCTGTCTAATTATGTGCTGTACAACAATTCCTGAAGAGGGTTGATCTGATGATCCAACAACACGAAATCTCGAGGTCTTGAGTAGGCACTTGCTAGTAGAAGGATACCAAAGCTGGACTGCCGATCAGCCACTTTTGAACAACAACAACAGTTTCCATATCAGCTACTGGAGATGAACGGAAATCCGAAGTTTGAATGTGTATTTATTGAGCTTTGCTGGAAACTGATTTCATATACTGACATTGTTAAAAGAGTAGATTCGCTTTGTTACTCTCCCATTTTTGTTTTATTTCTCCTTGCTTATCACTAGCCTGTCCTTTTTTTTCTCTTTCTTTTCAAAACGCTTCTCACAGTCACCAATACTTTAATCATGTTCGGCATGTTATTGAGTATTTTAGAACCACGTCCAGTATCATAACTGAATTTACAGCTCAAAGAATTCTGCTAATTGAAGAAGATTTTTGGGGTTTTATTTTTGGTCTCCGTTGTGGCAGTTTTGGTCTATAGACGGCTGTGCTGTACCACTTGTATCACTTATGACTAAGCATTCTGGCGCTGTAAGTTACCTGACCCCACAACATGTCATCTGATCCCCTCACACCAACTAATTAACCAATTAACTAATTAATTAATTGAAGTCGGTATCGATAACTTACCGGTACAAGAATCAATGCAGGCGATTCCTCATCTCATCCATTCACACCCTCAATACAAAGTCAGCAGACAGACATGAATTACGTCCCGGTAAACTGCGACCAGCCCAATTCTCAAACACTCCAAACTCCACTCTCATGGGCCACTGAGACCGGCCACACAGGTAGTAAAGCTACTCATGAACTGGGAGGATGTCTTTTGAATTCTTGATTTTTTCCGGCTGTTAGATGCGAGGTTTCTCAGTCACTTCTTGATAGGGGCCAGTTATATGATCACACTATCCTCGTTTCTTTATTTTCTCTTTTTTTTAATTTTTTTTAATTTTTTTCTTCTTCCTATATCGGTAGGAAATCAGCCTAATGAGAACATCCACCAATAAACTCCCAACGAATTCCGATCTTTATTCTTTGGGTTAATACAAACTAACACTCCGCCGGGGAAAACTTACTCCACTCAAATATTCCAACACATCATCTTCAGACTGCACAAAATAGTTTCTGCGATTAATTTTCACGGCATGCATTCTTGCTATATAAAGGTGATGTACCGGGTGAGTTCAGTAGCGTCATATCCTCCACCTCAGACATGACTCGGGGAGTGGGGCGAGGGAACAATGAGCGAGTGAGAGGTTATGATTAGAGACAGCTCTAGACTCGAGCTATGATGCCGTAGTCTCCCATATCGTCTCATCGCCAGCTCCGCCCCACAGTAGTCTTTAATTCCGTGTGCGGGCTCGTGAGGATGGCCGCCTCGGCTCACGGGGGTTCAAAAAGGACAGCAACAACCTTCCCTCCCCCCAATACTCGAACCCCCCCACAAAAAACGTTCTTCGCCACACCATTTTTAATCCCCGTTGGGGCTTTACCCTCCCTCAGTAAATTTGCTGCCCTCTTCCATCCCCCTTTCTTTTTCACCGTACCATACCCCAAGAAGGAAAGAAATTTCGAACTACAGTACCTCACGCCTAGACACATGCTCCGCCCACCAAAACACTGCCTTACGCTACATTACGCGCCTAGGGCACTGTAAGAGTACCCTCGCCATATAAAAGATCCCTACCATGGGCGCGAGAGTGAGAGTCAGAGCAAGAGCACCCTCCTCCGCCAAAGTCGATGGAAAATTGGTCTTTCAGTCTGGATCTTGGCGTAGTCCGCTTGGTTGTGATGTAGACAGAGTGGGGGGGTTCATGCGTCTGATAGGGGATTTCTGAAGAGACTTTGCTTGTTTTGGCGATTCGGGAGGGAAATGGGGGGGTATGAGTGCTCCGGGAGGGGGTTGGAAGGAAGTGAGGAGGAGGAGGTGGGAGTAGCACTGGGGGAAGGGTGGTTTAGATTGTCTTCTGGAAAGGCTAATGCGCATTCAGGTTGAGGGGTTTGCGTTGTTGAAAGGTGTTTTATGATATCTTTACTCTGGGGCTATTATACAGCGTAGGTTCGTTCATTGCTGGTCTAGCCTTCCAATGGGTCGGGCCTTCGTTGGGCTAACCCGGGCTGTTAGTTGGGTTG
This sequence comes from Choiromyces venosus 120613-1, assembly GCA_003788595.2. Lineage (NCBI taxonomy): Eukaryota > Fungi > Ascomycota > Pezizomycetes > Pezizales > Tuberaceae > Choiromyces > Choiromyces venosus. The sequence continues at coordinate 589,371 of ML120374.1, forward strand.
GGTCGGTGGGGTTGGCTAAACCCGGGTTACCCAACGAACCCGCCCAAGACTTTTAACTTTATATTGAAATTCTAGTGAGATTTTTGAGTGCCCTAATGGTTATTCCCATGGAAACTAGGTTCTGAGCGTGCAGAGTTCTAGCACAGTCTTTACTGTTAGTAGAAAGGTAAAAGCAGAAGGTAGTCTAAATTGAGATAGTCTCAGTGATATGCTAGTCTCAAGAGCAATAAGTGGTCTTAAATTATCACTCGTTCTGAAAGATTAGAAATTTAGATAATGTGCTATCCATCTTTTTCCAGGTATATACTCTACAATCTGTTCTCCCACTTCAAGTTCCTCTAAGTGCATCTTCTCTCTCCTTTACTCCAGGCTAGGCACAAAACACAAAACACAAAGCCATCATGATGAGTTTTTCTTCGGATACCGGAAATGTTCTATCCATTCCTCTACCTATTCTCCAAATACCCTATCCCCTCTTAGATTTTCAACTCTATCCTCTATCGTGAAGAATTAGAGCGAGAAGACAGTCCATCTCCTGAATACTCAGAAGTACGTGAAGTAAACAGAGATTTCTTGTTACCACTGCCCTCCATCCTCATCATCTCCCCTGTGCTATAATCATTTAATATTAATATATATATATTTTCCTTCACACATTTGTTTTTTCTTTTGTCCATCGACCCAACAGGTTTGTTGGGTTAACTCGGGTTATGCTTCCTTGGGTTGGGCTTGGGTCGGGTCGGGTCCGCCCTTTTTCGACCAGGGTTAACCCATTGGAAGGCTTGTGGCTGATAATTTTGTCTATAAACTCTGTAGAGTAAGATCATGCTTGCCCACAACCTACTCGAAGGATTGAAGCAGTAGATTTAACGCAGCACTGCCCTCTCATGGATGTTTGCCTTGTGTCTTGGTTTGGTTTTCTGAGGCATTGGTGAGTTAATGACCGTGATGAGTGTTCACGCATTTGTCACAGGCCATCACTCGAAGGCGGCGGCCTATGGCCGCCCAATCCATCTTCCATAACGCGAAGCCCGTGGCCTGTGGCCACGGCACATCTTCCATAACGCAAACCCCCACAACTAGAGGAACGTAACAGGTACCAGAGGTAAACCGATAGATGGCTGAGCTCGCAAGGTATCTAGATTGTATTTTTAATTTTTTCACATCACTTTAATGCGGGGTCTACGGGGCGGGGAGTGTAAATTATCGCGATATCTAGGGTAGGCAAAAGAGTTGTTGGTCATCACGATATACTAGGTTAGGGTTCTATCTATTCGACGTCCATCATCTGACATCACTCTAGGGAGCGTCAACCATGCTATCGTCAAATTACTTCAAATTCTAATCATTACACCTCATGTTGAACTCATCGGGCAGGTGTGAGATACACTCAGTCTATATTTCTAGTGTTTTATAGGGTGCAATACATTTAACCTGGTTGTAGTACCCAAGTTGCAGGTTTATCTTCAATTTTCACGTGATTTTCCACACAACCAACCTCCGTCACCACCATTTCAATATAGGGACACATCATCACCTTGACCACACCATGGTGGACACATCATCCCATCAATGTTTGCTTTAAAATAAAGGGGGATGATGTGATTTTGAAAGTGAGTATTAAGCCCCCCCCTCGCCCCAAACCTTTTTTAATTTTTTTCCCAAGATTGACGTGGAAAGTTCTCTCTTAATCACTACCGCTTGATTGATTAATGTTTGAGTGTAGTTTCCTCCTTGTTTTACTCGTGATCGACGCCATCCTGATGGAGCCCACCATCTCGGGCAGAAGACAAAAGTTGAAAGAGATGACAGCAGGCAAGGTCTTGGGGATGGCTACGGGATAACGCTTGCACGAATACAGGCGCAGAGTGGGAGTAGACCCAAACTTGGATTGGAAGCTTTGATATGGGTATCGAGTGTGGAGCGACCCGTACAAGCCAGAGAGCTCTGACATGCCTTAGCGGCCGATGTAGGATCCACAGATCTGGATTTCGAAAAAATTCCCGCAATACAAGCACTCCAGGGCTGCTCCCTCGGGCTCACCACCCTTGAAAAATCTTCCTCCACCGTCTGGCTTGTCCATTATACTCTGTAAGAGTATCTTATCAATAATCTGCCCCTGATCCGGAGTCCCCACTCTCTGATCGCGGAAGTTTGCCTCACCAACCTCAATTTTCGAAGCATCCGGGATCTTTCGCCAATACTTGACTCAGCCCCACCAACAGCCCCACTTCTACAATATGCTTCTTGTTATTGTGGAAGTCATGCAAGAAAGGAGATGACCAAGAATACAAATTCACTAACAATTAAAGTTCTGGATGAATTTGATCAACATATATCCTCTCAGTTGCTTCTACTGCTTTATAATAAAGAGAGGCCCTGGCGTGACCCAGGATTCTTTGAAAGGTCCTAAGGGATTTACTGGACTTCGCGGTGCAGTTTATATTGGGATTTCTGAGATTGTTACTACACTATTGGATATGAACAAATGAGATGTCAATGCAACCGATTGTATGGGCATGACGGCACTCATATGGTCAGTTAGAAGAAGCTAGGAGGAGGTAGTGAAGATCCTTTTGGGGCGTGATAATGTCTCTCCGGATACGGCAGACACTAGTGGCCGGACACCGATCATTTGGGCAGGTAAGAGCGGGAATCCAGGAGTGGTAAACATACTTTGGAACGAAAGGATGTTGATCCCAATATGGTAGATGCTGATAGCCGGACACCGCTCGTTTGGGCAGTTAAGATCGAGCATCCGGGAGTTGTAAAGATCCTTTTGGAACGTGATGATGTCGATCCGAATATAGCAGACACTAAGGGCCGGACACCACTCTTGCGGGCAGCTGTGAACAGGCATATGGACGAGGTAGAGATACCCCCGGAGCGAAAGGATGTCAATCCGAATACGGCAGACACCGGATATGACCTGACACCGCTCTCGCTTGCTGCTAAGGCTGGACATATAGCAGCCATAAGGCTGCTTCTGGAACGAGGGGACCTCAATCCAAGTCCGGGGAGACTGATGATGACCGCACACCACTTATGTGGGCGGCAACGTACAGGTATGAAAACATTGCCGAGATGCTTTTGGCACATGAGAATCTTGATCCCCACACAAAAGACTTACAGGGTAAATCTGCACTATCACCTGTGACCTCGGATGAGCATTCAGCAGTTAAGTTACTCTCACAACCTAAATACTCCCTCCCCAACTCATCAGATTTCGACGAAGTCCCAGATGGCCCCTCACCAGAACAATTCGACCTCCCTCAACCTATCCTTCAGCCGATCCCTTCAAGTCCCGGTCTATCTACGGACTCCGACACCGCTCCCCCTGATATTGACGAAACCCCCGGCCGTTCCTCACCAGTTTTGTTCAACATCTCGTCACCTAATCCATCAGACCTCCTTCAAACCACCATGCAACTGGCCCATTCAAGTCCCCGTCCACCTACGAACCCTGTAATCCCACCCCCCGATTCTGTCACCTTTGAAAATATCATTTAGCTCCTGTATCTATTGGGATAGACACAATTCCCAGCGATAGATATGTTAGAAATATCGGCACTGGCAGGCACTACCTAGCAATTTAAAAGGTATCCGGACACCCTGCGTTCATTAGTACAGGTCTTGGCGCAAAAGCATCCGGATACCGGATACTTTTTAAATGTAGTAGTGGCATGCATATGTGGCCTGCACGTGAGGAACGTGCTAAGTTACCTTTGAAAAGTTTTTTCCCTTACAAATTTTCCTTCTGTCTCTCCTTTTATTTCCTTTGCTTTTATAACTTACTCCCGTACTGTCAATAGAGGGATTTCGGAGCAACATGTTAGCTTAATCCTGACTTGTTGCAACGGCAACAGGTCAAGGGTTAAGGTTGTGGTCTCACTTAAGAGATGCTGCATGCTTAGTTCTAGCTAAGTTCTAGCTAGGGGAAGTGTAGAGATCGCGAATTTGGTAACACCCCACAACAAACCATTATGCACTACATCTTTCCATCCATCACCCTTATCAACAGCTTGTGTAAACTCTGTATCCTCCTGAAAAGCACCCAGTTTGCAGCTTTGAATTCTGAGTTGGGTGCAATGGCTTGCTACAAAGCCTTTTACAGTTCCTTTTTTTTTTCCCCCAAATATTGCTTAACTTAGCTTAGGGTTTGTTTAATTTAAATTGCATATATTATCATTAAGTTTCAACCCTACCTGCAAGACCCTTTAAGGATATACCTACCTCCTAGTAGAAAAAGCCTGATATTATCATCCAAAACTGCCCCTTCCTTAGTTCTTGAAAATCTGCCTGATTTTCAACACAAAGCTACACAAGTGCAAGCTTGTTTTCTTCATTAAGATAAGTACAATGCCAAGCTGGAGTAGGTGCCTGGGACTGTGGGAATTGTGGGACAGAAAATATTATTGGATTTATCAAAAAGAAAATCAAAAACTAAAAAATGGTGGAAGAAGGGATTCAAGATATCATGTATTGTGAGTTGCGCTTCTATCATAAATATGATGTGATTATTTTTTCTTCTACACTAATGCTGCTTGTTAAGCTCTCTTATAAGCTAACTTTTGCCTAGAACAGCAAAATCCCTATTTTTCAAGTTCACTTGTTACAACAGTAAACACTGTTGTCACAGCGATAGCGAACCCTAACTTTGCTCTATGAAGTCCCTCTAATACCAATTACTTTCTTGCTATCATTCCTCCTTATACTATACACTGTGTATAGCATACTTGTTATCTACTATTACTCGTTCCTCCTTTGTTGTATTTGCTTCACTCTCTGAAACTTCCGGACCGATCATTTCCTCCATTTTCTACAAGATATATTTCGCCACTGCAGGTGATATTCCATGATTCTTTCCTGCTACTGTGTGGATCATAAACCGGGGGAAAAAAAATACGTTCACATTTTTGCCCCCCACTGTACATCCAGTAGCAACCGCAAACCCCAAGAAACTCAAAGTACAGCGGGGGGCAAAAATGTGAATGTATTTTTTCCCCCTGGTGTACCGGAGGTGCTTACTCTGTAACTGAATAAGTTATAATCAAACACTAACAAGACCGCTGGGGATCTTTTCTTAACTATACTAAAAAGCCCGCTTCCGTGCTCTTAATAGTGAAAACAGGTGTGCTCTTTGGCCCAAAGCTGCATAATACAAAGGTAACAAAGTCCTAGTTTGGACTATTCTATCACTAACTCATTCCTTATCACCCGATATTCCCAGCTTTTTAGGCAGAGTAGTATGCAAGTGTGTGACATTACAGGATACTTAAGTAATAATAAAAGATATATCCCACAGTTCTTACTAGCATCGCTCCGCGAATACTGACATAGATGCTCTCTTCTTTCTTCTTTCTTTTTTTTTTTTTTTTGGCTGGTAGTGGGGTAATTAGAGGAAGCAAGTGTGAGTTGAACACCCTCCGAAGAAAAAGTCGGCAATTTGCCGGCTATTACGCCCTGTCTTACATATTTAACTCCAGGATTAGAGCTTGGTTGGCAGAAGTTCACTTTAGTTTCGTCAAAGCTTTGGACAACGCGAATTTGGCTTGAAACATGAGAACCAGCGACGATTCAATTGGCAGGCAGGCAGAAGAATAGTCTAGTAAGCTATGTAAGACTTTATGCATAAACCCACTTTTTTCCACAAAAACAGTACTTCCTTCCTTCCATACCGACAGTGCTCTCCCCACCCGGGATTTGCAATTCTAATTCTCCTATTGGCGTTTCTGGGGTCCATATTTGTCCATGAGTAAATACGCTTACCTAACGCACCCCCCAGCGTTCCTTCCTACTCACTTCAATAGGTTCTATCCAAGACACTGATGCTTTCCTGCCTACTCGGCTGGAGAGTATCATCCTTACTAATTTGTTAACGTAAGAGCTCTTCGCTTTGCCCCCCTCCCAAGAAGAAAAACAAAAAAAACAAAAAACGTCAAGTTATCCTTCAATATACTCTCTACGGTACTACCCATTCACCTCCCTTCCTTCCTTCTATCATACCCCCTCTCCCTGGTTCCTTCACGCCGTACTGCACCAAGCAAGTCAAGTCTAGATTCTCACTCAATCAAAGTCTCGACTTCACCGACCCACCCAACATAGCACTAATCATCATGAAAATTAAAGAAAAAGACAGTTAGAAAACGTAAATATTTACATAATATCAGATGAAGAAAAAAAATACTTTCCGTGATATGCCTGCCACAATAAGACCAGGGGGAGCAGGAAAGGAAAGCGCGGAGGAGGCGCTTCAATTATCTCACAACTCCGGATTATTAAGCTCAACATGCAAATGATAATTATCCGGATAATTATGGATCGCACAATGATGCAAAAACGGGAGCCATGGACAAACGCCCATTTCCGCTTGGGGCAAGCCATCGCCAGCCTCTCCCGCTGTTATGCTGCAAGACCTTATCATCTCTACAATCCTCCTACGCCCAGCCTCATAAGTAGCCATAAGCGGGGTATGTCCGAACGCAGTCCTGCTTTCCGGATTAACGTCATTCTGCCCAAGGAGTAGTCAGACTACATCCCCATGCGTGTTATAGGCCGCCCACAGCCGTGCCGTCTGGCCGTCTTCGTCTTGCGCGTCGGGATTTACGTCGTCGCGGGCTAGGAGAAGTCTCACGGCGTGCTCGTGCCCAGCTGCGGCAGCGGCGGACAGGGGAGTTTGGCCAGAGTAGCCGGAGGTGTCGGGGTCGACGTCATCCCTTTTGAGGGGGAGTCGGATGGCACCAACGTGGCCGTGCACAGCGGCGGACGATGGTGGGTTTTCGGACCAGGTCTGAGTCTCAGGATTGCCATCGGGCCGGTTGAGGGGTAGTTTGACATTCCCCTCGTGACCGTTACTAGCTCCGTGATAGTGCTCTCCCACCGCGGTTACTTCCCTGGTCGGGATTGATGTCGTACCTTGTGAGGAGTAGTTTCACCACGTCTGCGTTCCCCTGCGTAGCGGCCCAGACCAGTGGTGTCGAATCTAAAAGGTCTCCTTAGCCAATGTCGCACCCCCCAACCTCTAACAAAGCGGGCACAAGCTCTACGATGCAGAAGTAAGCTGCACTGTGCAGATTGCTGAAAAGGCGAGGAGTTCTAAAGAGTCTGGCTAGACTGCGTGTAAAGGTGTAACATTTGAGAAGTATGGGAGCGGATACATGCCCACCATACTGTCTTAATAGCTCTAGCGCAAGCAATTTTGCACGACCTAGCAGTTCAAGCTTGGCGTGCACTCCCCAGCGTACAGAGGCATATTGGAGAAAAGGCATGTCTGGGGGGTTGATTGCGCTGAAGCAATTTGATGGAAGTTGGCTGACATGCTCGTAATTTAGATACGTCGAGCATGTCTCCCCCAGCATTTTGTGCCCTCCAGGGAGAATACCGGGGCTGCAAAGGTATTCCCGAAACGTGGGGTGGGTTAGGCGCACTGCCGATGTCTCCTTGTCAACCATGGCTAGTCCTAAGCCGGACTCTAGGACTGAATCTTGCGATGGAATGTTGCCAGGGTCTAACTTTGTTGAGTCAATTTCCACTGCCAGAGCGTGGCAGAGTTCCTCGATCCGCAATGGCCTTTCTCCGTGGGATATCCACATGAGAACCTGCATCCCAAGTCTTGATCGGCCACCCTTTTGCTCCCTTACCAGCTGCAATGTCAGGGAATACACACTGTCCAGGTCCACACCACTTGTCGCTACTTTTTTTAACATTTCTTTTCTCCTATCAATACAGGTCTCGCTCAGAATGGCATCGATACTCAATGCGACGATGAGAAATCTTCACAGAAAGTCATTCAGTGATCCGAGCTTGCCAACTCTGCTGGTGATACTTACATCTCAGGTGCCTCTTCTAAGATAGTGCTTTAGAAAATAGTAATTGATTCAATTTGATTGTTGTCTTGAAGCGAGAAAATGTACTGTAGCAACTTTTGCCATGTATTTGAGGAAACTTCCTATGGCTAATGCAACTTTTCTTCCACTCCCATCTAACTGATGAGGGTGCAGAGAAAACACTCATATGACATGAAAGGGTCGGGTCTAGAGGTGTCGCAAGTAGTATTTGATGGAGGTCTGGTCTATGCGCAGGGAAAACTGCCGCTACACAAGCACCGTTCCGAAGTCAATGTCTCGGGAACGCTCACAACAAAAAAGGGTGATAGGAAAACTGAAGTGTGTTCGATGTGTTATTCTGCTCGACCGCTATGTACTGAGTAAGGAACGCAACTCAGACTAAATACTATTTGTGGTAGCCACTCGCACTGCGGCTAACCTATCATACAAACCCTAGAAATAGCCAGTCATCCTCGACAAGGTGACAATCCCACTTAACTGGTGCCTCGACAAGGTGACAACCCCAATCATCCCACTAACTAGCGTGCCCTAAACTGGTATACCACGATGGGTTTACTCCATCAGTATTCGGTAATATATGTAGCTTATTTCGTGTGAGTTTGTAAAAAAAAAAACGGCTAGTACCGTAGGGAGTCACAATCCGATTACAATATCAAAATGTGGTGATACAAGGTTCTCATCCTCAAGCCCTAGGCTCGCTTTCACAGCTCATGATTCGTCACCAAGGCACTGCATATCATACGCACCTTATGCTCAACGAGCAATTCAAAAAAAGTGTAATTTCTTCGCAAGTCGAACAGAAATAGAGGTGGGTCCCCCCGTCCTGTCTTCCATAACATATTGCTAACCTCTCACCGTATTTTTGGACTTTCGAGAACTGACATGGATTCATGGTAGGGGGTTTTTTTTTTTGATCTGACAGAAACCAAATTAGGAATACGGAACTCGACTTGGAATTGGTCGCAGTCGGCGCCACTGGCCGGCCCCGGCCACTTTCCCCAACGCTTGGACCACTTCCGCTCCACCGTGATGGGGACGGTTTCTACTCTGTCCTTGGCCCGTCTCTCAAAGACCCAACTCCCCTAACCCTGGACCAAGCCATCCAATCAAACAATAACATACCCGACGGCAATGCCGGCCTAAGGACGTATAATTGTGGTTATCATAGATGCGCCGGAAACAGGTTCGTATCACTTATAAGAATATCGCACACTCATCCTAAAAATCAGCTAACCCTACCAAGTGGCCCGCACACTTGCTCCCATGGCGCGTAAACCTGCAAAGCACCAGATTGTACCCGGACCGACCCTTTCCGAACCACCCAGACGTTGAACCGCCACTACGAGATGGTTTACATGGTCGACCGTGCGGATTGCGCAGTTCCCGGGTGTCAGCGGGTTGGCGAGAACGGTATCAAAAAGGAAGGATAATTTACCCTCGCACTTGTGGAATAAGCACCGGATTCCAGCTGTCAGTCCACCACAGGGTGAATAGTTTTCGCAGTTGGCTGGGTGGTGTGCTTGAAGCGTTAATTTCCTGCTTTCTTATCTTTCACTGTCGAGTGATTTCCTATGTCTTTCACTTCTGTTTGTTGCTTTCTTTTTCCCTTGTTGTGTTGACTACGATGCATATACCCTTGGGCATATTCAAACAGTAAATCTGTCGCTCAACCGACGGAGGAATGTTATTCCATCCTCTTAGAGGACATAAAGCTCAACCTTTGGTTCATCTCACCTGAACGAACACCTTCAGTTTTCCTTTTTTTCTTCCTTTTTTTCTTTTCCTTTCCCCTATATTGAGGACACACTTTCGTATTTCCTTTCATTTTACTGAATTGAAAAATTGGTACGCCCCTAGTCCCGGATTTCTACCGTGACCTCCGTTCCTACGAGCGCGAACCGCTCGACTGATAGAAAAAATGGGCTCTATTGGGGTTATCTCTGTAAGGTAGACATGGCCGTTCGCTAGACTTGCAGAGGCTACTATGACAAATCTTCTGTTACTTCCTTGTTTCTTTAACTGTTAATTCTGAATTTAATTTGATTCTCCGTACGACACCTCAGATATTTTGGCCTCATGTGGCCTTGAATTTCCGTAAACTGTCTTCGTGATGATCCAAGACTCCCGAAAAAAGTAGATCAAACTTTACCCAGGGTTTATAAGACTGGCGCTCCTGGGAATTCAAACGGAGCGCCACGAATCCACGGGTTCAGCGATAACGGAGGGACTAGACCTCAAGTGCTCGAAAGGCATACACCGAATTCATCAATGCCAAACTATTATTAGATTTTTTAGAATACACCCAGCTCTATCGCACCTGCACTGTAATCACATCTCTCGGAGTCCGCATATCTGGATCAGGTATTATATACTCACGTCAAGCTTCTATTAAATCTTAACCCGAGGTTTCACCGTCAATACCAGTATCAAAAAGAAAAAGAGTCGGCCGGATTAAATTTTGGCACTGGGGTATGCTTGGCGTCGAGGGTATTTTAGCATGTTCAGGGAAGGAATGGGTCGCCTGTACTGTACTGTAGATGCTTCACTTCCATTAGAGAGCGCTGAGCTAGAAACCACCGAAGGCCTTGTAGCCGGCATTTGTCAGCAAGTAGTTGAAGTACCGAACTGTTTGGATCAAAAGCAAGATTACGCAATCTAAATTCAAAGAATGACCTCTTTTTTCTTTTCTTTTCCCCGCCCAATAAGCTTTACACGAGGAGCATACAGTATGTCAACCTCAGTATAAACCACCACCACCTGTATTTTTCCACTCCCTGAACATACTCAAAGAGTTGTGCCAAAACAAAACTAGCCTTGCTTCCTAGATATCCTGGTTTGCGTTGGAAGTCAACATTGTCGGGCATTTTGAGCAAATAAATATATAAACGAGTGATCTAAAATGAACCTTGCCATCACCCCCCACCCTCCCCTTCCAGAGGCCATTTTGTTAGCCGTCCCTTGAAATTCACGGTTCACCCTGCCAGCTACTCACCTAATGTGGTACCTGGCCAACAGTATGTACTAGTACATGAGTATGGTGCCATCCTCCAGAGCGCACAGAGTTGACATGAGCACAGACTATCATATCCGGTCTCGGTTAACAGACCAAAACTGCCCCTCCAGATAATTGTACTTTACCAGTTACCATAGAATGACACGGAAGCTTTATTTTTGCTAAATAGTGTCGGATATTCTGTCCAGCGAGGGTTAAGTCGCTACGATACTTAGGTGCCGATAAAAAGTACCCCCTCACCCAACACTGAACTCCATTCAAGCCTGAATAATCCAACGAACATGTAGTAAATCTACATCAAAACTGTGGTTTTTTATCACCCATAGCTACTTGTGATGACTAAACTACATCTGTGTTAAAATAAGCTGAGAGGTAACTGAAGTGGGGGGGCTTGAATGGGGGTCGGGATATATTATTTTTTTAAATCTTATTTGTGATTTTTGGGGGGGGGGGACGGACGCTCTAGTTTAGCATAGAAAACTCGGAATTAATGGGGTTTTTTTTTTACAAAAAAAGAGACGAGAGGTAAGTTAGCACCCCATTGCCCGGAATGGCGGAACAAGAACTACGCCAACAGGACCAGAAATACGCAGCCAATTCCAAAACTAAATCGAAACAAGGGAAGCTGCCCAAAAGCAGTGTACTTTCTGCTGTGTATTTCTGGTCTCAGGGGCGTAGCTCCCGTTCCGCAATCCCCCGGCAATGAGATCTTGTACTATATCATCCCCCAAATCAGCAAGAGTACTGAATACTAATCGCCTAAGTTCAAAAAAATCAAATTGTACCTTGACCCACGACTCTATTTTCCCCAAGTTACAGATATGGGAGTTTTTCAATGAATACTGTATTGTATATTTTCAACTTCAATCGTTGAACCTAAAACCGGGGGAAAATTGATAGCCATACAGGAATAAGGTTTGGATCGCAAAGGTACACCACAGTACCTATAGTATGCAAGATGGATTGGTAGGTGCCTCTCTTAACAAAATCAAAGACAAGGTCACACAAAGTTCCAACCGTCTTTTTTTTTTCCACTAAGCTCTTAAGTCCTCTCACTCTATTATTAACAAAGTGCCCATTTTGATTTTTTTCATAAGAGGAAGACAAACATTGTCATGTCCTGCTCTCTCTTCCATAATAACTTATTTTCTCGCCAGATTACATGAATTTCCAACAGCTCGAACTGGCTTTTCACTAGCGCTTTTAGTTTTTGTACCGAGGAGTCGGGATCAATCAATAATTCACAGCGGTCTCAGGATTGGTCTCGTAAGTCACTGCTGAGTCCTCATGATATTCCAGACCCGACAGCATAATATAACGTTTTAATCACTTCCAGCAGATTGTGAAATACAAGGCCCCTCTGTCAGAATTATTGGTATAACGTGTCAGGGGGGCGGAATTCGGCGGCGCAGTGGGCAATGTAGAGTAAGTGAATATATGTGGGACTTAGGGAAAGTTTGAGGGGGATAGTAATAATCTCGTAAAGGTCAAAAAACTAACTATTGTGCGTTGACAAAATTAACTGTGATTCAACGGTCAGTGGCAACGCACCCCTCCTCATCACCTTGCACTTTCAACACTACCTAAAAAAATTGCTCTAAGTCAACCACAAAGAAGCCCTTCTACTCAATTCTTTTTTTCAATAAACTATGCTTCCTATTCTTCACAGTTATGCCAAAAAGCCTATTCCCTCCACACACCTCTGAGTTTACCAGGGGGAGAATTCTTGGGTTACATGAGCTTCAGATGAGATATCAGCAAATTTCCCATTACCTTAATATCCCCTACACCACTGTCAGAAACACAATTGTAAAGGGATATTAAGAGGGCAAGGAGAATGAGGGTAGAGGAAGACATCCTAAAACTACCAAGTAACAGGATGATGCTATGGTGGAGGAAGCTCTTAAAAATCACTATACTACCTATTCTGAGATTGCTGAGCAAGTTGCTCCCAAGGTTTCTAGTAGGACAGTAAGGACAAGACTTGAGAAAAAGCATCTTAAAAAGTGGATGGCACAAGAGAGAGTTAATTAGGATGAGGATCTAGCTCAAGAGAGATTGGAATGGGTATTAGTCCATGGGCATTGGACACAGGAGATGTGGAGTGGAAAGGGAATATGGGGGGATGAGGTAGCTGTGGAAAGGGGAGGAGGAAAGAGGAGAAAATGGGTATTGAGATACACAAATGAGAAGTGTAATAAGGATTGTATTGAACCTAATGCTAGGAGAGGAGAGAGAGGGATTAGCAGGATAATGACTGGTTATTTTTATGATTCAACTCATGGTCTTTTTTTGTCTATTTTTCCTGATCCTTCTTCTGCTAGGGGTGGAGTTACTGGAAAGTCAATTATTGATATTTATAATCATTATGACTTTCTAGAGATATGGGAGGATATCAGAGAAAAAGTTAGAGAGGAAGAGGTATTTTTTATCATTGACAATGCTAAGACTCACTTGCTCTTCAGGAGATAGCTCAGAGGGCAGGGAATTACACTGATGGAAATTCCTGCCTATTCACCAGATCTTAATCCAACTGAAAATATTTGGTCTCTGGTGAAAGGTAGGTTTTATAAGCACTATCTTGAGCTGTATTTTATGAAGAGTGATGTCAATGTGGTTAAGAAGGCAATAGTGGAAGCTATTACTCATTGTTAGGAACTTCTTGACCTAAAAGTTTTTGATACTTTGGCTACATCATTGGTGGATAGAATAGAGGCAATCATTAAGGCTGATGGATGGTATACCAAATATTAATTTCTACTATCTATTTACATTTTTTAATTTTTTTTTTGTTTTCATGATAGTGGGTTAGTGGGGGAGGATGGTTGTCATTGCTGAAGATTTTCCTCTATTGAATCGCAGTTAATTTTATCAACACACAATAACTAAAATGGAAACTACAAAAGTATATATAAAAATAACAAGCAACTTCTGATCCTTCCATAGATCACTACATACATCCAAATTTCTCTGCACACTCTTGTAATAATCCTATAATAATCCTGCAATAATAAAGGAAATGAATAATAATAGAATATCCTACTGCACTTTCCTAACTATAAACTTCTGCTGCCATCTATCATGCCAAACATCCTTCTGTCCTATTTGGTAGTAACCTTCTGACAACTTCCTTCAGACAGCTTCCTTCCTACAACTTCTGTTATCCAACAATCTCCCTGAAACTTGCCATTCTTAATGCCTCAGAGTCTAGGCCAAGTTGCTTAATTCTTCCATAGACCTTCATATATGTATCAGCAATCATGTCATTCATAGAAACATACATAAGAGTAATAATCATTCTATCTTGAACCTGATCTACAAGCCATTAGAACTGGATACTAATAGTTTTGCTAGTTGTTTGGTGTATACCAATGTTTACATTGTGAACATTTACTTGATTATCACTACATTCTAGAAGTGATAAAAGTATTCTGAGGTTCTCATATTATAGATTGATATCTAGTAACTGATGCAGCTTGTGATCAATCTTATGAATCCAAACTGCCTTATCTATGCTAGTAGCAGTAGTAATATACTCTGTATCTATAGTGCTCCTTGTGGTAATAGTCTGTTTCTTTAAATGCCATACAATAACTAATCTATACCTATCTTAGATCACTATTGTTATAGTAGACTTAAGTGAATTTAGATCACTAGTGAAATCAGAATCCATGTAAAGAGATATTGAACTTCTATCTCTTCTCCTATACACTGAATACATCCTCTAGTCTACTATTTTTCTGAGATACCTCATAACTCTTCATGCCATGAGGAGATGTCTCTTTACTGGATCAGAAGTAAATCTTCCCAAAACCCCAACCATAAATATAATGTCTGGTCTCATTAAAATATTTATATAATTTAAACTTCCAATAATCTCCTGATACTCCTTCTGATTAGTTTCTTCCTCATCAACAATATTCTGCTCTTCCCTCTCTCTACTCAAATACTCTCACTGCTTGTTAGTCTCCTTTTCCTTTACCATGGTCTTAACTCCATTTTGCTGTGAAATTGATATTTCCAGATCCATAGATATTGCAATTCTATTAGCCTTATCTATACCAAACTGACTAAGAACTTGGTTAATATAACCCTCTTAGTCAATAATGATTAATTTCCATCCTTCAATATGTGACTCTCATTCCTAAAAGAATATCAGATAGGACCAATATCTTGGATCATGAAAACATTCTAAAGACTTCTCCTCATTATTTGCACCTACTGTCTCCCCCCAACAAGTAAAATGTCATCCAATCACACATTCAAAACTAGCCTATCATGATATGAGATCCCTGCTTTAAATGCACTCCTCTGGAAACCTATCTTCAATAGATCTGCATCAAGCTTACTATACCAATTCAAAGCTGATTAGTGCAATCCATATAAGTTTTCAAGAATTCACATATAAGTAGACATCCTATTAATAGTATAAATAACTGTTCTAGCCTTCATAGTTATATCTGAGTCCTCTCCTGTCTCAATACCTAAAGGGGACTGCAAGTATATATCTTCTGCAATCTGACTCTCAAGAAATGCTACTACAATATTTAACTCATATATAATACCTCTATATTATTAGTTGTAGCAAATAATAGCACTAATCTCACAGTACTGAGTGCAACTAATGGAGCATAGGTTTGAAGGAATTCAACTCTCAGTTTCTGTTTAAACCCATAGGCAACTAACTAGGCCTTGAAATGTTCAGGCATACCAGAAGCATCCAGCTTGCATGCCAAAACAATCATGAAGTGAATGCTTTCCTTCCTCCGGGAATGTTACTCACAACTATACATGTCTTCAGCCTCTCTAAATTTGTAATCTCCTCTCCAATTACCACAGCTTAGCTTTCATTTTATGGTATCTCTAACGTACCATACCGGGATCCCGCTCATGACAGGGATCCTACTCGATGCCAAGAGCCTACCCCACCTTGGAAATAAATCTTTATCAAAGACGAAAAAAACATCTACAGTTACTCCAACACTCAAGATGCCTCGCCTAAATGAACGCCAGCATAATGCAAAGGAAGCGAATCTCCAGGAAGCCCTAAAATCCTACCAGTATAGCAATCAGCCCTCAATTAAAGGGACTGCAGAGCGATTCGGAGTCCCATACTCAACCTTGCGTGGAAGGATAGGTGGAGTCCAGGACCATGTTACTGGTCATCGGGTGATGCAGGTCTTCACTGTGTTTGAAGAAAAGTCAATGGTTCAGTGGTGTGAGAAACTAGACAAGTGGGGTCATCCCCCATGGTTGGATCTTGTGAAGTCAATAGCACAAGTGCTTGTGTCCCGCTGTACTAAGGAGCATACTTTAGGGCAACACTGGCTAATGAGATTCCTGAATCACAACCCTACTCTGGCTTCTAAACTGAGTAGTTGTTTAGACCAGCAGCGAGCCTGCACTGATGATCCTAAGGTTATTAAAAACTATTTTCAAAAGGTTAGTGGCAAAGCAGATTTAAGATTAAACATTAAGCTAATACAAGGTAACTAGTTAAAGAAGGTGGTTAAAGACCATGATACCAAGTCATGCAATATGCATAATATGGACAAAAAAGGATTCATGATGGGAGTGGCTCTGCAATGTAAAGTAATCTGCAAAAGAGGGCGGCGTTTGCCAAAATTAACATATGACGGTATTCACGAGTGGGTAACTGTTGTGGAAACAGTTAGTGATGACAGACAAGTCCTGCGGCCCATGATAATCAATAAGGGCAATGCACACTATATGGGGTGGTATGCAGGACTAAAAAAAAAGGACTTAGCCAGCTTTCAGATATCGGAAAAGGGGTGGAATACAGAGAAAACTGGGTTAATTTGGGTCAAGGACACTTTTGATATAGAAACAAGAGAACGGTAAGCAATTACCTATTTTGCCCCCTCCTATCTTACTGATATTAATATCACTAACATGAAATACCAATCATTTCTCAGAGCAGGCACTGGCTTTCATCTCCTACTCCTTGGTGGACATGCCTCCTATTTCAACTAGGAGTTTTTTGACTTTTGCCTATCCAACAGAATTATTCTGCTCTGCCTCCCTGCCCACTCAACTCATCTGCTTCAGCCCTTAGATGTTGGGCTTTTCTCTCCACTTCAACACTATTACTCCAATGGCCTTGATGAGTGAATACGGCATGGTAACTATGGCCCATGTTTTACAAAGGGTGACTTTCTTCTGTAAGTCTTTATTCACCTTTCAAATATGATATAATTCTTGTTAATTTGTTACTTTTGGGAATATATAGGGTGCTGATGCCAGCTCGTGAACTTATATTTACAACAAAGAATATTCTTAGTGTATGGAAGGCTGCCAGAGCAATTCCCTTAAACCACCACTGGGTTCAGAAATCTGAGACATAGAACAATAGCCATAGTGTTTCACAACCAGGATCATTGCGGACATCAGCCCCCCACCAAGTTCCTAAGACTCCCTGAGCAGTCAGCCTTGATACTAGGTCTGCTATTGCACTAGTATCATGAAATACTCCTGGCTCAAAAAAGCTCAAAGTGCTTTTATCTAGCCTGTGGGAGGGTTTCCAACAGGCTATTACCGATCAGGTATTGGAGGAGGAAAGCCATTGACAGTATCGTGAACTTGTGGGCAAGAGTCAGTGGATCAAAACATCAGACCACCAGAAGCTGACTGAGGCTACAGTAGTGACTACAGAGACTGTCATTACCCTTAGGGAAAATTGGGAGTGGTTGGATGTTGAAAAGGCTGCAAGAGTAGCCTGAAAGCTTACAAAGGTCCTAGATTCTCTATCTCTTGAACACAAGATATCTAAACTGCCTCCTAAGAGCAAAAAGAAAGTTCAACTTGCCTCTCAGCCTGCAGTACATGCAATTAGCTCTGGTGAGGAGTCTACTGACTGGGAGGATGGGGGTGATAGTGATAGCAGTATATACAAAGGACCTTCTTGGGGGGTGGTTGCTACTAGTGCAATTGGCAGTGTGGTGGAGGCATTGCCAACAGTGGTGGATGGGGATGCATATAAAACTGTTCAGAGGTCTTCATGATTTTTATGATCATTAGATAAATGTATATGAGACACAGGATTGCGCAAAGCAGGGACCGAGCAGGATCTATGTCCCGAGCGGGATCCCGGTACGATACGTTATAGTCCATTGAATAGTCTGTAGTCTAGCTTCTACCATTCTAGTGTAGTCAATAATCCCAGCACCACTGGGAATTTGCTTGCTCACCTGACCTTCTTTTTCTTTTTCAACTAAAACCTCCCCTGCCTTTTCCAAATCTGATTGAACCTCTAACTTCTCCAGTCAAATATCTAGATGACCTCTCTGCAGCATTACTTCTTTAGCCTCTAGAATATACTAGTTCTCTCTTATATAGTAGAGGCATGTATAATATGATGGGTTGTAAGATATCCTCTTTAGCTGGCCTTCGTAATGGCAAATGTGGCATTGAATCAGGGTCTTGTTGGATCAAAATTCTTGATGCAGAAAAGCCTTACTTTTCTTCCTCACCATTACCCTCATAACTCCTACTGCTATACAAGTCCTCAATCATTTCTTCTACAATTCTGGCAGCTCTTCTTGACTTCTCCTCACTCACTGTCCTGCTTTTCCTGTAGCTAAACTCCTCATAGTGAATATTCCTTCTTGTTACTAACTACCCAGAACCAGTATCATAGACCTTATAGTACTTTATAGTAGGACAGTATCCAACAAAGATTTCCTTCACTATCTCATAGTCTAGTTTTTTCCTCAACTCTTTTGGTACATATTAAAGTACTTTACAGTCCCATACCTAGAGATAACTGATATCTGGTATGGACTCTGTAACCTACTCCTAAAGATTGCTAGAGTCTTGAGGGACTCATTAGATTCTAATAGGATAGGAGGGGAAACGTCGAAGGAGATATCTTCAATAAGGAGTAGTTAAGGGTATAGGAACTAGTATAGTGACTGTTCAACTTATATCATTAAAGATGAGTATCCTGTGAGGCTTGAGCGAGCAAATTCTTAAGTGAATGCTGTCTCTTTAAATACAAAACTTAAACATAACCATAGCAAAAGTATCTTGCCTAAGGCAAATGAAAAACAATAACTCTGAAGTGACAGGATACAACTAACAAAACAAGTAAGGGAATCCAACCAAGTTACTAAACCTGTAATCGCTACTACTGTCCTAAACTAGTAGGATAAGGTGAGAACCTACAATACCTAATAGGGTAGTTACAAGCAAAACAACAAATATGAACTAAGAAAATAATACCCATAAGGAAAGCTAAACCAGCTAGAGAAGAACACTAACTAGGCAACATCAGGAGGCATCACTCTAGCCATGCTCTTAACTATCATTAAGCCAATCAGGCAGCAACAGTATAAACAGGATTCCGTTACATACCCTGACCATAACTCAAATAGTGTTCAGCCATCTTGTGATCTCAATAGTGGTCAGTTTCATAGTTATATGGTAGTCTGACAAGCTAGCACCCAAAATCTCTTCAGTGCATTCACTCCCACCATTATGCTTAAAGTCTTATTCATTAGTATTTGGTTCTGATACTCTGCCAACCTGTTCTCTTGAGGTGTATATAGTGTAGTACATTCACTTTGGATACCATGATATCTTAGGCACTCCAGGAATTTCTTTTCCCGAAATTTGCCCTCACCATCACTGCAGATTGCTTCAATCTTCTTTCCAATTTACATCTTGATATCATCCTTGTATTCTAGGAAAAAATCAAATATATCTGATTTCTTTTTCATAAAATAGCCCATAGTATACCATGTAAACTTATCAGTAAGTAAAATAAAATAGTTCTTCCCTTCTATATATTGGGTATCTATAGGTCTACAAATATCAGTATGAATACATTGGAGTCAGTAGGTAGTAGGGTATCATGATATGACTGAAAAAGGTTTACAGGCAAGGCTCCCTTTTACACAGTCTTCATATCTTTTCACACCTCCCCTATTACTACTAGTCTTTTTCATACCTTCAACCACTCTATTCCTTATCACTTTTACTATTTGATAACTATCATGTCCCAATCAGTGATGCTATAGTTCATCACTAATAGTACTTCTATTTTTGGTTGCCTCCTGTTCAGATTTAAGGAAGACACTATTGGAAACTCCAAGGTTATTTACTTAGCATATACTAGGCAAAGTATCAAGAAGAAACAATCTATTCTTCATCCTTACTTTTCCCATCAATTTCCCATTACAATAAAGGTAACATCCTTTTCTAGACTCAAGTCTGAGAGTAAATCTACATTCCATCAGCTGACCTAGTGAGGAAGATTCCTGCAATTCTCTACATACAGAATATCTTCAATCTTGATTTTTCTACCCTCTTAGCCTAGAATACAGACTACTATTTCTGCTATTCCAATTCCACTCACTACTAAATTTCAACAATAAGTAACATTTACAGTCCTCTCTCTTGAAAGGTACAGGTGATAACTGGTAAAGAAAGCCTTAGTGTCAGTGATATCATTTGATCAGCTACTGTCAATCCACCATCTTTCATCCACTCTTATTGTTATTAGTGTATTTATTTCTACCTCTGGAGGAACTAAGCTACATGCTGCTCCTTTATTTCCATTATTCTTTTTATTCCCAGAGGTCTTTCCTCCTCTTCCATTCTTCCATCAACTCTATGGCTGACCTTGCTGACCTTTACTTACCCTAGCTTTATCTAATAACCAGCACTCCTTCTTCATATATCCTACCTTTCCACAATAGTGACATATAATCCCAGCACTTTTTCAGCCACTTCTAAATCTCCCACATCCTTGATTTAGTGTTACAATCCTCTCTTGTTCGGGTATACTTGCAGTAGGCAACTCTCCTTGTTTCGTATAATGTACAGATCTGTTTCTTTCAGATTCTTACTTATCTTGCTCTCATAGTTCAAGTCCTTAACCTCTACGATTCCCGATTCTTTCAATTGACGACCTTGAGATTCTGAACAGAACAATTGGTTTTTGGTAGGAAATATTTTGTATTGAAAAGTATTTAGATGGTTGTGTGAGGAACTAACTACTCTTGCCTACAAGCCTCCTTATATAGTCATTCCTCCCACAACCCTGACCCTTGATGACTCATCCTTATGAGTCATCCATATGCATGACACAAATGAGTCATCGTGTGAAATCCATCAGCTGACTCCTATGAGTCAACCTCGCTAACTTATCAAAACCAATCAAAACGCGTCATATGTGTGAAACCCGTGACTCATAATCTGAGTCATGTGTGAAAGCATAACATCATATGATCGCCATTGCGAGTCATAGAAAATCAAACAACTAAATAAAAACCTACTAATGACTCGCTAGCACAAGTCATATGTGATGGAGTAATCCGATCGTGGTATATTAGCAGTAGTATTAGGTTAGGGAAGTTGGGGCATGGCGAGGTTTGATGTCCCATGAGGACTGTTTTCCATTGATATGTGTGGTGGACTGGTTGGCCACCACAACCTGTATTTAGCTAGAGATTCGTCCCTCTTCGATGGAGATTGGAGCGAGAGCAATAGCAAGAACAACAAACTTAGATTCTCCTCTTTCTACTGTTCATTTTCCTTCAGAGTCCTCACCACTCACCCCAATGGGAGACCATTCCATTTGCGCCGTATCGATATCGCCATCAGGTTATGAGCCTCGGTTAGCAAAAATAAAGATTTTAATTTCTGGCAAAGGTTTACCCACTTTCCTCGAAAGTTTTCTTTCCTTTTTCTTCTCAAAAAAACCCCCTTGCCCCTGTTTTTTTTTCAATACTCCCTACCCCACAACACTAGGTCATTCACAGAAAAGACAAGATGAATGAACAAGAAGGTTCATCGTCGTTGGCTGGGATGAGTTTCCACAAGCTCGATGGGAGTAATCACCGGATGTGGGTAATGAGAATGACTGACTATCTCCAACGAGAAGGTCTCTGGGACTTGACAATTGAGGAAGAGGAAATTTTACAAAAGCCGGATGAGGACAATAAGGACTATGAAAAGAAACTGGAGAAGTACCAGGTTCAGCGACGAAGAATTCAGAAAGCAATTGGGACTCTACCTCTGGCGATGACAGATGCAATTGCAGTATCCTATTACAACTCCACATGGAATATACCAGCAAAGATTTGGCAAGATGTAAATTCTACCTATGAGACCACTATATTGTACGACTCGAACCACCTCCAAAAAGAACTCTACGAATGTAAACTTGAGGATGCTGGCACTATACTCGAATATCTCAACCGCATTCGGGAACTTCGCGATAAGCTTGTGATGTGTGGGCAGCCCCCAACTCATGGTCAACTTATTTTTCACATCTTCGAAGGTCTTCCTAAGACCTCAGAGTGGAAAACATGGATAATGGTGACAAAAGGATCTCTCCCTTCTCAGACAACAATCGGTAACTATCAGAAGTTGAAAGCTCTCCTCACTGCCTACGAAGTGGAGCTTCGCCGAGAACAAACTCTGAACCCCGGACAAGCACTATTTTCTCGGAACAGGACAGTTGGTCCCAAACCCAATAATCACTCTCGTCAAGTTAAAAGTCCAACACGATTCAACCAAGGACGTATCCAAAGACCACCACCATTCACTGGAAAGTGTCATGGCTGTGGAAAGACTGGGCATAAAAAGATTGACTGTTGGCAGAAAGGACGAGAGGATGGATCGAGCGGGGGAGAGAGAAAAGGAGGACATGGTTTCAGAGGAAGACCTGAAAGAAGAGATCATGCAAGACTGATGGAAGATCAAGTCTGGTTGAGTAAGGAGTCTGAAATGGTCCAAGAAGAAATAGTAGAAGCAAGAAGTGAGGAAAGAGATGTGGTGGAGAAGGTGCTGGGGGGAGTAGACATTGGAGTAGATGTTGGAGAAGTTGTCGGAGATGCTGTTGGGGATGATGTTGGAGACATTGAACAAGAGGTTGGGTGGGTTGTCGACTCTGGGTGTACGAACCACATGACCGGGTATCGTCATGTTTTTGTCGAAAATACATATATCATTCTACCAGCTAGACAATGACAAATGATGACTGCAACCGGAGAACTTGTTTCAGCAGCTGGAATTGGAACCATCAAAACAAATGTTTGGACCCCCAACCGAGGACAAGAACGCTTATTGATCACTGATGTACTCCATGTTCCAGGAGCTGTGAACAATGGCCTTTTGTCTGTCAGCCAGCTGACGAAGAAGGACATGAAGATTGTTTTTACGAAAGAGACAGCAGAGTTCTATCGCAAAGGAACACTGATCGCAATTGCAAAGAAAAATGATAATCTTTATAAGCTTCTAAAAAGTGATGATTCAAAAGATTTGGGTTTCCGCGTTAGTTTGAAGGACCCTTCAATGATGATACTTTGGCATCAGCGACTTGGGTGTTAGGCATATGGAAAAAAGGGCCAAAGTTACCCGGCCTTCACATAGGATTATTTCTACCATACCCCTGCAGCCCCCATATAGGGACCGGGCGTCATTACGGTATTACAGTTGAGTTGCGTCCCGACACTTTAGCCACAATAAATGGCACCTTTAGCATAACACCATATACGTTGTCGCCGTCCGTCCGACCGGATGCTGTCCGTAGGATATATGAGAGGGCACCTTTGGCGACTCATGGGAAGTGACTCGGAGGAATTTGGTTAGGTTTTGAGCAAGCTACTACCTTGTACATTAACAGTTAAATATTATGGCTGATAAGTGATGGGACGATTTGGGAAGAAACCTTAGTGACCGAATATCATGAGCCTATGACACCGACAGTTAGCCATAGAGCCGAGCCTTTTGCTTTGAAAGAAGTAGAGCCCCAAGAGGGCCTACGCGAGAATCGGTATGAGAGGTTTTCGCTGGATAAGCTATTGGCTCGATCCAGAGCAAAAAACCCTATATATCCGATGGGCCTTGTGATGCATCAATATGCGACACAATGGCCGCGCTCATTCATTAAAGCTGATCACTTTATGTTTTGAGGCAGAACAATTGGTATAGTTGCCATTAGGGTGGCATACTCAAATTAAGTTCATATAGTGGAGAGATCGAAGGCTACCTACTGGAGGGGTGTTCACACCCCCCAGAAACAATAGGAGTTCGAAGAGATCAAAGCTAAGCAAGGCAAATATTCTCAGAGTCAAAGGTGTTTGCACTTAAGAAATTTAAGAGGTTTTTGACGGAGGTACTTAGATAGTATGGGAGTTGGTTGTAGCCCGCGATAACCCAGACGTGGAATATAAATATCGAGGTACTCCCAGCTATCAGAAACATCAAGCAACGGAGAAGAGATCTTATTAATATATTTTATTAACTTACTCTTGAAAAAACTATTATTCAACATATTCTTTCTAAATACTTTGGGAAATACGAGCCTACCTTAACAATCTTCGTTTTATCCTACTTTAACTTATTTCAAGAAGCTCACGGCCTAGACCTACCGGCCCTATCTATGGTTGGAATACCCCGTAACATTAGGCACTTACACTATTCAGCTGTGATGAAGATGAGTAATGCTGGGGTAGTAAGTGGGATGCCGCATTTACAAGTAGATACCTCTGAGAATCGCTGTATGGATTGTCTCACAGGAAAGATGATACGCGCGCCGTTCAAATCAGCAATTCGGAAGACCAATGCGCCATTGGAACTTATCCATTCTGACCTCTGTGGGCCTATGCAGAGCAAGTCGATTGGTGGATGCCGCTATTTTATGCTGTTTGTCAACGATTATACTAAGTTCACCACAGTATATTTTTTGAAGACAAAAAGTGAAGCTATGGGTTATTTCCTGAACTACAAAGCTACAGTTGAGAAGTTCCATAGTGGCAATGGAAAAGAGTATCAAATAAAGGCACTCCGAACTGATGGTGGAGGGGAATATTCAGGCAACGAATTCCAGCGCGAGTTGAGGAGATGTGGTATCGAATGGCAGGTTACGGTTCCGTACACGCCTCAGGAAGATGGAGTGGCTGAGAACAGCAACCGAGTCCTCATTGGGAGAGCAAACACACTCCTACAGCATGTCTGTGCTGCTAAAGGTTTCTGGGCTGAAGCACTTCTCGCAACTGTTTATTTGAAAAATGTTTCTTTGACGAAAGGAACTCGTGAGATCAATGTCACTCCTTATGAATTGTGGTTCAGATCAAAGCCAGATATTAAGCATCTACGTGTTTGGGGATGTACTGCCTACAGTTATATACATCCAGCAAAGCGTGGTGATAAAAAGTGGGATCCGAGAGCAGAACGATTGATGTTTATCAGTTATACTCAGACAACAAAGCAATACCGCCTTTACAATCCAAATAAGAAAACGTTACTCTTGTCTCGCGATGTTGTTTTTCATGAAGATAAGTCTTATTTTGGACCAACAAACCAAAGGATTTTCTTCCCTTTTACCACTGAGATGGAGACCCAACCACACTCACCAAGCCCAGAGCAAGGAAAAACACCACCACTACCAATACAAATTGGAAGATCTAGGCTCCCACAACCTGGAAGCAGAGACCTGGATGTTCCTCAATGGAGTACCCGTGCCAAGCAGGAGATCAGGACTAATCTGGGCCCATACTGGAATGTGAGAGAAGGACGCAGGAGCAGAAGACGTGGAGTTGAGCAAGAGCCGAGTATAGAGATAAGGAGCAGAGTGTTAGAAGAGTTGGAGACTGATGAGAGAAGTGGAATTGGAAATGAGAGTTCAAGAGATATGACCAATCTGGGAATTGATACTGCACTCATGGTGACAAATGGTCCAGCAACTATATGTGCAGCCTTAAATGGTAAGGATAGAAAGGCATAGATTGATGTGATAAACTCAAAGTTGGGATCACTAGAGGCGCATAATACATGGTCAGTCATGATGAATACAGAGACATCAGACAGACCCAGGGCGATATCATCAAGGATGTTACTGCAGGAAAAGTTGGGAGAAGATGGACAAGTTGTGTGATACAAGGCCTGTCTGGTAGCTCATGGTTTTCGACAATGCCCCGGTATCGACTTCTCCAAGACATATAGTCCAACAATCTCATTTCTGGCAATTCGGATGGTCCTGTCAAAGGCCGCAGCTGAGGATAAGGAAATAGTCCAGTTGGATATTGTGACTGCTTTCCTGGAGAGTAAGATTGAGGAACTAATTTACCTACAACTTCCCAAAGAGTTTCGAGTTTCGTCAGAAGGAAGGGTTATATTACGAGAAGAGAAAGACTGGAAGCAAGACAGAGAGACCCAGAACGTTATGGTTCAGCTGAAACGGAGTCTCTATGGTCTTAAGCAAGCAGGATGCAACTGGTATAATACGCTAGAGTCTTATCCTGAGAAGGAGATGGGAATGGAACACTCGAAGTTTGAAGCTGGTATCTACCGGATGGAATCCGGTGCCACAATTATCGTCTGGGTGGACGATATACTTCTTATTGGCACAAAAGAAGAAGTCACACGAATGAAGCTCATGATTGGTGAATGGTTTAAGGTGAAGGACCTTGGAAAAGTTAAATTTTTCCTAAGTATGTTGGTGGAATGGGATAGGGAAAAGTGACAGATCTATCTCAGCCAAGGTGGGTATTTGAAGCAGGTTCTTACATGTTTTCAGATGGAAAACTGCAAAGGTTGTGTGACACCAATAGATGTCAAGAACAAGCTACATAATCGAACAGGTGAAGAGGAGGCTGCAGATAAGCAGCTCTACCAGGAGGCGGTTGGATGCCTTACATATGCTGCGATTACGACCAGGCCTGATGTTGCCTATGCGAGTGCAATGGTTGGACGGTTTGGATCAGATCCTTCAGTTCTTCACTGGTCAGCTGTGAAACAAATACTGCGATACATTCGACAATCACAAGAGGTTCGCCTCTGTCTGGGAAAGACCAATAATGGAGACATTAGGGGAGAATGTGGGCACCATACAAGAAATGCTCCAATTGTGGTGTATGCGGATGCAGACTTTGCTGGAGAAGTTGATGGTATGCAGTCTACGAGTGGTTTCGTTATCATAGACCAGTATGGAAGCATCATTCATTGGAAGTCCCAATGGCAGAAGACTGTGGCAAAGTCGACTGCTGATGCCGAATTCAATGCAACGGCACTTGCAGTGCAGGAAGGTATATGGCTTAAGAAGCTGCAGGAGGAGTTGTGTGGAAAGGTTGAACAGGTGGATAACCCAGTTGTTTCTGTGTTTAATGATAACCAGGCATGTATAGCAAGTCTGAGAAATGGGCAGTTTAAGCCTTCAACCCAACATATGGGTGGGAAGTATTTCTGGCTACGGGAGTTGGTGAACTCTGGAGAGATAGAGATTAGTTACATTAGAACAGACAAAATGGTAGCTGATGGGCTAACTAAAGGATTGGAACGAGGAAAGCATCAGTGTTTCGTGGAGATGTTATCACTGTCAACCTGATTTGTTTTCATTTCTACTAGTGAAGGTTTGTTTTATTTATTAAAAAAAGTTTTTTTTGTTGTTTAGTTTTTTGTTTTATTTTTTTTATCTGCTGAAGGGGATCATGGGATTAGGGGGAGTGATGGAGTAATCCCATCGTGGTATATTAGCAGTAGTATTAGGTTAGGGAAGTTGGGGCATGGCGAGGTTTGATGTCCCATGAGGACTGTTTTCCGTTGATATGTGTGGTAGACTGGTCGGCCACCACAACCTGTATTTAGCTAGAGATTCGTCCCTCTTCGATGGAGATTGGAGCGAGAGCAATAGCAAGAACAACGAACTTAGATTCTCCTCTTTCCACTGTTCATTTTCCTTCAGAGTCCTCACCACTCACCCCAACGGGAGACCATTCCATTTGCGCCGTATCGATATCGCCATCAATATGAAATACCCATTCCTTCTGACTCATAGTTATGAGTCAGGTGAAATCCACCTTACCAATCTGCCTTACTTAGTCATGATTGTGACATTTAGTCTGACTCTTTGATTCCTAAATCCAGCACCCCCATCATGAGAAAACATCACTTCCCCTACTGTTCCTTGAACTCCAGCATTCTTCCTATTGGACTTCATGCTTCTTTCATGTTTAAGCATCTCATCCATCAAAGCCTGTTGCTTACTAGTATTTACTTGAATAAGGTAAAATACTCTCCATGATTCATTCTCTGTTGGTAATGCTCAAAGGAGTATATAGGTTGCCTCTACATTAGTTATCCCATAGCTTTCAGTATTCTTTGAGGTGAGTCCCAAAAAGAGGGACTTGAACTTCTCATTGAAGCAAATGATTGATGCAAAATCAGCTATATGGAGGGATCAAATATCATCATTGACACTGTGAAAATACTCTGCTCCACTCTGTTTTTGGTCTTTTCCAATAGTACTCTACATTTTCTTAGCATACTTACACCCTCAGTACTTACAATAGAAATGAGGTTCCATAAAACTGGCAAGCAATGTTTTAGCTATTATATCTCAAGACTTCTACTTCAACTGCTCCTTCATCAATGAGGGTATTGATCCAGTCATACAGACTTCACTCATGGGATATGGTTCAGCCCCATCCACAATGAAGGTTAGGCCTTTCCTAGTGATTAATATCATATCATGTGCCCATCTTTCATAGTTGGTGTCATTCATCAACTCCACCACTATTCACCTATTTATGCCCATTGAATCTAGACTTGATTCTGTCATAGTATCTCTCATGATAACATTCTTATTCTGCTCATGTGCAAAGGAGGCTCATAACCTGTCAGGATTATTGGTATAACGTGTCAGGGGGGCGGAATTTGGCTGTACAGTGGCCAATGTAGAGTAAGAAAATATGTGTAGGACTCAGGGAAAGTTTGAGGTGAATAGTAATAATCTCGTAAAGGTCAAAAAACTAACTAACTAAAACGGAAACCGCAAAAGTATATATGAAAATAACAAGCAACTCCTGATCCTTCCATAGATCACCACATACGTTCAAATTCCTCCGCACACTCCTGTGACACTCCCGTAATATTCCCGCGATAACAAAGGAAACGAATAACAATAGAATATCCTACTGCACTTTCCCAATTCCAAACTTCCGCTGCCATCTACCATGCCAAACATCCTTCCGTCCCGTTTGGTAACCTTCCCGCAACTTCCTTTATCCAATACCCTCTACTCCTGTATCCAGTGATACCGCCCCCCTAACCATGAATCAAGAGAGCTACCCCCATGACATATATACCGCATCCCCGCAGTATCATCCCAAACGTGTACCAGAAAAACATTGTTATCCCTCATCAGTCCATCGGACGATTACTTATTTCCGTGGCGGGGCGCGTAAGTCAAGACACCGGATTGCACATTCTCAATCGCGATCAAGAACAAACAGCCAGTATTCCGTACACCTCGACAGCTGAATCATCAACAGGTCAAAAGGGTAAACAGTACCGCATTGAGGTGTGAGTATGTTGGTGAGAAGGGAATTCAAAGAAAGGATAACCCCCGTGCCGTAATTGTGGGGTTAAGTATTGGATTATATATATTAATGGAGCGCTTTTTTTTTCCTGCTGTTACTTTATTTATGTTGAGCTGCTACTGTAGGGAGGTTTTGGGTGAAGAGGTGGTATGTGAAGTTAGAATTATGTTGCTAAAGGCAAAAGAAGGGAGTTGCTTGATAATATACAAGAGACAAAACCTATATGCATAGAAAGACAGAAAGAGCCACCTTTGGAGTGTAAGGTACGTATTAAGCTATGACTTTGAGCATATTAATACCACTCGATAGACCACACCCGCCTGCGCCTTTTACCAAACATCAAATGCACATAAGATGTGAAGGTCAGAAAAATAAGTTGCTATGCTGTATACCACATGAGGAAAAAATGAGTTCTAGGGATAGATCTGCACCGAGATGCCCCTCATGATAGAGGCTTATAAAAAATCAAAAAAAGGAGGGAAAGGAAGCACGAGGGTGTACACAAGATATGAATGGAGGCAGGAGGAGGTTACCGATCGTTTCAGAGAGGTGCCGGAGTTGTGCTACTAACGAGTAGGTATGTGGGAACTAACACAAAAGAGGTGGATTAAGGGAGGCAATGTAGGCAGATCTCTATTTGAGCTCAGAGTCCACTAGAGTTTCCTGGGATTCGAGACTGAAGGAGCACTGCAATTGTCCGATGGCCACGGTCGTAAGCAATTATGAGTGGTGTCCGATCCAAGAAATCTGGGCTCTCCGGATTCACATCGTCCCGTGTGAGTAGTAGTCGAACCACACTCTCATGCCCAGAGGAGGCAGCCTGCCCTAGCGGGGTTTGGCCATAATTGTCTGGTTCGTCGGGATTGACACCGTCCCATGTGAGTAGTAATCTAACCACCTCTTCATCACCTCGTCTAGCAGCCCATGCGAGTGGTGTCAAACCCTTACTGTCACCTTGGTTGACACCACAGCATTTTACCTCAATCAACGCAGCAACAAGCTCCACAATTCCGAAGTATGCGGCACAGTGTAGGCCGGTAAATAGGCGAGGAGTGAAGAACTTATACAAGCAGCGACTGTGCGAGTTGAGAATGATTGCACCGGATATATGTCCATCGTACTGGTTTAAAAGCTCCAGCAACGCAAGTTTTACATGATCTGAGAACTCATTTTTGGCATGGGCTGCCCAATACAGAGAGGCATATTGAAGAAAAGGCATGTCCGAGGGCCAAAGCTCAGAGTTGCTATTTGCCGGAAGTGCCCTGATATGCATATAATTCAGAACAGGTCAAGCACGTCTCTGCGAGCGTTGCATGCACTCCCGGGAGGATACTAGGGTGGGAGAGGTATTCTTGAAGTGTATAATGGATTAAGCGTACTACGGATGTTTCCTTATCAATCATGACTAGACCTAGGCAGGACCCAAGCACTGTATCTTAAGGTGGGATGTTGTCAGGATCGCGATCCGTTGAGTCCGTTTCGACTGCCAAAGCATGGCAGAGTTCGTCAATCTGCATTGGCAGTTGTGAGTAGGAGACCCACATGAGCACCTCCATTCCCAGTCTTGATTGGCCACCCTTCTGCTCTTTTGCCCGCCGTAGTGTCCGCGCGTACACATTGTCTAGGCCCACGCCTCTCCTCGCCACCTTTTTCAAAATTTTCCTTCTCCTACCGATTGAGGTCTCGCCCAGGATCCCTTCAATGTTCAATGAGACGAGGAGAAACCTGCACCCAACATGAAAAAGTGACCAAAGTTACGGGTGGAGCAGGGCATGCTTACATCTCAGCATTTTCCAAGACCGTTTTCATGATATCATTCCTGAGATTCTCGGACATTCGTCTGGACTCTGGTCGTGGTCAAGGTCCAATTTCTGGTTTACAAATTGAGCAATATCACCTTGGTTGGCAATAATGGGTATGATGAAGGCCCCGTTTGTAAGATGTTCGCCCAGCTCTGCACGAATATACGGCC
This sequence comes from Choiromyces venosus 120613-1, assembly GCA_003788595.2. Lineage (NCBI taxonomy): Eukaryota > Fungi > Ascomycota > Pezizomycetes > Pezizales > Tuberaceae > Choiromyces > Choiromyces venosus. The sequence goes on from ML120374.1 coordinate 620,550, forward strand.
TACCAGTTAGAAAAAGGCGAGTTTTCGGCATTTCAATAAGAATCCGGCGTAGCGCACGAAGAAACTGTGATCGATCTTGTGGCAATAACTCATCCATTGCGTCAATGCAGATGAATACCTGGCCAATGGAACTGATTGCTTCGATAAACAATTTCAACATCTCTGGCAATCAAAGGCATTGGCCATCTAGCTTTTCCGACTCCTCAAAAGCGCTTCTGATTCCATCCGGAATGCTCAGTGTTCCCACGGCAACCTGCCGGAGCAGCTCGCCTATCATATTTAGAGCCGATTGGACATTTTGGGCCTGGTAATCGCAATAAATAGATAAAACTGCAGTATTCTGTCCTCGGGCCTGGTGACGCAGCTTGTCTAGTACTAATGAACTAATTTTATGGCTTGTTAACACCGACTATAGCATGTCGAGAATTAATCCTATACGTAATGTAGGTCTTGCCTACACCTCGAACTCCATAACAAAGCAGTGTAGGATCCACAAGGATACCCTGGCCCCCGCACCACTCTTTGAACTCACTTCTCCCCAGAACCCACTCCCTGAAGCCATCTAGCCGGCGGTTTCCCACATCCTGATGCCTAATATGGGATTTGAGTGGCGACAGCCATGCTTGGATTGCCTTAGTCTCTTCGTTTACTCCGATGTTGATGGTATTATTGTACCTGTTTGTCACATTCCCGACGTTTGTATTCGAGTTACCGCTAACATTACTCGACATGGCAGTGCTAGCGCGTGTGTCCGATATCCCATAATGGCTAGGTTCGCCGTGTGAGCTTGATCTTCCATGCTCAATGGGTAAGATTCCGGTATTCATAATGGAACAGGGTTTTGAAAGCGATGAGACAAAATTTAGCGCAACAGTTGTGTATTAGGGAGGTTGATGGACGGTTCAGCCTTGAAGCAAAGTAAAGGAAAGGAAAGTGGGGGTTGCTTCCTTGAATAACTAATAGGGGTAGTTACACAATAAAGTCCAGCCCAATCTTGCCATGGCAGGAAAGTCTTCCCCCCATCTTTGGACTACGCATGCTGACCATCAAATCTGTAAAACCTTTCGTCCACTATCTTTTGAGGGTGTATGATTCGTATCCCCTGGTGCCTATATCAACTTCTCGAATGATCATTTTACTTTTCCATTTTTTGCTATGGCACGTACAAACAACCAACCTTTCGGAAATTGTACATATGTGGTAATGCCTTGAGCTCATGCAGCCGAACCCATGATGTGCATAGGTAACCCATCTATATTCTGACCTCTCTCTGACTCCTAGTTCTTCCGGCACAAGCCCTTAACCGAAAATTAATCTACCATTCCCCGACTTTACCGCTCTATCTTCACTTTGGCTACAGTGGATCAGAGTTCCCTGTACTGTGAATCAGATTCGAGTGAGAGAACATGATGGCAGACCAGCCGAACGGGAATCAACTCCTCCAAAAAACATGGGTGCTGCTCGATTCCGGTGGCTTGGATCTTTGTGTTGTGCGGGTTTAGGTTCTTGGGCACTGCGAGCACTGTCTGAGGGGCCTGTCGGGTAGGCCCACCATTGGTGCGAGAACGCAACAGTATCACAATGGCCCTTAAGGCCTTGTTCTCCTCTGTGTCTGTATGGTTTTTTAAGCAATAAGGTTTATCACACAGCGGAATGGGTTTAGAGGTGTCTATTGTTTCAACGTAAACCGATAGGATGTGTATATAGGATACCTGGGAATAACAGAAGCAAAGAACTTAGAAGACTAGAGAGTAATAAAAGATAGCGACAGGTAGTGATGATCGATCGTAGAACTTATTCTGATTGACTGATGAACAACTTAAGAATAACGAAGAGCGACGACTTCAACAAAACAAACGGAAATACACAGAACTTATAAAGACATCTAGACTAATGATAAAAGCACGTGCCAAAGAAAAACTCTTCCATTCCTTTCTCGCCAGGAGACAAGGCAACGTCTCATAATACCTCCACAAAACACATTCGAATCAATGGTGAAGATATATCTGTTTGGCCAACGTTCCAGGTGTTTAACCAATGTTTCGTGTGCTGTGTCAACGATGCAATTATGGTGATGTTTGACTAACGTTTCGCCCGATTGACTAGCGTTCCGATCGTCCTGCGATATACGGTGAGCAGCTAAGCCAATTTCCAACATGGTTTTCCACCCATTACATTACCTACCCCCACATTCGCCGCAGGACTAGCTTATCTGCAGGTCCCGCCGATTTGACGAAGATATTTGACCGTGCCTCCTAATTCACAGCCCTGCGCCACACCAGGGAGGTAATTGAACTAAGAGGATATCCGAGTAGCCAGATTGACAGCGCACTTTCTACAGTACTAGTATATCTACATGGAAAAATCCGGACTCATGGAATCCGCTCATTTGATTGGGGTGTTCTGTTGGGAAACGACCCCCCTTCGGGTTCTTGTAACAAATTCTTCAAAGGCGACTAGCATCTCACCTCCTCTAGCCCATCCGCGTCATTATGTCGGTATTCTTTTCTTCCCCACTTTCGTGATTTTTCTTTAGTAACACTCTCTACGCTTGAAAAGGAAAAACAGCAAAATTCGGGCACAATCCAGGAGGCTATCTGCCGCATACTACTTTCCAGCTCTTGTGATGGGACAGGGTTCTGTGAACCCCCAAACAAGTCACAGGACTGCAAATCGTTCTGTTATGGTTGTGATTATTTTCCACTTCACATACGGGAAAGTTTCCTCCGTGGGTGAGGTGGAAGTACTGTACGATACGGAATGTGGAGGAATTAATGCAAGATGTCAGCTTGACGATAGTGTTGTAGCCATGAAAGTTCTCCATGCTTCTTGGTATACCAGTTTATAGACTTACCGAGTTCACATTCCCTTTTTTTGTTTTCCTATCAAAATAGACCTGTTCTCTCAAATTACTTGCCTCGCATTACCAGTCAGATTTTTTACATTTCAACTGTGAAAGACACCATGAAAAATTCCACCAACTGTACTGTATGCATAGTCAATTGAGAACATTACGAAACTCTCCTCGCCAATTGATATCCCCGGTTCGAACCCTACGTGAATGGTTTTTGTTAGCACTTGCACAAGCCGTTTTCTCGTGCTCCGACATAATAGCCTCCACCAGCGTCTATACCAAAAACCAATTTTACAACGCATAAGACACTGAAGTCCTAAACCCACACCCACAATTAAAATGGCCAATCCCGGGATCTCGACCGTGCTTTTTACACACTGGGGTGTAGAAACTGAAGCCATAATTGTACAGCCAGTAAACTTTAGAAACAAAATGTGGGTTTTCTGATTTCTTTTTTTTTTCTACCCTTTGTTTAAAGTAGACTTTCATTCCTGTTTCGGAAACAAGTCGTTTTGAGGTGGTAGGTTGATTTAAGCATTTTACCGCTAAGTTACACCAAGGCATGCTCGGGAGGGAACAAGAGCGAGGGATGCGGCTGAAAAAAACTGGGCGACGCACTGACAAAGCAAATGCAGCTCAAATAAATTATTTGTCTATTGCGGCTCAACTCACACTTCCATGACCCGAATCCTACCCTAGTTCAGTGTTAACACATCGCTTAAGGTTAAATTAAGTAAGGTTACTATTATTTTTTTCGCACGCCAAACTGTACAGTACTCGCCAAAATAAAAAGTCTGTCCCCGACCTTTACCTACGCCGTATTGACAGCTAAACAACACCATGCTTGAAAGAATTTTACTTATTTCTCATTACTTCCGAGTAGGACTAGAGATACTGGGTTTTAGAGATATTTGATTTATGAGAGGTAGCTATCCACGAAATCTTCTTATTGTTGAACCTGCTAGACGAGAGGAATTGCCGCGTTGCCACTGGCGGCTATACCTCGGGGACAGACTTTTGATTTTAGCGAGTACTGTATTAACCACATCCAGACCCGAAATATCGAAGGTTGCTCTTACCGACAGCAAAACCAACCAAAACCAGAATTCTAAATCAGTATGATGGATGAAATTTTTGCCGCCGTTTTATAAAAATGTTCTCAATTGAGTTTAGTCCAGGCGATACTTGTATATGTTCCTTAACAAGCTGCGGGGGACGTAATGGTTTCGTTGGTGACTTATGAATATTTCGTGGACAGGGTCGTGGATGATTGCGTTGAAGAAAGAGATTGACAAGTCCTATGCCTGGGTAGGACTATAAGGAGGAGAGGTTTTTCCCCCAATCAGGGGAGGGAAGCAAGAGAAGCATCGGGGCTTTTATTGAGGATAATTTTATTTCTCATTCTTCAACCAACGTCGTTTACTTTATTGCTCCTGCTGCTCTTAGCTTTTGACCTGTGTGACCCACCTCGATCGCACCACCTTTCCCATATCGAAAACGAAGGCAACTGTGAGCAAGGAACACTGGACTTATCCAAGCTGTCCCACCCAAAGAACGTAGCCCTCAGGAACAAGAGAGGAGCATCAATACTCGCACGGCCGAGTACTGTTGAAAAAAATGAAAAAATATTGAGAAATGAAAAATGTAGTCCCAATCGCCTTCGGATACCAGAAAATTGACAATTAAATGCGGATGGGTGATGACAATGTGCCCATCATATTACCATACTAAGTATTAAAGGCTAAAATTTTGAAAGCTTGGAAAATAACACCTAACTCCTGGCGAGGTCAACTTATTTCACGATAAACAAATGACTTACATAATGGTATTAAAAACAAAATAGTGCCACAGGTATGTGGTCACCCCTGGCCATGGATTTTTAGCATTGATGGTGACTCGAAAAGCAATGGGGAGAGCTCTTGAGATAGAGGTTTATTGTGTTTAGGAGCATGCACCTCCATTCTCACCCCGTAATCGGCACTACAACAATACAAGAACCAACTTACCCGAAGGCTAACAGGATAGCAAAATCACCCTCTTCACATTCCATCAGCCCTCCGAAAAGCTCTCACCCATAACAGAGAAAAACACAATATTCGCATACCAGCATACAAGTCCCAACATCATAGCATATATGCCCTACACCTCCCGCCAGTGACAATCATAGACCGTGGTTGCATGCCACAGGCAATACGGGAATGTTAAAGAGCGGACAAGAGAATAGAGAAAACAGTGCCAGGTTCAGCTTTTCATTTTTCTGAGACAAGGCCGAGCGCCGTTGGTCATGTTAGCATATATTAGCAAAAAAAAAGAGTTATGGACCAAATGCTGGAGATGACTCCAGGAAGATGACATCACGGTTACCACCGATCATATTTCCCACTTTCATTTTTTTAATTTTTTTAATTATTTTTAATCTTTCTTTGCTCCGGGTTGTATTGGAAGGAGTTTATGTTTGGAAGGAGTTGGGGAGGTTTAAGTTACGGTGTATTCTTCGCATAGAAATTGATATTATCGTGCAAAGTCGGTGTGTTGGCACAGCATGTATGAGAGCGGCCAGATATGATATCTCTCCCTCTGGTAATTTCCAATCTGGCTCTGAAGTAGGAGGAGACATTAAAAAAAAAAAAAAAGGCCCCACACTCCTCCTATCGGCATTGCTGCACGGCGTTGACATCAATAGTTGATTTCTGGTGAAGACAGGAGGAAAGAGTGGCTTGAAAATATCCGGGGATTGCCGACATTTTGTTTATTCTACCCCCTTCCATGTTCAACTACTAGGGGTGATCTCGGTAGGAAGTGTTGGTGTGAGAGGTGAAAACTCTGTGGAAAAATGTCAAAGAAGACATACTTTGGATAATATACAAGAGACAGTATACGTATCTAGATACGGAAAAGGGTTAAAAACAACTTTTAAAGGTGTAGCGTATTAAGTCATGACCCACGTCTCAACGAAGTTACTCCTTTAAACCCCCTTAGACTAAACCATATACACCTGAAAAAGGAGAAAGGGAAAAATAAACACCTATGGATCACATATGAAGAAAATGAGCTCGAGTAACAAGTCTACGCAAAGATGGCTTCCATGATAAATGCTTATGAAAAAAATCGAAGAAGAAGTTCATGAAAAGAGGGGGTATCGACAAGATGATAACAGAAAAACTAGGGGGTAGCGGGCGCACCAAGAAGAGGAGGGGGCTGTGCTGATTCGAGGGAAGCATTGGGGACCAGTGTGAAAGCTGTGCATTTCCGTGGATGATGAGAGGGAATGTAGGCAGATCGCTAATTGAGCTTAGAGTGCTCTGGAGCTTTGAGTTATCCGAGACTGGGGAGTGAGAGGGTTCTCGAACGCGTGCTTCGGGCAGCAACTTCAAGAGGTGTAACATCTCGCCGGTCTGGCTTCTCCGGATTGACTTCGTCTTGTGTAAAAAGTAGTCTAACCACATCCTCATACCCATTCAAAGCAGCCCGCTATAGATGTGTCCGGCCAAGAAGATTTGGCTTGTCAGGAGCGACATCATCGCGGACGAGTAGTAGTCGAACAACACCTTCACGTCCATGATCAGAGGCCCACCATAGGGGTGTTGTACCATCATTGTCTGGCTTGTCCGGATTAACATCGTCCTGTTCCAGTAGTAGTCGAGCCACGCCTTCATATCCATGGCAAGCAGCCCACCATAGTGATGTTCGGCTAAAAAGGACCAGCTTATCCGGATTGACAGCTTGGGGTGTAAGCAATAGCCGAACAACGCCATCATGGCCGTCGAAAAAAGCAGCCTGCAAAAGTGGTGTTTGACCATCTATGTCTGGCTTGTCGGGATTGATATCATTACATGTAAGCAGTTGCCAACGCTCTCATGTCCACGAGTAGCAGCCTGTCATAGAGGTGTTTCTCCTTGATTGTTTGGCTCATTGGGATGGATATCTTCACGTGTGAGTAGTAGCCTAGCCACCCCATCGTGCCCAAAGCGAGCAGCCCACCATAGTGGTGTTCGGTCGGTATCGTCTGCAGCGCTGGGATTGACATCATCCCGCGCGACAGGAGACATGAAGTTATGAATTGCAGTGAGTTAGTAAATTATAACATTGCCGGGAATGACGCAACCAGAGCTACACCCGAGAGGCAAGAAACGCGCTGCAGAAACGGCGCTGCTTCTTGTAGCTTCACAAAGTTAAATTTAGTTGAAAGGCTTGCAGGAATCGGCTGGGTATTTCTGGTCCCTCTGGCGTAGTACTAGTTACACCATCCGCGGCAAACAACCATATATACTCGGCAATACGATAATCTAAACTTCAGGGCGGTGATTGTTGCTAAGGATATACCGGCGTCAATAAAAATCAGTGAACACACCTATTGTCTCCATCAAAATTCACATGGGATACGGAGATAATTCTAGCGTAATTGTGGTTTTTCAATTGCAACCCTGTACCTGCACCGCCTATACGTAAGATTAGATAACAGCAGAGAGCTTCAGCTCAAGTATTTTCATGTTGGTATCTTGCGGAAGGTAGCCGGTGACTTATGCGTGGTGCAATATTCTTCCAATCTCGGAGAAGTGAGGCGGGGGCTGGGATCTTGGTTACACACATCTCAAATCGAATGATTAGACATCATCACAGCCCAGTTGGTGCGAGCAACCCCGCTTTTCCTTCATCCTCTCGAAATCCTTTGATTGTGCCAGGTACAACCAACCGCTTTTTCTCTAAAGCATTCTATTAAGCGAAAAGCACAAAATGTCTCGATACCAAAGCAACAACGTCAACCCAGACCTACCGGACAACAAAGGTAGAACACCACTCTCGTGGGCTGCCGTGAACGGACATGATGTTGTGGTGAAGCTCCTTCTCGAACGCCAAGATGTCAACCCTGACCTGCCGAGCAACAAAGCTAGAACACCACTCTTGCGGGCTGCCAAGAAAGGACATGATGTTGTGGTGAAGCTCCTTCTCGAACGTCAAGATGTCAACCCTGACCTGCTGGACAACGAAGGTTTTACACCACTCTTATGGGCTGTCGCGAAAGGACATGATGTTGTGGTGAAGCTCCTTCTCGAACGCCAAGATCTCAACCCTGACCTGCCGAACAACGAAGGTTGTACACCACTCTTGTTGGCTGTCGCGAAAGGACATGATGTTCTGGTGAAGCTCCTTCTCGAACGCCAAGATCTCAACCCTGACCTGCCGTACAACGAAAGTTTTACACCACTCTTTTTGGCTGCCTTGGAAGGACATGATGTTATTGTGAAGCTCCTTCTCGAACGCCAAGATGTCAACCCTGACCTGCCGAGCAACGAAGGTAGAACACCACTCTTTGGTGCTGCCATGAACGGACACGATGTTGTTGTGAAGCTACTTCTCGAACGCCAAGATGTCAACCCTGACCTGCCGGACAATGAAGGTGCTACACCGCTGTCGTTTGCTGCCGCGAAAGGACATGATGTTGTTGTGAAGCTGCTTCTCGAATGCCAAGATGTCAACCCTGACCTGCCGGACAACACAGGCATAACACCATTCTCGTATCTGCCATGAACGGACATGTGGTTGTCACGTTATTAAGTGCTCGGGAATCTTTCAACCCTACACACCAGCACACAGAAAGTCGGGGGCCGCTCCGACAGGTCTTGGTCGATGTCACCCACGATGGACCAAAGAGTGCCGACCAAAAACCACGCCCTTCAGCCATTCGGAGGGGATATAATCGGATAGTGAAGCTTCTCCGACCCCGGAAAAGAAGCCCACCACCACCACCCTAGCTTCACCCCCGGGAGTGATATCCATCATACCGTCCTCGATTCTTTCCCCTCTTCCTTCCTTCTCGACCCCACAGAGCTCTAGCATTTCCCTATATCCAACCAGGGGCGCTTCCCTCATCCCTCCAGACCCGCTCGGCCTATACACCCCGCGATGTATTCTTCGAGTCACCACCATCCTAGTTTCCCTTCCCCTTCCTTTCTCTCCCTCTGGTTATTTCCAACAGCCGGCATAGAAATCCCCTTCAAACCTGGCTTTTGTGGAGACCGGGTTTTATGCCTTCATTATCCATTCAACCTTCGCCTGTATAAAATCCCATTTAGATTTATCCCAAACTTATCGGAGAATTTATTGCTCATAGTTTTATCTTTCTCTTCATTCTTGTAGTTTCCCGAGAACTTGCACCCGGGGGGGGGGGGCGTGACTGCTATGTTCCCTATTTTTGTCCACCTTTTTCTTTCTCTTGTAGTTTGATTACATTTCTTTTCTTTTTTTCTAATCGTTGGGGTGTAATATTTATCGGTTATGCTAGTATCATAGAGTCAGCTTGGATCCTTTCTCCCGTTATTTCTTTCATTTATTATTTTTTTCTCATCTAGATCGATCGATGTGGATGGATTCATTGCACACTATGATAGTTAGGTTATATAGTTTTTTTTTCTTACATGCAGCATTCCGGTCGCAACTGCTGAAATCAAATCCCTGTGCAGAGCAATATTATATCTTTTTGTCCCTCCTCAACGGGGTAGTCTGAAGAAGGCCTTAAGTTATCATGTGGTGTAAACCGTCGCAATGGAGCGCGACACCACGCCCCAGATGCGGCCCTATTCACTGTCCATCGCATGCCTTTAAATCTTAAATGGAGAGTGATGAACTATGATCACCTCATATAAAGTCCAAATTGGTACCCGTTTTGATGATAGAAGTTAGTGCAAAGTATAGCATGCTGATAGCTGATGTATATTCTTAAAGTTATGAAATGTGGTAGTTGAATAAAGTCAGTAAGTGCTTGAGGTCTTGTCCCCGATTTTATGCATCTTTTTTACGATACCGGCCAATTTAAATTTAGTTAGTTCTGGTGAATTGTGAAAACAACTTTTGAAGTTCATATAAAAAACCACCACATCAAGATTCTAGGTGCTTTGGCTGCTGTCCCTGACAGTTCTAATGGGTTATTATTTCATCCGTTGGTTGACCAATGCTAGACTTGACAGAGATGTGGTTTGAATTTGGGGAAGGAGGCGTTGGTTTACTCAGTAACTAATTATAATCAAACGTTAACCAGACCACTAACCATCTTTTTTAACTACACTACAAAGCCCAACTTCATGTTCTTAATAGTGAAAGTAGGTGTGCACTTTGGCCCAAACCTGCATAATACAAAGATAGCAAAGTTCTAGTTTGGACTATTCGATCACAAGCTCATGCCTGATCACTCGACATTTCTAGCTTTTCAGGCGGGGTAGTATGCAAACATGCGATATTGCAGGATACTTAAGTAACAATAGGAGATGTATCCCACAGTTCTTACGAGCGCCACTCCACGAATGCTAGCAGAGATACTCTCTGTTTTCTTTTCCCTTTCCCCTTTTTTATTTTATTTTTCTGGCCTGTAGTGGGGTAATTAGAGGAAGCAAGTACCAGTTGAACACACTCCGGAGTAAATGTCGGCAATTTGCCGGCTATTACATTCTGCCTTGCAGATTTAACTCCAGGATTTGAGCTTGGTCGGAGGAAGTTCACTTTCGTTTTATCATAGCTTTGGACAACACGAAGTAAGCTTGAAATATGAAAACCAGTGTCAATTTAACCGTAGGCGGGCAGAAGAATGGGGTAGTAAGCCATGTCAGACTTTATGCATAAACCCACTTTTGTCTGCGAAAACAATACCTCCTTCCTTCCCTACTGACAGTGTTTTCCCCACCCGGGATTTACACTTTTAATTCTTCTATTGGCATTTCTGGGTCCATATTTGGCCGTAAGTAAATACGCTTACCTAACGCACCCCCCAGCCTTCCTTCCTCCTCACTTCAATCGGTGCTGTCCAAGACACTGATGCCTTCCTGTCTCCCCTAGTGGAGAATATCATCCTGACTAATTTCTTAATGCCAGAACTCTTCACTTTGCTCCCTCTCCCAAGAAGAAAAAAACAAAAAACAAAAAAGTTCAGGCTTTCCTCCAATATACTCTCTACATCACTACCCATTCACCCCCCTTCCTTCCTTCTATTATACTCCAGGTTACCTCACACCGTACTGTACCAAGCAAGTTTAGTCTAGATTCTCACTCAATAAAAATCTCGACATCACCCACCCACCCAACATAGTACCAATCATCATGAATTGAAGAAAAAGACAGTTAGAAAAAATAAATGTTTATATAATATCAGATGAAAAAAATAAATAAATAAATTTCCCTGATATGTCTGCGGCAATACGAACCGGGGGAGCGGGAAAAGAAAGCGCGGAGGAGCGAACAGACAACCTAGACAGCTACGAAGGTGCTTCAATTATCTTACAAATCATGATCAAGCCAAGTATTCAAATGATAATTATTAGGATAATTATGAACCGCACAATCATGCAAGAACGGGAACCGTGGACAAACCCCCATTTCCGCTCGCGGAGCGCCATCGCCAGCCTCTCCCACTGTTATGTTTTGAGACCTTATCATCTCTACAATCCCCCTATGCCTAGCATCCATAGCAGCCGTAAGCGGGGTATGTCCGAACGCAGTCCTCCTTTCCGGATTATCGTCATTCTGCCCAAGGAGTAGTCGGACTACATCCTCATGTGCGTTATAGGCCGTCCACAACAGCGCCGTCTGACCATGTTCGTCTTGCGCATCGGGATTTACGTCGTCGCGGGCTAGGAGAAGTCTTACCGCGCGTTCGTGCCCATCCATGGCAGCAGCGGACAGGGGAGTACCAAAGTAGCCGGAGGTGTCGGGATCGACCTCATCCTTTGTGAGGAGGAGTCGGATGACACTGACGTGGCAATGTGCAGTGGCGGACCATAGTGGGGTTTGTTTGAGGAAGGCTTGAGTCTCAGGATTGATGTCAGGCCGGTTGAGGAGTAGTTTGACAATCCCCTCGTGACGGTTGCTAGCTGCGCAGTATAGTGCTGTCCGACCGCCGTTACTGCACTGACCGGGATTGATGTCGTGCCTTGTGAGGAGTAGTTTTACCACCTCTTCGCTCTCCTGCGTAGCGGCCCAGACCAGTGGTGTCGAATCTGAAGGGTCTCCTTGGTTAATGTCGTACCCCTCAACCTTTAACAAAGCGGCCACAAGCTCTACAATGCCAAAGTGAGCTGCACAGTGCAGACCTCTGAGAAGGCGAGGTCTGAAGAATCTACATATAAAGCCATGATGTTTGAGAAGTATGGTAGCAGATAAATGTCCACCATACTGTCTTAATAGCTCTAGCGCAAGCAATTTTGCACGATCTGACAGTTCAATCTTGGCGTGCGCTTCCCAGTGTACAGAGGCATATTGGAGAAAAGGCATGTTTGGGGGGTTGAGTGTGTTGAAGCCATTTTCCGGAGGTTGTTTGACATGCTCGTAATTTAGGGAACATCTTTGCGTCTCAATAGTGTTCCTGAAAAACCGAATGCAGCAAAGTGACCGAGTCCTACGCGAGTGGCCACACATCCTCTCTCCACTCAATATCTAATACAACTGCGTGATACACACGGGTGGACACTCGTTAAGAATAACACTTGGTGAGGAAAATATCGCTTCACCAGAGACCTCCAATCCTTTCCTGAACCGTGCTATCTGGACCTGCATTTTTGTCCCACATGTTTGTCTACCAACCTTGGTGACTTCTCCACTTTTATTACCCAATCACAACGAGGCTCTTGAGGACACAATTGGGTAGTGTTTCGGACTTGCCATTACCTGCCATCGAACGCCTCCCCAGGGAAACCCTCTCCTACGGTATGTAAGCATCCGAGCAGGTGGCCAACTCCTGTTGCTATGGGCAGGTACATTGGTCTGTTTTGGCGGGCAAACAAGAACAAACAGTACGATACCGAAGGATTACCAGATGGAAGAATTATAATCGAACTTCTAATATTAAGGCCCTGTTCGGCAAACCTCACATATTTTTTATGCCATAAAAGCTGCAAATAACATATGTTACATAAAAAAAATGGCATATTTCCAATAATATCAGTGTTCGGCAAGGCACAAACTTTACAAGTGCCAAGGAATCAATATGGTAATGATACTGATTGCAATACTTAATTATTTACCATTTAATTCACAGTAGTTGTGAAAAAAATCCAATTGCCCTTATACTTTTGACATACCCTATATTATTTGTAAGAATCAATCCCACAAGAAATAAAAATAAAAAATCTTATGATACCTTCTATAGAGTGTTTCACATTCATATTAAAAGGGAATAAAAATCATCTCCCTCACCTAACCCCTAGTGTCTGTAACAAAGAAATATGGTGGAGATATGACATAAAAAATAAAAGGAGAAAAATAAAAAATCTGCCATTTTTTTGGCCTTGCTGAACACCCCCTCCATAAAAAATGGCATAAAAGTAGTTTGCTGAACAGGGCCCAAGGCCCTGTTCAGCAAACCCATCATATTTTTTACAGCAAATAACATATAAAGTTATGTTGCATAAAAAAATGGCATATTTCCAAAAATATGTGTTCGACAAGGCACAAACTTTACAAATGCCAAGGAATAAATATGGTAATGATATCATACTATTTTATTTAATAACCCTGATTACAATACCTAATTATTTACCATTTAATTCACATTAGTTATGAAAAAAATCTGCTTGCCCTTATGCTTCTGACATATCCTATATTATTTCTGAGAATCAAGCCCACAAAAAATAAAAATAAAAAATCTTGCCTTTTATGGAGTGTTTCATATTCATACTAAAAGGGAATAAAAATCACAAAGAATTTCTATTTTTTTATTTGGTTTACCTCACCCTCAGTGCCTATACTCAAGAAATATGGTGGAAATATGGCATATAAAATAAAAAGAGAAAAAATAAAAAATATGCCATTTTTTTTTTGGCCTTGCTGAACACCCCCTCCATAAAAAAAACTTTTTTATGGACAAATAAATGGGATAATAGTCACTTTTATGCCATAAAAGCGGTCTGCTGAACAGGGCCTAAATTTTCTTTCCAGTTTTTTTTTTACTCCCCTTCCCATAGGGCGGAATGCATTCAAAACCAGCATGCTCATCACAATATGTCATCCACGGTTCAAAAAGCTTGGCTTGGCAGCAATGGTTTGATATGAAGGTCTTTTACCTCCCTGCTTTACAAGAATACGATAATAGCAAAAAAACCCCCAAACTTTGCATCCTCGGTCCCTGTGAAATAAGGAATGTAATGGCTACCTCTATAGTGCTTTAGAAGATTAATTGATTCAATTTGATTGTTGTCTTGAAGCGAGCAAATGTATCGTCTTTTGCCATGTATTTAATAAAGCTTCCTATGGCTAATGCAGCTTTTCTTCCACTCCCATCCAACTGATGAGGGTTCCGAGAAAACGCTGAGTATGAAAGGGTCGGGTCTAGAGGTACCGCAAGAACTACTGGTACGTGGTGATATACGTAGCTTATTTCGCCTGGGGCTGTAGAAAAAAAAAAAAAAAAGGCCAGTAGGGAGCCGCACTCCGATTACAATATCAAAATGTGGTGACACAAAGTTCTCATTCTCAAGCCTTAGGCTCGCTTTCACAGCTCATGATTCGTCACCAAGGCACTGCACACACACCTTATGCTCAACAAAGAATTCAAAAAAGGTGTAACCTCTTCGCAAGTCAAACAGAAATAGAGGTGCGTCCCCCCGTCTTGTCTTCCATAACATATTGCTAACTTCTCGCCGTATTTTTGCACTTTCGAGAAATGACATGGATTCACGGTAGGTTTTTTTTTTTTGATCTGACAGACACCAAATCAGGAATGCTCCACACGATTTCGATCTCGAAGTGGTCGCAGTTGGCGCCACTGGGCAGCCCCAGCCACTTTCCCCAACGCTTGGACCACTTCCACTCCACCATGATGGGGACGGTTTCTACTCTGTCCTTGGCCCGTCTCTCCAAGACCCTACTCCCCTAACCCTGGACCAAGCCATCCAATCAAACAATAACATACCTGACGGCAATGCCGGCCTAAGGGCATATAATTGTGGTTATCATAGATGCGCCGGAAACAGGTTCGTATCACTTATAAGAATATCCCACACTCATCCTAAAAATCAGCTAACCATACCAAGCGGCCTGCACACTTGCTCCCGTGGCGCGTACACCTGCAAAGCACCAGATTGTACCCGGACCGACCCTTTCAGAACCACCCAGGCATTGAACCGCCACTATGAGATGGTTTACCTAGTCAAATGTCTGGACTGTCCAGTTCCCGGGTGTGAGCATGTTGGCGAGAAGGGTATTAAAAGGAAGGATAATCTACCCTCGCACTTATGGAATAAACACCAGATTCCATTCGCTAGTGCGTCGCAGGGCAGCTAGTTTAGATACTTGGCAAAGATTTGGCGCCAAAAACCTGACTCTGTTTTCCTTGTCTTGCTCAATCCTTCTTTCTCTTCTTTCTCTTTTCGCGTTTACTACGATGCATGTTACCTTTTGGCATGGCTAAACAGATCTCTCATCTGACCGGTGAAGGATCGGTATTCTATTTCTTATCAGATCCAAAGCCCAACCTTTGGTTCTTGGCTCCCGGAAAAACCACATCTCCAGTTTTCTTTTCTTCTGCTTTTTTCTTTGTCTGTTTTATTTCTCGCACAATACCCCTCTATATTGAAGAGCAGACGTCCTCGTTGTTTTCGCTTTCCAATTCTGCCTACCGTTTCTTAAAGCAGAAATCACTGAGGTGGGATTTCGATCCTGTGGTTGTTGTCTTTCTATGAATATGCTGTCACTAAATTTTTGTACTCTCTGTACGATGATGACATTCCTATTTCTTTTTTTCTCTCTGTTTTTATTAAAAATTGATGCATTAACTCTCCCATATTCGACTCTTGTGAGCTTGGATTTTAGAACTACTTTAATTGTGATGAAAGACTTTTGAAAGCTTGGTAAAACACTATCTGAAGTTAATGCAAGTGAGACACTTGGCTAGTCGATAGGTCTATCAGAAGCTACGGGTTTGGTAAATCCAAATAAATTAACTTCGCTATCCATTCCTTGAGACTTTCACATTGGACATTTGGAATGTCACCCCATAAGCAAATTTCCAACTACAGTACGGCCTTCGATTTACCTATTCTACCTCTGTTACAGATCCACCATTACCAAACTTTTGCCCTTCAAGATATCTAAGTTTGCTGCCAGTATTCAATACCAACTATCTCATCCCATGGATTGAAACCTAGCCCATAGGTTGTTGCCAAGCCTTTATCTATGGCCCGAATCGTCAAACTTCTCTACCATTGCTTAGCTTTAGCCAAGACGCTACTGATCCACAATCGCGTAACCAAAACTAGCGATTGATGAAAAATGATCCAATGATAAAAAGCCCAAATCAACATTACCTTTTAGTAGAGGCTGCGCCAAGTCCGCCCATTGCTAATTCTTAATACCACAAGATTGGCACCAAGTTACCATAAGTTGTTGGCGGTATTGTTGGATCTTTCAGATGTTGAATCTGATCGCGGTCTGTAACTTACTATTGCAACTTTTACGATTTAAAGTTAGCTGGGGAATCTCTGCCAAAGTTTGCGATGTCGGTCATGAAATGTCGGTCATGAAAACAGCTTCAATTCGCTCTGTAACTCCACCAAAAAAAAAAACAAGAAAACCCACTACGAGGTTCTTAGGAGCTTTAGCAATGCAGTAGATTTTTTTATCTTTCACCAGAGGATGTTGAAGTCTGTGTTAAGGTTTGAATTTCTAGTTCAGAAGTGAGACCGTTTACACTATCAGGAATGCAGAAGATTCGGGATTTTCACTACTGACAAGCAGCAAGTACAATGGCGGAAACTCTTGACAAACGCCGTGTTCAAGTGTGGGGTTGATGCAGATTGATTGGAGTTGATTAATATAAACAAAGAGGTGATCAGGGGTCACCGTAGCTCCGGTTCCCATCTGTTGACTGATTGTACTACTCAGTGCACTACTCCGTGTAACACCGTAAAGTACATCCATGAGAGCGAAAACTTTTTCATACTCATGGTAAGCAAACGAGGACAAATGATACTCTAAACCTCCCAAGCGATCAAACTAGCAATTGAAGACCGTTGAAAACTTAACATTGAGAATGGCCTATCTATCACCGGATTACTCGAGAGTAAATTTATATATCATCCTCCAGTAAGATCATGCGTGTTGTTGCACAAGGCTGAGGTTTTGATTTTTAGGCTCGCTTCTCTGGCTTCTGATACGTGGGCAAAAAGTGGCTCCATATTTTTTAGGCTTGAGCACGTTGTCGCCAAAGTGCAATTTTTTAGGTAGGTTTTTTCTTTTAAGCTGACTCTGGAGTGGGAGTACTGTACTATAGACACACATGGTCCCCTGTCCCTGCCCCTGTCACGAGTGCAGGACTGCAACTCCCGCTTCCTGCAACACTTGGACCACTTCCACCCTATGACGATGGGGGCGGTTTCTACTCAGTCCTTGGCCCGTATCTCAAAGACCCCACTCCCCTAACCCTGAACCAAGCTGTCCCACCAAACAATAACATATCATACATACAAGAAAGAAATCAGGAATATAATTTCCTGGTGACTGGTTTGCAATTTGTTAGATAAGAGAAAAAGCATGACCACAAGGAATTCCATTTGACTGGAAATAGTTACAAGAAGGAAAAACCCAACATACTAAATCTATAATAAATACTTGATTATTTATCTAAACTACTTGTTCCTCAACTTCAGTTGCTATCTGGGCATGATTTTTGGGAGTCCACTAGTTACTCTCCTTTCACTTAGTAAGTTAATAATCAGTGTGAAGTTGATGCTGATCATGGTCTAGTTGACAGTCTCTTGTATAATGTCAAAATCATTAGTACATTGTATAATATTATATTTCATTCAATAAGTCAGGAATTGACAACTCTCAGTCTACCCAAATGATACTGTTCATCAACTTAACAATATTTGATATTTTGTAGCCATAATATTATGATATTATTACAAACCTGGCATGGTTTGTAATGGTTTCACATGACATATAATTGTATGTCATAATATTTCATTTGTTAAAGGTTTTGCACATGACTCAGTTGAGTCATACAATGTTATGTTTTTGCACTATGACTCACATACAAGTCATAGGTTCTCACATGACTCACAGTTGTAAGTCATTATTGTTTATGTTTGAATTTGATTGGTATGTTGAACATTGACTCATATGTGTATATGAGTCTTAAGGATTCAGAGGCATGACTTCATTTATACAAGTCATGAGGTTTCACACATGACCCCTTTAAGGTCATGGGACTTTCGTGCATGACCAAGTATAGTCATGAGGTTATATGTTACACAAGTGTAGGAGTCACAATTATGACTCATTTGATTTGTAAGCAGGTTGCTGGAAGAAATATATAAGGAGGTCAATAGGACTAGACAGTTAGTTCTTCATGCAACCACTTAAGTTATTTCCTATCTTATAAGTTATCAATAAAACACCTTTATGCTCTTTATCTACAAGACTAACAATCACAAAGGTGGAACAGGACTAATACTAGTTAGTGCTATAAGGACTTAGTATTGACAATGGTCAATATCTAAGATATAGCGTAAGACAATGAAGTATTAGAACTCTGAAAGGAGAAAAGAAGTCGAGGTAAGTATCTCCCCGACTAATAGAAGAAGAACAGAAGTCATTGCCTGTTGTGAGATATAAGCTAGGAGAGATCTTATAGCCGATTGTAACAGATATATAGTATACTGTAACCTAGAGTAATAGGCCAATCTATGTCAAATACTTAGCAGTATTTGAGTTTCATCAATGTATGACTTCCATATATTCATAAAACTCATCTTGTGATTTTGAGTTTGCTGCTTACTAGAAGTACATACTAGGCTGAATACTATGTTATTTACAGAAATTTCCCTTAAGATGGAAGCAAAAGATCAATTGGTTGAT
This sequence comes from Choiromyces venosus 120613-1, assembly GCA_003788595.2. Taxonomy (NCBI): domain Eukaryota; kingdom Fungi; phylum Ascomycota; class Pezizomycetes; order Pezizales; family Tuberaceae; genus Choiromyces; species Choiromyces venosus. The sequence continues at coordinate 639,244 of ML120374.1, forward strand.
GCCATTACTATATATTACCCTATCAGCTGCAAATCACATTTTATTGTAATTGCTAAGTAAGGTCATTCCAAGAGTTTCTGGTATTGTTTATTTTAGATTGATCAAAAACTATGTCCATGAATCAGTATTTTTACTTTTGACTACACTCCTGATAAGTAGTAGATTTTCACCATTCCTGTCAATTCTAACTGCAAACAAAAGTGTTTGCACAAATCATACTTTGACAAAGGTTCTATCTACTGCTAAAAACCTTCACATATAGGTGTATGAGTGGCATGACTCATTTGGACAGATAAATAATTGCTGGAATGCTTGTTAGTCTAGCTCTTGTTAGATATTAGTAGTAGAAAGATCAATGTGAATTTTGGGGTTTCTGTACTTTAGGAGAGAAATATAGGCTGGAACCTTGCAAATTGTCAGCATTGATGTTCATGTTGGTCATTTATAAGAGTAGATTTCATTAAACATGCTGACTTGTAATTTACTTTCACATGATAATGTACTCATAAACAGTTGATAATTCATTATAGTTTAGTATCTTTGGTAATAAATAGATGTTACAGAACAATACATCATAGCTAGGACTGAGTATTGGAAATTTATTGTACTATTTTATATGCTCTCATACATTGGTATTTTTATTGAATCTTTTTCACTTGAATATTACTGACTATCACAGATTGTCATTTTCACATACCAAATGCTAGTGTTCTCACTAGTAGTCATACTCCTCACATACATCTATGCAAAGCTGGGATAAATCACATCTCAACTAAGATTACCAGGGAGCTCAACCAGATGACACATGAATATGTGCAGCAACAGCTCTATTGGTCAGAATAACTCTTCTACATATTGGAAGAAGTGGAGGAATAAGTTTCATTTATTATATGGTTTCATTTGTTATAAGATTACATTATATATTTGGGTTATTATGGTAACCAGATTAATAGCAACAGGTAGGAAGATTGCTTTATTATAATTATATTATTGGACAAGTCATCTCTTTAATTGTATTTTCGAGAAGGAACTCAGTAGGTTAGGAGATGGCTGGGAAATAGTTAGATTATGTACATGCATGATAAATTAAGAGATGGGCAATAGATATATAAAGACTGCGGAGTTCATGTTCAAATTATTTAGTTTCCTGCTGCAATTACTTATACATGTTAGCTACTACTTTGTTTACTACTATAGTTCCAATATGCATAAAACCTATATCTTGAAGTGTGAGAAGAGGGCTCTGATTGATATTTGGATAATCTCATGAATAGTATATCATTCTATTAAGGTTGTTACTTGATTGAGATATCTGTGGTTTGACCCAGTAATATCAAGAGTGACTAAGTAGACATTCTCTACAATATGAAGAAGTGGTAGTTTGTTATACTGACTGAGTTGAGAGAGGAATATCCATACTATGTATATCCTGAACCACAATATTTGCACCAATAATCTACTTGTGTTTGATCTTTATGTGTCAATTTTAAATTAAAAATATTCTTCAATTGCCTAATATTCTACTGCTGCCCTCAGCTCTTCCTATATTATAATGAGATATCTAATTTCAATTGGTATAGTGAATTGGTATGATATATATGAAATAAAATAAAAGAAAAATAATAAAATCAAGTATTTTCTAGTATATATTTAGTAGTTCTTTTTGTGCTAGAGATATATAATTCTTGATTTCTTTAACTATTTATCTTATACAATCTTGTCAATATTTGTTTTGTTTTACTCTTTATTTTCTATAGTAAAGGAAACTATTATCATTGCTTATTATTGCATAAATAGTTATTTTTAAGTTAGTATATAAATTAGAGACTGTTCTTTCTTCTACAATATGTACCTGACTGATATAGGTAAATGTTGGCTAGTATTCTATAGGGAATATCCATGACATTCTGGTATTGTATAGGTTTTATCAAATTCTAAATCAGTATAATGAATGAAACTTTTACCACTGTTTTACAAAAATGTTCTTAATTCAGTTTAGTTCAGGCAATACTTATATAAGTTCCATAACAAGCTATCAGGGATATAATACAAGCTCCCTCTCCTCTCTTATCCTGCAATTGAAATTAGTTGTTTACCTACTTGGAAATTCTTTTAGAATACTAGACTCTTCAAGTTGCATCACTTTGGCTGAAATATCTTTCCAGCTAGATAGCAACTGCCCTTCAACCTTAGGGACTCCTATCCTAATACTAGACTCTGATCTCCAATTCTTAGAGTTTAGATCTACAATCAGTACTACTCAGCCACTCTACTTCCTTCCTGAGGACTAAGCAATTAGATATCAACTCAATGTACTAGATGAGGATGACTTCACTGATGACTCACTTGCAATAATAATAATACAAATTGAGACCCTTAGGTTGATACTTGGGTTGCAAACATAAGTCACTACACTTATTAATAGAGTTACTGAATTAATCTCTGTAGTAAATAATTTATCCAATAATACTAGAAACCTATCCACTAATATTGCAGCCAAAACAACAAAGGTGATACAAGCTTCCACCCTATAATAGCTCTACATTCAAGTTAGCAGAGCTGCTATACCAATACCATGCTAAGCACATAGGACACCAATTAAAGGGAAAAAGAGGTTAGCCACTATTAGCCTAACACTATCTCAAAACCTGAAACAAAACCAAACTAGAGATGTCAAGCCACCAGAGAGCCCAGTGGTTAGTCAGGCAAGGAACTCCACTTCTACCTTAATAGCATACCCCAAAGGTATCAATATAGCATGGCATTACATTTACATAACTTGTGAGAACTTGAGCCTCCTTTATGAGACAGCTAAGCTTGAACTAAAGATTAGCATTTGGATCACAAAATAGCTCCAAAAATATAGCTGCCTGGCATCAACTAATATCCAGTTCTAGATTAATGCCACTACTGGGACAGTATTACTCTCAGCCCTCCCTGATATAGATTCTACTAAATATACTAAATACCTCAATGCCACAATAGTAGTACTCAAAAGCTCACTACTGGAGAGCTTCAAAGATTACATAAAGTTCAGGTAGGTACCTACAGAATACCAGGTTGTGATATATAGGATTACTCTAGAGGCTATAATAAACAATGAGAAAACTTCAAAGATTACATAAAGTTCAGGTAGGTACCTACAGAATACCAGGTTGTGATATATAGGATTACTCTAGAGGCTATAATAAACAATGAGAAAACTATAACCTTAGTGATGAAAGAAAACTTTTTTTATTGAACAATAAATTAACTTATCATCAGCCTGGTTCTTGTAGAAAAATACAGATATCATGATCATGAAATGCTATACCTCTATTTTTGTATTAGTCCCAGTTGAGGAGACCAAGAAAATAACCCCAAAGTTCCTCATACATGGCCATTTTAATACCTCAGCTGTCATCTGGCAGTTGAACATGAATAAGCAATATAGGAAATGTTACAAGTATAGACACTCAGAGGAGAACTACAAGGTAGCTAGGTATATGCCTTATCTGTATTAGTGAACATAGACCAAAGGAGTACAAGTGCTCCTTGCCTAGTTGCCTTAAAAATGGGAACTGAAAAATCATTGCAGATTGTTGTCCAGTGTTAACTCTTGACTATCTATATCACACAATAGCTAATAATATAGCTTGAGTCCTATTGATTCTTATACTACTTATGAGTATATGTAATGTTACTAGTCTCCTACCTTTGTAGTCTAGTATGTAATACCCAATAGTACCCACCCAGCTGCAGTCTTAAGTCAACAAAGGTGTATATAGGTTTGGAGGGATATAAATGTTTTTATTTGTAAAGTTTATAGATAGAAAATAACTTAGGTACTTGCATGAAGAGCTACTCCCTAAGAGGAAACCCCCTCCTTATATAGACCTCCTCTCATAACCCTAACCTTTATGATTCACAATTGTATGTCATGTAAAATCCTAATAACTTGTACTGAATTATAAGTGTGAAATCCTATATAACTCATAACTATGAGTCATATCATAACTAACCAATCAAATAACTTGTATAACTCATGACAGTGAGTCATTTCACAAATACATCATATAATTCGCAACTATGAATCATTCAAACAATAACCCTACTGATAATAACTATGACTCATAACTGCACTGTCACATACAACTCTATGACTCATAACTCTGAGTCATAGTATAAGATCCTAATCTACCTTGCCAATCTGTCTAACATATATCATGTGACTTTTATACCTATGAGTTATTTGAAACCTGATCTTCAATTACTATTTCTCTAATTAGTTGTACTCCAACTATTTGGTTTGTGATATTAGCTCTCCTTCCTCCTAGCCTAAATCCCTTTAGGCTTACATCACAAAATCTATCACAAAATTAAAAATATCTACCATTACTTCTCTGTGAATATTGCTCAATATTTTGACCACTCTCCTAATCATTCTTATTGTCACTTTATTCAGTCTATTTTCTTTTACCAATTTCTTTTTCAACTCCACATTATTGGCTCCTACTTTATTCAATGTCCAATAAGTATTAATTCATCTGTACCCCTTATGAGAGTCTGAACAATGTACTTCACATGTGTTCCCTTCTTCTCTCAACTCTACTATCATTTTACCTGCCTTCTTAGCTTCCTTCATTAGGCTTTCAAATATGTTAGGTTTCATAGTCATACTTCTTTGAGTATAATTCTTCCCCTCTTTCTTTTCCCTAAGGTACCTCTCCTATCTTTATTCTGTCTCTGGAATAATTTCCTTCTACTGACTATTCTTCCTTAGCAGTGTACTCATGATTTCCTTCCATGCATTATGATGTAGGTACTAGTTGTGGTAGTACTCTCAGCTTGTCTGAGCATGTCAGAGTTGTTTCCTCTTCTTCAGGTAATAGTTGGTTACTATCTTGTTACTTTGATAGGCTAGGTAGGTGTTTATATAGTATGTAGTCTATGACAGCAAGTTATGTTTATCTGCTTGAAGCCTCTTGTCCAGTTCTTTTTTGCTTATTTCTCATGTTGGATCTCCCTAACTCACAACCTATTCCTCATGTTCTAACTTCTTTTAACTTTTCCAGATAGGGCTCATAGAAGCATTGGACTGTATGATTTATGTGGTTGAAACTTTCTGTAGGGTACTACACTGAGTTGTATTCTACTGAATATCTAGTCTACTTGTCCAAATATTATAACTGGTTTCTGTATAGTATCGAGTTGACTATATTGTCAAGTTTGTATTTGTCTTTACCTACTCATTTGCTAGATGATGGTGGTACTTTTCTTTATGTTGGAAATGGTTGGTCTTCATAAGATTCAAGGAGGTTGATATAGAATTCATGATAGATCATAGAGAGGGGGTCTAAGAGGTCAAGATTATATGCTGTTCTTCCCATCCTGTTGAGAATCTTGAAAGATTGTAATTTTTTGGAATGCAACTTCCTTGATAGTCTTGTTGTACATATATTTCCTGGTATGAGCCATACATAATTGCCTGATTTGAGATTTAGGTTCGGTTTTTGGTAGTGACCAATGCTTTTCTTATGACTCAACTATGCTGTAATTATTTCTACCTTAAGTATATCATGTAAATGACTTATATCTATTGTATGAGTCATTTTTCCTTGTACTGCATGACCTATCAGTTCATGTATAAGGTGATGTCTGTAGTTATTATAGAATAGCAATTGCTTGATAGTCTCCTAATGTTAGCTATGGTAAATAGCCTTAGCATATGGTACCACACTGACATGATATAGTTGGTGTGGATTAGGTTTGGATTAGGTTGAGGACTACCCTAAAGACTGCTGGTAGTTGCTATGTATGGTTATTACTTTATTAGCTTCCTCTCTCCTGTTCATAACATCAATATATATACATTAGACAACACTTCCACCACACAACACCTAATTAGTATTATTGTAGGTGAATTCTGCTATTACTAGCAACTCTATCCAATTATCCTGCTCAGAGTTTGTGTAGGCTCACATGTATTGTTCTAAAATTGTATTACTAGTAGTTCTTTCCATCTGGCTATCTGTTTGCAGGTGGTAGGTAGTACTTAATTGTCAATTTGAGTCTAGCTGACACATCATTTCTTTCTATATTTCTGAGGTAAATATAGATCTTCTATCAATTCTACTATCTCCTGGTAGTCTATGGAGTTTAAACACATTGTTTATAAATAAACAAAGGAATTGCTTTGCTATTATATTGATTTTGTAAGGCAGGAAATGAGCTATTTTAGTTATACAATTAATGACTACTCAGATGACATAATTTCCTTACCAGTTCACTAGTCTGATGATGAAATCCATTGTTATTGATTTTCATGATTTTCTTGGAACTTTCAGTAGCTGTAATAGCCCATTAGGATTGTGATGTATGGTATTTGTTTGTTGGCATACAATATAGTTCTTAACATATTATTTTACTTTCTGCCTTAATTCAGGCTAGTAGTATCTTTGATATATAAGTTCTGTTACTTTTATTGTACTGCTGCATCCTGCTTGTAGCATATCATGACTTCTTTAAATGACTTCCATCTTTTTCACTTTATTGTCAGGTACCCAAATTTTTCCATTATATCACATCCATCCATCCTTCCATCCATATAGCTTAAGAGCTATCTTTAAGAATTCCTTAGCCCCTTGTGCAATTGCTGTTCATATTTCTTAGGACAGTTTATCTTTTGATTTCTATTTCAATTTGTCTTTGACAGATATTTCTATTATTATTTGTAACATCATTTCATTGATTTCTTGTCTACTTGATTCATATCCAGAATCATTTTCTGTATACCTCATGAATCTTTCTTTTGACAAGAAAATTCATTATCTTTAGGTTTTCTGTCTGTCCTCTAAGGTTGGTAGGTCTTCTGACCTTCTGGTGAAGGTATATAGTTTGCCTGCTTAGTTTTCTAGTTTATGTTAAATCTTGATATTGAACTTACTGAGTTCTTCACTTGATTAAATTTGTCTTTAGTTAGGTTCTTTTATTATAGTCAAGGGAACCAACTTCTTGTAGTCCATTAGAATTTTGACTATGTATAGGTTACTTTACATGTATTTCCTTCACTCCTTTAATGCTTGAACTATCACAGGGAGTTCCTTGTCATAGATGTCATAGTTGAATTGAGACTTAATTATTGTTTTTGACTTAAATATGATCAGTTTCTAAACTCCTTCCTTGTTGAGATATGATTTCCAAACAGATATAATTTGATGCATCTACTTCTATCATGATCAGTTCTTCTAGATGTAAATATCATAAATAAGGTATCATCACCAACTGCTTCTTTAAGTGGTTGAAAGCTTCTTATTCTTTTTTTCCCCATTTTAATTTCTATCCATTCTTTATGTAGTCATATAGAGATTTCACTATACAGCTAAATCTTTCTATGAACTATTGGTAAAAGTTGCAGAATCTAAAGAAACATTGAATATCTTTTACTATCTTTAGAGCTGTCCATATATCTATGGCCTCTATATTAATAGAATCTACCCAAACTCTGTTAGGCTTAATGATGAACCTCAGGTATTCAGTCTCCTGTTTATGGAATTGGTATTTCATCAGTTTGAGTTTCAATCTCACCTTCCTTACTTCATTTAGGATTTTTTGTATATCCTTCTCATATTGTTCTAAGTTATTTGAATATATGAGGATGTCATCTGGATATGCTATACAATACACATCTAAGTACCTGCTTAGACTAGTATTGATCCAATACTCAAAAGTTGCTGGAGCATTCACTTACCTGAAAGGCATAACTCTATATTCAAAGGAATTATATCTTGTTCTGAATGTTGTCTTTTCTGTATCTTTTTCTCAATGTCAAAAAGTAACTTATTGGAGCACTACTTAGACAAACATTAAGTAAGGATAAGACTTCATATAACTCATAGGTATGAGTCATAAGGTATAAGTTAGGTTGATTGGTAAGGCAGATTAGGATTTTACATTATGACTCACAGTTATTCGTCATAGGGTTTTACATGACTACATAATTACAAGTTATAGTTATTATTAGTATGTTTGTTATTTGAATGACTCACAGTTGGGAGTTATATGATATTATTTGTGGAATGACTCACAATTGTGATTCATGTATGTTATTTGATTGGTTAGTTATGATATGACATATAGTTATTAGTCACATAGGATTTCACACTTATGACTCCAAATCAGTATAGTTATAAGAGTTTTACAGGACTGATGATTGTGAGTTATGAGGGTTAGGATTATGGAAAGAAGTTTATATAAGGAGGAGGTTTCCCTCAAGGGAGATCGCTCTTCAAACAACCACTTAAGTTATTTCCTATATATAAACTTTACAAATAAAATCCTCCTTATACTCCTCTAAACCTATGTGCACCTTTGAAGACTTAAGACTACAAATGAGTAAGTACTATTGAGCATTATACACTAGGGCTATTGGACAATTGACTAGTAATATAATATATACTTATAGGGAGTATGAGAATCAATAGGACTGAAGCTATATCATTGTCTGTTGCATGATATACATAGTCAAGAGTTAACACTCATATCTAAATATTGTGGTAAGCATCCTTGATGTCCAGTTTGGTGTACCACTTTGCTGTTTGCAGTCTGTCCAACACAATTATGACTATCGAAAGAAGCAGCCTGCAATAGTGGTATTTGACCATCAATGTCTGGCTTGTTAGGATTGATATCATTACATATAAGCAGTAGTCGAACAATGCTCTCATGTCCATGAGTAGCAGCCTACTATAGACGTATTTCTCCTTTATTGTTTGGCTCATTGGGATGGATATCGTCATGTGTGAGTAGTAGTCTAGCCACCCCATCGTGCTCACAGCGAGCAGCCCATCATAGCGGCGTTCTGTCAGTATCATCTGCAGTGCCGGGATTGTCGTCGTCCCACCTGACAGGAGACATGAAGTTATGAATTGCAGTGAGTTAGTAAATTATAACATTGCCAGGAATGGTGCAACCAGAGCTATGTGGGAGAGGCAAGAAATATGCTGCAGAAATGCCACTGCTTCTTGCAGCTTCCAAAAGTTAAATTTAGTTGAAAGGCTTGCAGGAATCAGCTGGGTATTTCTAGTCCCCTTGGGGTAATCATGTCAAGGTTGCGGCGTGCAGCCACAACCCCCGCATATTCACTGGCTCACAACTGGGGGCACTCTAGAGAGTGCCTGACAGCTCAACATGACTTTGTGGCTCAACATGACTTTGTAGCTTAAGATCAGTTTGTCCAAAACATGACTTCATGGCAAAATAAGGCACTAGAGCATAACATAACATTTTATTATCATAGAATATTTTATTTACATAATGTTTTGCAATCTAGCCTGTTGCCTAATTCCTGAAATAATGAGCCTGGATGTTTTCCTTTTTTGAATCTGTTGAGCCTGCCTCTCCTTTGCTATAGCCTTTGCCTTTGCCTTAATCTCATCAAGGAAAGGTTTGCACTCTTCCTTATCCAATTTTTTTTGAGTATTCTGAGCCCTACGTAGATCCCTCTCTGCTTTTTCTACCGCCATATCCTCCTTTCTTTTGACCATTTGACATGCATCAGAGGCATAAATAACTCCTCCTTTTTGGATCTGCCTTCTGCTTTATCCTCTTCGTCTGGCATTTCTTGCCTCCTCTGCTGCTCAAGTATGCTCCATATGCTCCATCGCTAATGCACCTGACTATGTAAGAGCTAATCCACCTTGTAGTACAAGCTTAAGCTTATTTTCAAAGCTTGGAGATAGCCCTTTACTCTCTTGGAGTAATTCATCACTCATTGTTTTGAGGCTTGCGATTGTAAGAGGAATACCAGAGGCAGATTCTGATTGTGGGAGGGATTATTGATATGAAGGAATGGTTACCTCTCGGAGTTTTGATATGACAAGATCGGGATTGTATGGGATAAGCCCAGTCACATGAAATGCTGATTGAATGGCTGAGGACTTAAAGGTTTACTGATGAATGGTATCAACTGTGTCCAAAAATTTGGATTTGTCAAAGTTACAACACCCAGTTCATGTAGCAGCCTCAACAGCCTCAGCATGATAATGCTTATAAGGTTGAAAGACAACCACATCTAGGGGTTGAAGAAGATGACTGGAGTGGGCTGGGAGGCAAAATACAATAATCCTGTGGGAATCACAAAAGTCAAGGAACTGCTTTGTGCAGTGAGAGCCAAAGCCGTCAAGAAGTAAAAGATGATAATCTCCAGTAAGACGAGGAGCAGAGAAGTGTTCAAAGTGGACAAGCCACTTCATTGTGAGCTCATCATTGTTGTACCCAGTTTCGGAGGTCCCTACAAGGTAATTATCTGGAACTCGTGTTGTGGTATACCAAGATTCCTGATGGATAATGCTAGGAACAATTACCATCGGTGGTAAAGTGACTCCATCACCACTGATTGTCTCACAAACACTTACCAGCTCACCATTTGTAGAGCTACCAAGATATGTCTGCCTTGTAGGGTCCCTCGTAATAACCCATTGGTCGCACCCAATCCCAATATAGAATCCTGTTTCATCAAAGTTGTATTTATTGCAATCCTGGATTTGGTACTGATGGCATACAGCCAAATACTTCTCAAACCAGGCTCTGATACTATCAGGTTGGTGGGCATTTTTTCGGTCAAGATCGATTGAAACTTGTTTGCGAATGAAATATTCAGGATGGCGGTTGAGGAATCGTGGAGCCCAATGGTCACTTACAACAGGGGCTACATCATTGCCAGAATATGCATACTGAAGTATACCATTTGCACAGCCTGAGACCATTTGCAGATGAGCACTGGTACTAACAGTATCAAGACGGTCAAGATACTGGTAAACTGCCAGTTCCTGATCATCAGTGAGCTTATGGTTGGCTCCAGGCCTCTGTTGGTGAGACTGGTAGCCTTGTAGTCATGCTCAAAGTCGGGAGACTAGTACCTCGTAGTTGCAGGCAATCTCTGTGATGTTTGGATACTCGGTTGGATTGGTACTTAATGATGCAATTGCAGCCTGAATCCGTACCTCGACATCTGCATAAGGCTCAATGCGCTCACTTGGAAGGATAAAAGATGGCACTTTTGGCATGTTTTTCGATGTTGGTGGTTTGGGTTGGTGGTGTGGTGACAGAGGTGTCTGTTTTACAATGTTTGGGTTGTCGCATATGATTTTTCATTCTTGGGTATCAAGACATCAGTTGATGATTTATATTAATATACTTAATCTAAATTAACTGAAATAATAAACATATTAAAAACTCAGATTATATTCTCCATAGTTAAAACTAGCCACAAAGTCATGTTGAGCCACAAAGTCATGTTGAGCCACAAAGTCATGTTGAGCTGTCAGGCACTCTCTAGAGTGCCCCCGGTTGTGAGCCAGCGAACATGCGGGGGTTGCGGCCGCACGCCGCAACCTTGGCACGATTAGCTCTGGTTGCCTCCTCCCCGGCAAACCGACATATATACTCGGCAATACGATATTCTAAACTTCAGGGTGGTGATTGCTGCTAAGGATATACCGGCGTCAATAAAAATCAGTGAACACACCTATTGTCTCCATTAAAATTCACATGGGATACGGAGATAATGCTACCGTAATTGTAGTTTTTCAATTTCGACCCTGTACCTGCACCGCCCATACGTAAGATTGGATGATAGCAGAGAGCTTCAGCTCAAGTATTTTCACGTTGGTATCTTGCGGAAGGTAGCCGGTGACCTATGCGTGGTGCAATGTTCTTCCAATCTCAGAGGAGTGAGGCTGGAGCTGGAATCTTGGTTACACACATCTCAAATCGAATGATTAGACATCACAGCCCAGCTGCTGCGAGCAACCCCGCTTTTCCTTCATCCTCTCGAAATCCTTTAATTGTGCCAGATACAACCAACCGCTTATTCTCTAAAACATTCTATCTAAAACATTCTAATAAGCGAAAAGCACAAAATGTCTCGATACCAAAGCAACAACGTCAACCCGAACCTTCGAGGAAACGACCGCATAACACCACTCAGCTGGGCTGCCCTGAACGGACATGATGTTGTTGTGAAGCTACTTCTCGAGCGCCAAGATGTCAACCCTGAGCTGCCGGGCCACGGAGGTATGACACCACTCTTGTGTGCTGCCACGAACGGACATGATGTTGTGGTGAAGCTCCTTCTCGAACGTCAAGATGTCAACCCTGACCTGCCAGAAAACGAAGGTAATACACCACTCTTGTGTGCTGCCGCGGGCGGACATGATGTTGTGGTGAAGCTACTTCTCGAGCGCCAAGATGTCAACCCTCAGGCGCCGGGCCACGAAGGTATAACACCACTTTTGTGTGCTGCCGCGGGCGGACATGATATTGTGGTGAAGCTGCTTCTCGAACGTCAAGATGTCAACCCTGACCTGCTGGACAACGAAGGTTGTACACCACTCTGGTGGGCTGCCGCGGGCGGACATGATGTTGTGGTGAAGCTGCTTCTCGAACGTCAAGATGTCAACCCTGCCCTGCCGAACAACGAAGGTAGAACACCACTCTCGTGGGCTGCCCTGAACGGACATGATGTGGTTGTCACATTATTAAGTGCTCGGGAATCTTTCAACACTACAAGCCAGCTACAGAAAGTCGGGGGCCGCTCCAACAGGCTTCCCCGAATGAACCTCCTAAGGTAGTCAAGCCACGACAGGTCTTGGTGGATGTCACCCACGATGGACCAAAGAGTGCCGACCAAAAACCACGCCCTTCAGCTATTCGGAGGGCATATAATCAAGCAGTGAAGCTTCTCCGACCCCGGAAAAGAAGCCCACCACCACCATAGCTTGAGCCTTGGGAGTGATATCCATCATACCGTCCTCGATTCCTTCCCCCCTTCCTTCCTTCTCGACCCCACGGAGATCTAGCATTTCCCTATATCCAACTGGGGGTGCTCCCCTCATCCCTCCAGACCCGCTCAGCCTATACAGCCCACGATGTCTTCTTCGAGTCACCACCATCCTAGTTTCCTTTCCCCTTCCTTTCTCTCTCTCTGGTAATTTCCAACAGCCGGCATAGAAATCTCCTTTAAACCTGGCTTTTGCGGAGACCAGGTTTTATGCCTTCATAATCCATTCAACCTTCACCTGTATAAAATGCCATTTAGATTTTTCCCAAGCTCATCGAACAATCGATTGCTTTATATTTTTATTTTTCTCTTCATTCTTGTAATTTCCAGAGAACCTGCACTCAGGGGATATGGCCGCTATGTTCCCTATTTTTGTTCACCTTTGTCTTGTAGTTTGATTACCTTTTTTTTTTTTCTCTAATCGTTGGGGTGTAATATTTATTGGTTATACGAATATCATAGAGTTAGTTTCGATCCCCCCCGTTATTTCTCTCTTTATTTTTTTTCTCATGTAGATTGATAGCTGTGGATGGATTCATTGTACACTGTGATAGTTAGGTTGTATGGTTTTTTTCTTTCTTCTTTTCTTATATGCAGCATTCCGGTCGCAACTGCTGAAATCAAATCCCTGTGGAGAGCAATATTATATCTTTTTATCCCTCCTCAACACCCGAAGACCCCAAGCCATCACATAGTGCAAACCATCGCAATGGAGCAAAGAAAACCTTCCCAACACCAGCGTGTCACAAACGTTCTCTATAGAATACCAGCTAACGTTTAGGAATACCAGCCAAACGTTTACCTATACCAATATAGTAATAAATCTATAACCGATATTCATTATCAGAACTACTCCTTTAAATTCAACAAAAAAAAAAAAAAGACAAAATTCAACAGAGCAAACTGGAAACACTGCTAAATTTTAGAATTTTCTTTTAAGTTAAAAAACAATTATATAGATAGCTTATGTCGCTTAAAATTTGTCAATAAACCTCCTCTTTAGAAAAATACGTGGGTTGGAATCCTGCCATGCTTATTACTGTCCGTGGACAAAACTAACCACCTACCCAGGATCAACAGCAATGCAAGCCTCCTCATTGCCCTGCACTTTCAACACAACCAAAGAAATTTCTCTCTTAGATCAACCAAAACCAAACCATTCTGCCTGATTCTTTTTTTCAATGAACTATGCCTCATATTCTTTGCAGTCATATCAACAAGCCTATTCCCTCCAAACACCTCTCTGTTTACCAGGATTGAATTCTCAGGTTACACAAGCCTCAAATGAGAAATCATCAAATTTCCCACTATCTTAACATCCTCCTCATAACTGTCAGAAACACAATTGCAAAGGGAGATCAAGAGAGGAAGGAGAATGAGGGTAGAGGAAGACATCCTAAAACTAGCAAGTTGCAGGATGATGCTATGGCAGAGGAAGCTCTCAAAAACTGCCATACTAGCTCTGAGATTGCTGAGAGAGTTGCTCCTGGTGTTTCTGCTAAGATAGTGAAGAGAAGACTTGCACAAAAGCACCTCAAAAAGTGGAGGGCACAAGAGAGAGTTCATTTAGATTAGGATCTGGCTTAAGAGAGATTGGAATAGGTACTAGCCTATAGGCATTGGACAAGGGAGATGTGGAGAAGGAAAGCAATATAGAGAGATGAGGTAGCTGTGGAGAGGGGAAGAGAAAAGAGGAGAAAATGAGTATTTAGATACCCAGAAGAAAAGTGAAACAAGGATTGTATTGAGCCTACTATTAGGAGAGGAGAGAGAAAGATTAGCCAGATAATGACTGGTTTTTTTTATGGTCAAATTTATGGTCTTTTTTTACCTGTTTTTCCTGATCCTGCTTCTGCTAGGAGTTGTAATGACCCACCAGAGGGTGTCTTACAGTAAACTACTCTTATACCCATACTGGAGGCCCTGCAGTCGATAGATAAGGATAGTTTGTTTCACTATAGTCAACAACTATGTATGCTATAAGATTATAGTATAGAAGGAGGGCTCAGGAAAGACTTATGTAATGAGGCCTGAGTTACCCTGACATGAGGCCTGAGTTACCGTGACATGAGGTTTGAGTTACCCTGACATAAGGTCTAAGTTACCCTGACAGGGCACCCAAGTTACCCTACCTACCACATAGAGGTACTTACTTGGGACAGGGGGTGATCCTATAAGGATTGGTCACCCTAGTAAAATCCAATGGTTACAAACCTGGCAGTGTTTGGGGGACTATAGGAGGAGCTACAGGGCTCCAAATGCCCCAGGATTTTACAGAGGTATTCCTAACACCTCCCTGCGGCCCCAGCGTAAGGACCGCATGTTATGGGCTTATGGTTGTTGAGTTATTCCCTCCCTAATAAAATGAATTGAGTGGAGGCACTCTTGTAACACTGTATAGGTTGTCACCATTGGTCCGACCGGATGCTGTCCCTAGGATATATGAGAGGGCATAGGCAGTGCTCCAGAAGAAGGGCTATCTTCTGGTATGAAATATGTGCAAAACGGACAAGAACTGAAGGAGTTACTCAGGTACCCAGAAGGGTAGTCTAGAGCCTCCCAGGTAGTCCCAGGATGGCCCGGAAGATGTTGAAGCATCTCCAGGCAGGTGAATTGCACATAGACACAACTCATGCCCAATCACTGTAAGACTATTGGGGTTGTTTGAGAACTCTAAAAGTATGATTCTTATTATGGTAGGGGTACTTTCGGGGAGTTGACTGTGGGTAGTGCCCACCAAGCCAATCACCAAGGTACCCTACCAGGGGAGCCAAGTAGAGTTTCTTATCAGGCAAAGACCTGATTAGAATGAAGTAGAAGGTTCAGCTCGATTGTAAGAGCTATGTCTACTAAAGGCTTGCATAGATAAAATGCATATGGGTATGAGAGTTCATCAGTGGTATGTCTCCTCAATTGCATGATAGTTCACCACTAGCATGTCAATGATATGAAGAGTTTTTCTATTGTAGTCACATTAGAGATACAGTGCTTGAAACAGTTAATATCGGAAGGAGATTTAGCCAGAGCAGGCCAATATCTATAAAGGAATAATGTTATTTGTGGTGTGTATTGGTCAGCCCAGAGGAGATGGGTGTGCTTATAATTAATTTAGAGTAGTGATGGGTAGGAACTAGCAGTATATGATATTCTACTTAAACTATATGTGAGTCCCACTCTACTCTGACAATCAACTACCTCTCAAGAAACTTACTGAGTGAAGCTATGGCTTAATGATATTAAGTTTTACTGTTTTGATTCTTCTTTACTCTACTGTTGATTATCACTTTTTGATCTTTGAGTCATTTCAGTGCAGTTGCGAACTTGAGATCTATCTTCTCTTAGAGCACCTTCATTACAGAAGTAGAGTTACTGGAAAGTCAATTATTGATGTGTATGATTATTATGACTTTTTAGGGATATGGGAGGATATCAGAGAAGAGGTTCGAGAGGAATAGGTATTTTTGATCATTGACAATGCTAAGACTCACTTGCCCTTTAGGAGATCGCCGAAAAGGCAGGGCATTACTCATATGGAAATCCCTCCCTATTCACCAGATCTGAATCCAATTGAAAATGATTGGTCTCTGGTGAAAGATAAGTTTCATAAGCACTATCCTGAGCTGTTTCTGCTAAAGTGTCATGTCACTGAGGTCAAAAAGGTGATAGAGGAAGCCATTACACATCCTTGGAAACTTTTAGACCCAAAGGTTTTTGATACTTTGGCAGGGTTAATGGTGGATAGAATAGAAGCAATTATTAAGGCTGATAGATAGTACACCAAATATTAATTTCTACAATGTATTTACATTTTTTTTTTTTTTTTGGTTTTCATGATAGTGGGTTGGTGGTGGAGTATGGTTATCATTGCTGTAGATTTTCCCACCATTGATGTGCAGTTAATTTTGTCCACATACAATTCCTTGTTTTAGCACCACAAGAAATTGCTTTCTTTTCATACAAATGATATTTTCTCTGCCTCATATGTCCCTAAGACTTTCAAAGAAAAAAAAACAAAATTACTAATAAATACAGCCAGATCTGGTTTATTTTTAAAGAAATATTTAGATTTTTCATCATTTTTTATAATTGTGTTTTCTTGCTTAGAAGTTGAGATATTATTTTCTTGGCGGTGGGTGCAACATTGCATTTTGCTGGTATTCTACAGGGAGGGCCCGAGATTGGCTGGTATTGTATAAGTTTTCTCCAATGGAGCGCGATACCGCGCCACAAATGCAACCCTATTGACCGTCCATCCCAATGCAGTAAATCTTAAATAGAGAGTGATGAACCATGATCACCGCATATATAGTTCAGATTGGTACCAGTTTTTTATTACAGAGGTGGCCCCAAAGGACATTGGTTGACTACTAATAATCCCGAGGTTATGAAATTTGCTGGTTGAATGAAGGCAGTTAGTGCTTGAGGTGTTGTCCCTGATTCTAGGCTAGTTTCTTTACGATCCCGGCAAAAGATATCATTTGAAGAGTGAAAACAACTTTTACGTTCACAAAAAACTACCATGTCGACATTCTAGGTGCTTTGTCTACTGCCCCTGGTAGTTCTAATGAGTTATTGTTTGATCCATTGATTAGCCAATGCTAAATTCGACAGAGATGTAGTTTGAATTTGGGGGAAGGAGACGATGGTTTACTCTGTAACTAATTAAGTTATAATCAAACACTGAGAAGACCGCTAAGCATCTTTTTTTAACTATATTATAAAGCCCGATTTCGTGTTCTTGATAATGAAAGTAGGTGTGCACTTTGGCCCAAACCTGCATGATACAAAGATAGCAAATTTCTAGTTTGGACTATTCGATCACAAGCTCATTCCCTATCACTCGATATTTCTAGCTTTTTAGGATGAGTACTATGCAAGCGTGCGACATTGCAGGATACTTAAGTAACAATAAAAGATGCATCCCACAGTTCTTGTGAGCACCACTCCGCGAATGCTGGTAGAGATGCTCTCTTTTTTCTTGTTTTCTTTTTTGGCCGGTAGTGGGGTAATTAGAGGAAGCAAGTATGAGTTGAACACCCTCCAGAGTAAAAGTCGCCGATTTGCTGGCTATTACATTCTGTCTTATATATTTAACTCCAGGATTTGAGCTTGGTCGGAGGAAGTTGACTTTCATTTCGTCATAGCTTTGGACAACGCGAATTTGGTTTGAAACATGAAAACCAGCGTCGATTCAACCGCCAGGCGGGCTGAAGAATAGTCTAGTAAGCTACATAAGACTTTGTGCATAAACCCTCTTTTTTCTACAAAAACAATACTTCCTTCCCTACTGACAGTGTTTTCCCCATCCGGGATTTACACTTCTAATTCTTCTATTGGCGTTTCTGGGGTCCATATTTAACTGTAGGTAAATACGCTTACCTAACGCACCCCCCAGCGTTCCTTCCAACTCACTTCAATAGGCTCTATTTAAGATACCGGTGCCTTCCTCTCTCTCATCTCCTGGAGGGTATCATCTTGACTAATTTCTTAAAGCAAGAACTCTTCACTTTGCCCCCCTCCCAAGAAGCAGAAGAAAAAAAAACATCAAGCTTTCCTTCTATATACTCTCTACATTACTACCCATTAACCCCCCTCCTGTCCTCCCTATCATACCCCCTCTCCCGTGTTCCTTCACACTTCACTGTACCAAGCAAGTCTAGTCTAGATTCTCACTCGATTAAAGTCTCGACTTCATCCACTCACCCAACATAGTGCCAATCATCATGAACAATTGAAGAAAAAGACGGTTAGAAAAGAATAAATGTTTATATAATATCAGATGAAAAAAATAAATAAATACTTTCGGTGATATGTCTGCAGCAACACCAACCAGGGGAGCAGGAAAGGGAAGTGCGGTGGAGCGAACAGGCAACCCAGACAGCAATGGGGGCGCTTCAATTATCCCACAACTCTGGATTATGAAGCCCCGCATTCAAATGGTAATTACCTGGACAATGATGAATCGCACCATGATGTAAAAACGGGAGCCACGGACAAACCCTCACTTCTACTTGCAGCGCGCCATCGCCAGCCTCTCCAACTGTTATGCTGCGAGACCTTACCATCTCTACAATCCCCCTATGCCCAACCCCATAAGCAGCCGTAAGCGCGGTATGTCCGAACTCAGTCCTCCTTTCTGGATTAACGTCATTCTGCCCCAGGAGTAGTCGGACTACATCCTCATGTGCGTTATAGGCCGCCCACAGCAGTGCTGTCTGGCCGCCTTTGTCTTGCGCGTCGGGATTTACGTCGTCGCCGGCTAGGAGAAGTCTTACCGTGCGCTTGTGCCCAGCGGCGGTAGCGGCGGACAGGGGAGTTTGGCCAGAGTAGCCGGAGGTGTCGGGGTCGACGTCATCCCTTGTGAGGAGGAGTCGGATGACACCGACGTGGCCGTGCGCAGTGGAGGACCGTAGTAGGATTTGTTTGAGGAAGCCTTGAGTCTCAGGATTGATGTCAGGCCGGCTGAGGAGTAGTTTGACAATCCCTCGCGACTGTTGCTAGCTGCGTGGTATAGTGCTATCCCATCGCGGTTACTGTCCTGCTCGGGATTGATGTCGTGCCTTGTGAGGAGTAGTTTCACCACCTCTTCGCTCCCCTGCGTACCGGCCCTATACCAAAGACTAGAGATTTTCATTCTTTTCGCCTTGCATTTCTGCCTACCGTTTCTGAAGGCGGAAATCGCTGATGGGAAACTTTGGTCTTGTGGTTGTTGTCTTTCAGTGCTGGAAAAGCTGCCGTGCTAAATCTTTTTACCCTCTTTACCCCCTCAACCTTGCTGTTTCGTTTGTTTCTACATTTTTTTTATTTAAAATCGATGCATTAAATCCCCCATATTTGACTCTTGTGAGCTTGGATTTGAGAACCACTTCATCGTAATGATAGATTTCCGAAAGCTTCATGAAACACTACTGGGTTGATGGTTGGATAACTCAGCCACCCGACCAGCCGATAGATTTCTCGGAAACCACAGCTTCAGCATATCCATACTGATTATCTCTCCATTTCTTGAGACTTACGGTAGAAATGCGGTTTCCGGGATGGTGACTATGACCAAACTTTCAAAAAACACATCCTTACTCTTTCATGAGTACCGTAGACCCTATTTACGCCTCTTTACTCCAAGATGTTTAGTCACCTATTTGACTAACCGTACTATAGGACTCGTCAACGGCCACGGCATAGATTACGACCAGAGTGCGCGGACTACTTATGGGACGCGCACAGTGGGCACTGAGCATGTATTTAAACTCGCTGTTTTCTCCCGTATCTTATCAATAACAACGCCCCTCTCGGCACCAAACCATTAGTGTCACGCAGGGTACGTAAGCGTCCGGGCAGGTGGCCCACTCCCACTGCCATAGGCAGGCCTATTCGACTGTGGTCTGCTTTGGCGGGCAAACAAGGACAGTATGATACCGAAGGATTGCCGGATGAAAGAATCATAATCGAACTTCTAACATTAAATTTTCTTTTCAATTTTTTTACATGGGGCAGGATGCATTCAAAACTAGCATACTCGTCACAATATATCTCTCATCTACAGTTTAAAAAGCCTAGCCTAGTAATAATAGTTTAGTATGAACGTCTTGTACCTCCCTGCTTTGCAAGAGTATGATAATAGCAACAAACCCCAAACTTTGCGTCCTCGGTCCCTGTAAAGTAAGGGATTCGGGAGCAATCCGGAGTGACTATCTGCCGTATACTATTTTCCAGCTCTTGTGATGGGACAGGGATATGCAAACCCCAAAACAAGTTACAGGACTGTAAATTCTTCTGTATTATTATGGTTGTTATTATTTTCCACTTCATATGTGGGAAAGTTTCACGCGTGGGTGAGGGGGAAGTATGATACGGAATGTGGAGAGATTAATGAAAGATGACAATAGTGTTGTAGCCATGAACGTCCTCCATGCCTTTATAGACTTACCGAGTTCAGATTCCCTCCCTTTTTTTTTTTCTATCAAAAATAGACCTGCTCTCTCAAATTACTTGCCTCGCATTACCAGTCAGATTTTTTACATTTCAACTGTGAAAGATACCGTGAAAAGTTCTACTAATTGTACTGTATGCACAATCAATTGAGAACATTACGAAGCTCCCCTCGCCAATTGATATGCATGGCTCAAGGTCTACATGAATGGTTTTTTGTTGGCACTTGCGCCAACCGTTTTCTCGTGCTCTGACATAATAGTCCCCACCAGCGTCTATACCCGAAACCAACTTTACAACGCATAAGATACTGAAGTCCTAAACCCACACCCACAATTAAAGTGGCCGATCCCGGGATCCCGACCGTGCTTCTCACACACTGGAGTCTAGAAACTCGGGCTATAATTGTACCACCAGTAAACTTTAGAAACAAATTGTGTTTTCTGGGTTCTTTTTTTTTCTGCGCTTTTTTTGAGTAGACTTTCGTTCCTATTTTGGAGACTAGTCTTTTTGAGGTGGGTAGTAGGTTGATTTAACAATTTTCCCGCTAAGTTACTGCAAGGAGGCCCCTGGAGGGAGGGATGTGGCTGAACAAAACTTGGCAGCGCAGTGACAAAGCAAATGCGGCTCAAACATTTGTCTATTGCGGCTCAACCCAAACCTCCTTGACCCGAATGCTACCCTGGTTAACTGTTAACACCTTATTATTATTATTATGTATCATTAAGCTTATGCAGCCGTAGGGCTATGAAGCTGATTAACAAACGAGGAATAGCAAGGACTCACTTGCTTGTCCGATATTCCATCTCCCACGGGCCTTACCAACCTCTGAACAAATACCCGAGTTCAGATGTCTACAAGAGCATTGCATCTTGACTAATTTTCCTGCATTTCATCCATGATCTCTCCCACTGTTAACACCTTGCTTTAAGTAAGGTTGCTACTATTTTTTCGCATGCCAAACTGTACCGTATAACCCACACATCCAGAGCAGAAATATCTGAATTTTAAATCAGCATGGTGGATGAAACTTTTGCCGCCGTCTTATAAAAATGTTTTTTTTTGAGTTTAGTGCAGGCGATACTTGTATATGTTCCTAAACATGCTAGTGAAAAAAAATGAAAAAATGAAAAAATGAAAAATGTAGTCCCAATCGCCTCCGGATACCGGAAAATTGTCAATTAAATGAGGATGGGTGACGATAATGCGGCCACGATACCACTGTACTAAGTATTCAAGGCTAAAATTTGGAAATTTGGAAATTAACACCTAACTCATGGCGAGGTCAACTAATTTCGTGATAAACAAATTGCTTTCCCAAGAGATTCCAAAACAAAACATTCCCACAGGCTTGTGCTCATCGATGGCCGCGGACTTTTGACATTGATGGCGACTTGAGAAGAAACGGGGAGAACTATTGATATAGAGGTTTATTGGGTTTATGGTTATGCACCTCCATTCCCACCCCGCAATCGGCACTACAACAATACCAGGATCATCGCACCCGGGGACTAACAAGATATCAAAGTCACCCTCTTCACATTCCATCAACCCCCAGAAAAGCTCTCACCCATAACAGTGAAAAGCACAATATTCGCATACCAGCACACAAGTCCCAACATTATGAAATACATGCCCTACATCTCCCACCGGCGGCAATTACAGACCGTGGTTGCATGTCACAGGCAATACGGGAATGTTAAAGAACGGACGAGAGAATAGAGAAAACAGCACCAGGTTCAACTTTTCATTTTTCCGAGACAAGGCCGAGCGCCGTTGGTCATGTTAGCATATATTAGCAAAAAAAAAAAAAGAAGTTATGGATCAAATTCTGGAGATGACTCTGGGAAGATGACATCACGATTACCACTGATCATATTTCCCACTTTCATTTTTTTTAATTCTTTTAACCTTTTTTTTAATTTTTCTTTGCTCCGGGTTGTATTGGAAGGAGTTTATGTTTGGAAGGAGTTGCGGAGGTTTAAGTTACGGTGCATTCTTCGCATAGAAATTGATATTGTCGTGCAAAGTCGACGCGTTGGCACAGCGTGTATGAGTGCGGCCAGATATGATATCTCTCCCTCTGGTAATTTCCAATCTGGCTCTGAAGTAGGAGGAGACATTAAAAAAAAAAAGGTCCCACACTCTTCCTATCAGCATTGCGGCATGGCGTTAACATCAATAGTTGATTTCTGGTGAAGACAGGAGGAAAGAGTGGCTTGAAAATATCAGGGGATTGCCGACATTTTGTTTATTTTACGCCCTTCTATGTTCAACTACTAGAGGTGATCTCGGTAGAGTTAGTGTGAGAGGTGAAAACTTTGGAAAAATGTCAAAGAAGACATTTTTAATAACATACAGGAGACAGTATCTAGATGCGGGAAAAGATTAAAAAACAACTTTTGAAGGTGAAATGTATCAAGTCATGACCCTTATCTCAACGAAGTTACTCCTTCAAACCCCCTTAGACCAAACCATATACACTAGAAAAAAGAGAGAGGGGAAAATAAACACCTCTGGATCACATATAAAGAAAATGAGCTCGAGTAACAAGTCTACACAAAAGATGGCTGCCATGACAAATGCTTATGAAAAAAATAGAAGGGGAAGGAAATGAAAAGAGGGGGTATCGACAAGATGATAACGGAAAAACTAGGGGTAGCGGGCACACCAAGAAGAGGAGGGGGCTGTGCTGATACGAGGGAAGCATTGGGAACCAGTATGAAAGCTCTGCAGTTCCGTGGATGAAGAGAGGGAATGTAGGCAGATCGCTAATTGAGCTTAGAGTACTCTGGGGCTTTGAGTTATCTGAGACTGGGGAGTGCGAGGCTTCCCGAATGGGTGCCCCGGGCAGCACCTTCAAGAGGTGTAATACCCCGCCGGTTTGGCTTCACCAGATTGACTTTGTCTTGGGTAAAAAGTAGTCTAACCACATCCTCATACCCATTCAAAGCAGCCCGCTATAGATGTGTCCGGCCAAGAAGATCTGGGTTGTCAGGATTGACATCATCGCGGGCGAGTAGTAGTCTAACAACACCTTCACATCCATGGTCAGAGGCCCACCATAGGGTGTTATACCAACATTGTCTGGCTTGTCCGGATTAATGTCGTCCCATTCCAGTAGTAGTCGAACCACACCTTCATATCCATGGCAAGCAGCCCACCATAGTGATGTTCGGCCAAAAAGGTCCGGCTTATCCGGATTGACATCTTGGTATGTAAGCAATAGTCGAACTACACCACCATTGCCGTCGAAAGAAGCAGACTGCAATAGTCGTGTTTGACCATCAATGTCTGGCTTGTCGGGATTGATATCGTTACGTGTAAGCAGTAGTTGAACAACGCTCTCATGTCCAGGAATAGCAGCCTGCCATAGAGGTGTTTCTCCTTGATTGTTTGGCTCATTGGGATGGATATCTTCACGTGTGAGTAGTAGTCTAGCCACCCCATCGTGCCCAAAGCGAGCAGCCCACCATAGTGGTGTTCGGTCGGTAACGTCTGCAGTGCCGGGATTGACA
Organism: Choiromyces venosus 120613-1; assembly: GCA_003788595.2. Classification (NCBI taxonomy): domain Eukaryota; kingdom Fungi; phylum Ascomycota; class Pezizomycetes; order Pezizales; family Tuberaceae; genus Choiromyces; species Choiromyces venosus. The sequence goes on from ML120374.1 coordinate 663,511, forward strand.
TCGTCCCGTGCGACAGGAGACATGAAGTTATGAATTGCAGTGAGTTAGTAAGTTATAACATTGCGGGGAATGGTGCAACCAGAGATGCGCCCGAGAGGCAAGAAATACGCTGCAGAAACGGCGCTGCTTCTTGTAGCTTCACAAAGTTAAATTTAGTTGAAAGGCTTGCAGGAATCGGCTGGGTATTTCTGGTCCCCCTTGCGTAGCTCTGGCCACCCCATCCCCGGCAAACCGCCATATATACTCGGCAATACGACATTCTAAACTTCAGGGCGGTGATTGTTGCTAAGGATATACCGGCGCCAATAAAAATCAGTGAACACACCTATTGTCTCCATCAAAAGTCACATGGGATACAGAGATAATTTACCGTAATTGTAGTTTGTAGTTTCTCCATTTCGACCCTGTACCTGCACCGCCTATACGTAAGATTGGATGACAGCAGAGAGCTTCAGCTCAAGTATCTCCATGTTGGTATCTTGCGGAAGGTAGCCGGTGACCTATGCGTGGGGCAACGTTCTTCCAATCTCAGAGGAGTGAGGCTGGGGCTGGGATCTTGGTTACACACATCTCGGATCGAATGATTAGACATCATCACAGCCCAGTTGGTGCGAGAAACCCCGCATTTCCTTCATCCTCTCGAAATCTTTTGATTGTGCCAGATACCACCAACCCCTTGTTCTCTAACGCATTCTAATAAGCGAAAAGCACAAAATGTCTCGATACCAAAGCAACAACGTCAACCCGGACCTGTCGGACAACGAAGGTAGAACACCACTCTCATGGGCTGCCGCGGAAGGACATGATGTTGTTGTGAAGCTCCTTCTCGAACGCCAAGATGTCAACCCTGACCTGCCGGACAACGAAGGTGGTACACCACTCCTGTGTGCTGCCGCGAACGGACACAATGTTGTTGTGAAGCTACTTCTCGAACGTCAAGATGTCAACCCTGACCTGCCAGACGACGAAGGTGGTACACCACTCTCGTGGGCTGCCGTGAACGGACATGATGTTGTTGTGAAGCTGCTTCTCGAACGCCAAGATGTCAACCCTGACCTGCCGGACAACGAAGGTAGAACACCACTCTCGTGGGCTGCCACGAAAGGACATGATGTTGTTGTGAAGCTACTTCTCGAACGCCAAGATGTCAACCCTGACCTGCCGGACAACGAAGGTGGTACACCACTCTCGTGGGCTGCCGTGAACGGACATGATGTTGTTGTGAAGCTGCTTCTCGAACGCCAAGATGTCAACCCTGACCTGCCGGACAGCAAAGGTAGCAAACCATTCTGATATGTTGCCTTGAACGGACATCATGTGGTTGTCACATTATTATTCCGTGCTTGGCAATCTTTCAACCCTACACGCCAGCTACAGAAAGTCGGGGGCCGCTCCGACAGGCTTCCCCGAATGAACCTCCTGAGGTAGTCAAGCCATGACAAGTCTTGGTGGATGTCACCCGCGATGGACCAAAGAGTGCCGACCAAAAACCACGCCCTTCAGCTATTCGGAGGGGATATAATCGGATAGTGAAGCTTCTCCGACCCCGGAAAAGAAGCCCACCACCACCACCCTAGCTGAGCCTCGGGAGTGATATCCATCATACCGTCCTCGATTCCTTCCCCCCTGCCTTCCTCCTCGACTCCACAGAAATCTAGCATTTCCCTATATCCAACCGGGGACACCCCCCTCATCCCTCCAGACCCTCTCTGCCTATACAGCCCGCGATGTATTCTTCAAGTCACCACCATCCTAGTTTCCCTTCCCTTTCCTTTCTCTCCCTCTGGTTATTTCCAACAGCTGGCATAGAAATCCCCTTTAAACCTGGCTTTTGTGGAGACCGGGTTTTATGCCTTCATAATCCATTCAACCTTCGCCTGTATAAAATCCCAATGACATTTATCCCAAGCTTATCGGAGAATTTGTTGCTTTATATTTTTCTTTTTCTCTTCATTCCCGCAATTTCCTGAGAACCTGCGCCGGGGGGATGTGGCCACTGTGTTCCCTATTTTTGTCCACCTTTTTCTCTTGTAGTTTGATTATATTTCTTTTTTTCTTTTCTAATCGTTGGGGTGTGATATTTATCGGTCATACTAGTATCATAGAGTTAGTTTGGATTCTTTCTCTTGTTATTTCTTTCTTTATTATTTTTTCTAATGTAGAGTGATAGATGTGCATTGATTCATTGTACACTAGATAGTTAACTTAGGTTGTATAGTCTTTTTTTTCTTATAAGCAGCATTCCGGTCGCAACTGCTGAAATCAAATCGCAGCGGAGAGCAATGTTATATCTTTTTTTCTCCCTCCTCAATGCGGTAGTCTGAAGAAGACCTTAAGTCATCATGTGGTGTAAACCGTCGCAATGGAGCGCGATACCGCGCCACAGTTGCGGTCCTATTCACCGTCCATCATATGCCTTTAAATCTTAAATAAAGGGTGGTGGACCATGATCACCTCATATAAAGTCCGAATTGGTACCTATTTTTATTATAAAAGTTATTGCAATGTACAGCATGCTGATTGCTTATGTATATTCTTAAGGTTATAAAATGTGGTAGTTGAACAAAGGCAGTAAGTGCTTGAGGTCTTGTCCCCGATTTAAGCATTTTTTACGTTACCGGCCAATTTAAATTTAGTTAGTTCTGGTGAATTGTGAAAACAACTTTTGAAGTTCATATAAAAAACCACTACGTCGAGATTCTAGGTGCTTTGGCTGCTGTCCCTAACAGTCCTAATGGGTTATTGTTTCATCCATTGATTAACCAATGCTAAACTTGACAGAGAAGTGGTTTGAATTTGGGGAAGGAGGCGTTGGTTTACTCTGTAACTAATTATAATCAAACGTTAACCAGACCATTAAGGATCTTTTTTAACTATACTACAAAGCCCAACTTCATGTTCTTAATAGTGAAAGTAGGTGTGCACTTTGGCCCAAACCTGCATAATACAAAGATAGCAAAGTTCTAGTTTGGACTATTCGATCACAAGCTCATTCCTTATCACTTGGTATTTCTTGCTTTTCAGGTGGGGCAGTATGCAAGCGTGCGATATTGCAGGATACTTAAGTAACAATAAAAGATATATCCCACAGTTCCTGCGAGCATCCCCCACGGCATAGATGTTCCCTTTTCCTCTTTTTTTTTTGACCGGTAGTGGGGTAGTTAGAGAAAACAAGTACCAGTTGAACACCCTCCAAACCAAAAGTCGGCGATTTGCCGGCTGTTACATTCTGTCTTACATATTTAACCCCAGGATTTGAGTTTCGTCGGAGGAAGTTCACTTTTGTTTCGTCATAGCTTTGGACAACATGAATTTGGCTTGAAACATGAAAACCAGCGTCGATTGAGCCACCAGGCGGGCTGAAGAATAGTCTAGTAAGCTATGTAAGACCTTATGAATAAACACATTTTGTCTAGAAAAACAATACTTCCTTCCTTCCCTACTGACGATGTTTTCCCCATCCGGGATTTACACTTCTAATTCTTCTATTGGCGTTTCTGGGGTCCATATTTGACGGTAGGTAAATACGCTTACCTAAGGCACCCCCAGCCTTCCTTCCTACTCACTTCAATAGGTTCTATCCAAGACACTGATGCCTTCCTGTCTCCTCTCCTGGAGAGTATCATCCTGACTAATTTCTTAACTCAAGAACTCTTCATTTTGCCCCCCCAGCCCAAGAAGAAGAAAAACAAAAAACAAAAAACTTCGGGCTTTCCTTCCATATACTCTCTACATTACTACCTATCCACCTCCCTCCCGTCCTTCTATCATACCCCCTCTCCCGGGTTCCTTCACACCGCACTGTACCAAGCAAGTCTAGTCTAGATTCTCACTCAATTGAAGTCTCGATTTCATCCACCTACCCAACATAGCACCAATCATCATGAACAATTGAAGAAAAAGGCAGTTAGAAAAAAATAAATGTTTATATAATATCAGATGAAAATTGTTGGAAATTGTCCCCGAGTATTAGTTTTGATTTCATTCTGCATTTTTCTCTCTTGTCCAGATTTTCGATGAACTCCTTACTTCACTTTCTTTGTTATTTTGAAACTGTTTATGTTTCTCCTTGCCGTTAGAGTTTTTATTGTTTCGGTGGAGAAAATTTTCTTCCCCCTTACTCGCGGTGAAAATTTTCACCCACACAGGCACGACATGGGAGGAAAGGAGGTCCTATGATAAATAGGGCCTGGTTAGTTAGATAGAAATATTATGCGAACCTGAACATCTATCTTGTGGCCTTGTGAATTCCTCAAATCTATTCTATCTATCGATCTACAGCTTTTATACAATTTTCCTCTTATCGTTCTGCCTATTTTACAACAAAAATAAATAAATAATACTTTCCCTGATATGCCTGCAGCAATACGAACTGGGGGAGGGAACAGACAACCCAGACAACTACCGAGGCGCTTCAATTATCTCACAAATCCGTATCGAGCCTAGCATTCAAATGATAATTATCCGGATAATTATGAACCGCACAATCATGCAAGAACGGGAACCTCGGACAAACCCCCATTTCCGCTTACGGCACGCCATCGACACCCTCTCGCGCTGTTATGCTGCGAGATCTAATCATCTCTACAATCCCCCTATGCCCAGAATCCATAGCAGCCGTAAGCGGGGTATGTCCGAACGCAGTCCTCCTCTCCAGATCAATGTCATTCTGCCCAAGGAGTAGTCGGATTGCATCTTCATGCGCGTTATAGGTCGCCCACAGCAGTGCCATCTGGCCCTCTTCGTCTTGCGCGTCAGGATTTGCGTCGTCGCGGGCTAGGAGAAGTCTTACCGCACACTCGTGCCCAGCCGCGGCAGCGGTGGATAGTGGAGTTTGGCCAGAGTAGCCGGAGGTGTCGGGGTCGACGTCATCCCTTGTGAGGAGGAGTCGGATGACACCGACGTGGCCGTGCGCAGCGGCGGACCATAGTGGGGTTTGTTCGAAGAAGGTTTGAGTGTCAGGATTGACGTCGGGCCGGTTGAGGAGTAGTTTGACAATCCCCTGGTGACCGTTGCTAACTGCGTGGCATAGTGCTGTCCGACCGCCGGTACTGCAGTGGTTAGGATTGGTGTCGTGCCTTGTGAGGAGTAGTTTCACCACCTCTCCGCTCCCCTGCGTAGCAGCCCAGACCAGTTGTAGTGATATATTATGTGTAGCCTAGTTATATCTTAGGGTTTGGGGTTGGCGCTCTCAAAGGAGGCTCTTTGGTTGTATACTAGGAGAGAATGTGAAAGGGTGGGGGGACCCAACCATTACCATCTACAACCTTCGGACCCTGCATCTTTATCTTCATCACCAGTGGTGTCGAATCTGAAGGGTCTCCTTGGTTAATATCGCACCCTTCAACCTCTAACAAAGCGGCAAGATCTACGATGCCGAAGTAAGTTGCACAGTGCAGACCGCTGAAAAGGCGAGGAGCTGTGAAGAGTCTGCGTGTAAAGGCGCGATGTTTGAGAAGTATGGGAGCTGATACATGCCCACCATATTGGCTTAATAGCTCGAGCACAAGCAATTTTGCCCGATCTGACAGTTCGATCTTGACGTGCGCTCCCCAATGGGCAGAGGCGTATTGGAGGAAAGGTATGCCTGGGGGGTTAAGTGCGCTGAAGGAATTTGACGGAAGTTGTTTGACATGCTCGTAATTTAGATATGTCAAACCTATCTCCACCAGCATTTTGTGGGCTCCAGGGAGAATACCGGGGCTGCGAAGGTATTCCCGAAACGTGGAGTGGGTTAGGCGCACTATCGATGTCTCCTTGTCAACTATGGCTAGTCCTAAGCAGGACTCCAGGACTGAATCTTGCGATGGAATGTTGCCAGGGTCTAACTTTGTTCAGCCAATTTCCACTGCCAGGGCCTGGCAGAGTTCCTCGATCCGCAATGGCCTTTCCCCGTGGGATATCCACATGAGAACCGGCATCCCAAGTCTTGATCAGCCACCCTTTTGCTCCCTTACGCACTGCAATGTCAGGGCATACACACTGTCCAGGTCCACACCACTTGTCACCACTTTTTTTAACATTTCTTTTCTCCTATCAATCGAGGTCTCACTCAGAATGGCATCAATATTCAATGCGACGACGAGAAATCTTCACAGAAAGTCATTCAGTGACCCGAGCTTGCCAACTCTGCTGGTGGTACTTACATCTCGGGTGCCTTTTCTAAGATAGCCTTCACGATCTCATTTTTCCTGTTTTCTGTCATCAAGCCTAGATTTCTGCCAGAATCCTCGTCAATCCTCCGACTTGCATATTGAGCAAGATCTCCTTGGTCCGCCATGATGGGTACGATATAGGCCCTCTCGGTGAAGTTCCTGTCAAGCTCCGTGCGAACACACAGCCTGCCTGTAAGAAATAGCTGAGTACTCGGCGCCTCAGCCACGATCTGCCGTAATGCGTGAACAGTGACCGAACCTGTGGCGGCAACTCATCTACCGTGTCAATACAGATGAATACCCGTTCAAGAGAATTGATTACTTCGATGAATATCTTCACCATCTCCGGCAATTAAAGAGTTTTGAACCATTTACGTTCCGACATCTCAAATGCAGCTTTGATTTTCTCCGGAATTCTTGGGGCTCCCACGACAAGCTGCCTGAGTAGGCTACTTATCAGGTCTACTACAAATTGGACCCCTTTGGCCTGTGAATCGCAGTAAAGAGATAGAACGGCAGTATTATGTGCATGAGCTTGGTGGCATAGGGTGTCTATTACCAAGCAGGCCCTCAACAGACACTATGAGATGGTGCACATGGTCAAGCGCGTGGACTGTCCAGTTCCCGGGTGTGAGTGGGTTGGTGAGAAGGGTATCAAAAGGAAGGATAATATAGCTTCACACCTGTGGAATAAGCACCGGATTCCATCCACTAGTGGGTCGCATGGAAACTAGTGCGGATACTAGGGGGAGTTTTGGTGTCAAGAAGTTGATTATTTTCTTGTTGTTTTGCTTAACCGAGTGATTTCCTATGTCTTCTTCATTTCTTTTTCTCTTTTTTCTTTCTCTTTTCGCGTTTACTACGATAATATTATATACCTGTTACCTTTTGGCATGGATAAACAGATCTCTCGTCTCACCCGCCAAGAATCATTATTCCATTTCAGACCAGATCCAAAGCTCAACCTTTGGGTGCACAACACCTCCGGTTTTCTATTTCTGGTTCTTTTTGGTTGATTTAATTCTCTGCACAGTACTCCCTATATCAAAGACTAAACATCTTAGCTCCTTTCGATTTCCAATTCTGCCTACCGTTTCTTGAAACAGAAATCATCGATGAGAAATTCTTGTCTCGTAGCTATTGTCTTTCTGAGGTGAACGTGCTAACGCACTAAAATTGTGTACTCTCTTTACGATGATGACTTTGCTGTTTCGTTTATTTCTCTATTTTTTGTTTAAAATTGATGCATTAACTCTCCCATATTTGAGGCTTGTGAAGTTGGATTTGAGAACTAGTGCAATCGTGATAAATCACTTCGGAAAGCTTGGTGAAAGACAATCTGCGGTTAATGCAAGTGAGCCACCCGACAGATCGATAGATTTCTCAGAATCTACGGGTTCGGTAAATCCAAACAGATTAACTTCCCCACTCATTCCTTAAGATTTAAATATCAGATGTCTGTAATGCCAGTCATGACCAAATTTCTAACTATGGTCTTCAACCTATTTATTTTAACTTAGTTACAGATCCTCCGTCACCAGACTTTTGCCTTTCAAGATATCTAATTTTGCTACCAGTATGCAATACCAACTGTCTCAGCCCATCAATTGAAATCTAACCCATTGCCCATTGCCAACCTTTTTATAATGCCCCAAATCGTCCGATTATCGAGGTTAAGCACTAGTGCGTGTTTATAAGTGAAACATTGTAAGAAAAATTACCTTTGGTCATAAATTCCTTGGTTCAAGCAACTTAGGCCCAAAATGACAAAAACACACCTTGTTCGGGAAATCAAAATGGCCCCAATACAACTTAAATGCTGCACAGAGAGATTTTGTACTTATTATGCAAAAAGTTGGTTCTGTTTGTTCTTAAGTTGCTTCAAAGCGATTTAGTTTGATTGTTGCCATAGTGACAGAGATTCAGAGTGCCTGAATTGCAACAATAATATTGCAAAAATTTATGTCGGTGTGATGGCTACTCTGCTGGTCAGACTTTCGGAATGGTTGTTCGGCTTAAGGACTGTCTCAGTTAAGAACGCACGCGGATGCTTGACCTGGATATTGCTTAGGCAAGATTCAACTAATCCACGATCCCGTATGTAAAACTATTGATTGGTGAGAAATGATCAACTGATAAAAAGCTCAAATCAAGGTTAGTTTTGAATCGAGGCTGCGCCAAGCGCGCCCATTGCTTATATCCTTATTGCCATGAGATTTGGCACAAAGTTGATGGTATTGTTAGTTCTTTCAGATGTTGGATCTGATTGCAGTCAGTAATCTGTTGTTGCAACTGTTACAATTTCAAGTTAGTCGAGGAATCCTTGCCAAAGCCCACCATGTCGGTCATCAAAACAGCTTCAATTCACTCTCTAATGCCCACAACAAAAAAAAGAAAACCACTACGAGGTTCCTAGGAGCTTTAGCAATTGGGTAATAGATTTTTTATTCCTCAATCAAGGATGTTGAAGTTCGTCTTAATGTTTGAATTTCTAGCACGGAAGTGAGATCGTTTACACTATCGGGAACGCAGAAGATTCGGGATTTTTACTACTGGTAGGTAGTGGGTAGAACGGTGGAAAAACTTTGATAAATACCGCATCCAAAGACAGAATCGATGCAGATTAACTGGAGTTGATCAATATAAACCAAAAGGCCCGTCAGTAGACACCTTGGACACCTTTCGCATGTGTCCACCAATTGCACCACTCGCAATTCAACTACGCCATTTAACATCGTACATCAATGAGAGAACGAGAGTTTTCATACTGCAAGCAAGCAAAAAGAAAACCAGGATGAAAGATCATACCAATTTTCCAAGCGAATACAACCGTCGATTGAAGCCTCTCGACAACTTGATGCATTAGTTCTCCCATATTCGACTCTTGTGAGCTTGGATTTGAGAACCACTTCATCGTAATGATAGATTTCCGAAAGCTTATGAAATACCACTGGGGGTTGATGGTTGGATAACTCAGCCACCCGACCAGCCGATAGATTTCTCGGAAACCACAGCTTTGGCATATCCATACTGACTATCCCTCCATTTCTTGAGATTTACGATAGAAAAGCTGTTTCGGGGATGGTTGCTATGACCAAACTTTCAAAAAATATATCCTTGCTCTTTCATGAGTATGATACCATAGACCCTATTTACGCCTACCGTATTTACTCACTAGATCAACTATCGGGGATCGGGGCTTGGCTCAGGCGGAACAGGGGTTGGCGCAATATGCCAAGACACCGAGTGACCGGCAATGATGCCGAAATTAAATAAATCGCACAGATGATATCAAGCTTGAAGAGTCACTCCAATTTGAAGGTGGGTTAGTTGGGATTGAAAAGGCTTCAAAGCCACTTCTCATGACTCATAAAACATGGTTGACATATAGAAATCTGAACAATGCTTTAAGCAAGACTCATTGGACTTACTGGTAAGCCACTGTAGGTATCAAATGAGTCAACAAAGATCGAAAGCATGAACTGGCTGAAATGACTGTTAACCATAAGAAGTAGCAGGAAAGAGATATCTGAACACAGGAATCAGAGGAATATTCACCTAATTCTTTGTATATATCTGAGCATCCATATTAAATTCATGTTTCAATGCTCGTATACTTCCTGTCTGTTACCTGTAGCTAGAATCAAATAAGTTAGTATTGAAAAAGTGCCAATGAATAGAAAACTGAAGAAAAGTGGTATAAAATAAAGTAAGTAGTATTAGATTAAAGAAAGAAAAGATCAAATACTGGTATCAAGTTATCCAAACCTGTCAAAATATCACCAATTCAATTGCCAAAAAAGTGTCAGGGACCAAAACCAAAGCCTATTCACCAGCGTCAATTGAGTCAACAAGAATTAAAGCTAATTACCTATCCAGAAGGAACATATAGCCAGAGCCAGAGACTTCGAGTTCTTACCTTTCTCGAGACCCACCAGATTCCTCTCCGAGTCTCCCGACCAGGTGAATACCAAGCACCAACCCAACAAGAAGCCTCCGATCTATACCAAATACCTCAGTGAACAATTAGTAACTGAGTGCAGAAGAAGGACAAGATAGAGAAATTTGGAAAGTGCTCACTGGTGAGGAAGGAGGAGTCATTAGAATATAACAAGAGAGTTCTGTGGCCTGAGTTAGAAGATAAGCTATATAAAGAGTTTATAGAGAGAAGGGAGGCAGGGAGAACAGTACGACAGGGATGGTTTCACATGTGTTCCCAATTTCAATTCCAAGTAATGTATCCTCATATGGATCTCATGATATTTCGCTTCAGCAATGGTTGGTTCCGAGGTTTCCTAAGTCGCCATAAGATCAGTCTTCAATGTATCACAAATAAGGCACAGAAGCTTCCCACTGATTATGAGATACTTATCCTTAACTGGCTCCAGTTTAATTGCCAGAACTCTCAACCACGTGCAGCAAACTTTTGGGAGGTGGCTGTATATCATCCTGTCGGTCGATATGAGTTAGCAAATATATGTAATCTCGATGAAACACTGATATTATTTGAGTATCTTCATGGAAAAACATATAATAAAGAGGGGGAAAAGACAGTATGTGTGAAGGAGACGAGATCATGGTGGGACAAATGTCAAGCAACATTAGTTCTGTGGATTTTCGCTGATGGGATCCCACGAGTACCCCCGATGGTCATATTTCATGACACTGGTCTATGATTATGAGCAGAACAACAGCACTATGATAGAGGTGTATTGGTTGAATTCAATCCTACTGCCTATATGAATGATACACTCTTTGAACAATATATTACAAAGCATTTAATTCCAGCACTCAAAGGTTGACCTACTCTTTTTACCCTTGATTTAATGGGCTCCCACAAGACTCCTGCAATTCTTGATCTTCTCCACCAAAAAAACATAACCCCTTCCATCATTCCAGGCAGCTGTACTGGTCTTGTGCAACCATTAGATGTATCAGGAAATAAGCTGTTTAAAGAGCTTATACGGGATCTTACAGATGAATGGATCTTTGAATTGGAATCGGTAGCAGAATTTGAAAAATGGATGGTAGGGGATTGCACAGTGATGATAACTGGATGTGTTGGAAATGGCTTCTGCCAGTTTCATCATGAGAAGGCAGAGGTTATATGCCATTCATTCCAGAAGGTTGGATTGTCACTTCCAATCAATGGTTAGTTAGTGTCACAAATTGTGACTAAACAAGGCAGACTGGCAAGGCGGATTTCACCTGACTCATACTTATGAGTCAGAAGAGACGAGTATTTCACATGACTTGCGCTAGCAAGTCATTAGTAGGTTTTTATTGGTTGTTTGATTTTCTATGACTCGCAATAGCGATCATATGATATTATGTTTTCACACGTGACTCAGATTATGAGTCACGGGTTTTATACATGTGACGCGGATTGCGCACATGATTGGTTTATAAGTTTTTGATTGGTTTTATTAGTTAGCGAGGATGACACATAGGAGTCAGCTGATGGATTTTACACGATGACTCATTTGAGTCATGCATACAGATGACTCACAGGGATGAGTCATCAAGGGTTAGGGTTGGGGGAGGAACGACTATATAAGGAGGCCTGTAGGCGAGAGTAGTTAGTTCCTCACGCAACCATCTAAATACTTTTCAATACAAAATATTTCCTACACATAAAATCAGCCGTTCTACTCAGAACCTCAAGGTCATCAATCGAGGGAATCAGGAAATAATAGAAGTCAAGGACTTGAACTATTAGAAACTGAAAAGCGAGAATCTGAGAAAGCAGAAACATCCATTAAGAAGAATAAGGAGAGTTGCCTACTGCAAGTATACCCAAACAATAGTGGATTGTAACATTTGGTTGCATCTAACAAGCAGTACCCAATAACAATGAGCAATGCAATAGACGTCCTACCTCCGGCAGGAGGAGCATGAGAAGCAGTGCCCCTGGCAGGAGGGGCAGGAGAAGCAGTACCCCCAGCAGGAGGGGCCGCAATCCCACCACCAGTAACACAAATCCAAGGATTCACCAATGAACAATTTGCTGAAATTCTTGACCGCCTGAACGGCAGAAGGGAAGATGGAGACAGAATGAAGGTAGAGAAGCCACCAATATTCAGCGGAACACGCAGTAACCAGCGAACATTTTTGGCCCAATGCAGAGTGTATTTCGAGGCCACGGGAACCACGGAAGCAAGGAGCAAAATCACATATGTCAAGTCCCTATTAAGGGAAGGGGCAGCCAGCTGGATAACCCCCTATACGGAAGGAAGAAGACCAGAACCGTGGACAACATATGAAGAATTCGCTGAGGCACTCCAAGGCCAGTTTGGAGACATCGATGCAGAAAATGCAGCACGAACAAAACTGGAGCAACTGAGACAAGGAAAAGAACCAGTAACAGATTATTGGAATGAGTTCCAACTCACAGCAACAGAGGCAAATGAAGATGAAGGAACTATGAGAAGACAGTTCCTAAAAGGAATCAATAAAACCCTACAGGATGCTTGGGCTGCCGACCACTTCACAGCCAATAGCGTGGAAGGCATGTCCAGGTGGGCCATCGAGAAAGAAAATAGGATCAACATGATCAAGCACTTGCAAGGAGGCTAAGCAACAGGACAAAGGACAACAGAAATATACAGGAACCCGAATGGGACATTTAAGAATGGAAGGGAAGAGACCCCAAGAGGGGATCCCATGGACCTGGACACAACGCGAAGAAGGCCTAACCTCAACTTATCCAAAAACGAATTTGTGCGAAGGAGGAACAATAACCTATGCCTGGCATGTGCTAAACCAGGACATTTGGCAAGGGAGTGCAGGAGTCCAAGAGACAACAGAGACTATACAACAGTAAAAAAGGAATGGAGACCGCAGGACCACAAGATGAGAAGAAGCTGACCCATGATTAAGGAAATCGAGATAGAAAGAGAAGAAGAACCGGCAGGAAACGAGGAATGTCCCCAGTAAGTGATGGACTGAGGGACAGACCAGAACGAAAACCTATCATTTTATCCAATTACTATACAGCACTCCAGCACACGGAAGCACTAGAACAAGAAAACGACCACATTATGGTGAAAGTACAACTGCGAGAAGGAAAAAACACAGTTACGATCAATGCAATGATCGATTCAGGAGCAATGGAAGACTTCATCGATAAGGAGGTCTGCAAGAAACACAGAATAACAATGAAGGAAGCCAAGAAGGCAAGAGAAATCTATTTAGCAGATGGAAAACCAAGCCAAATGGGACCAGTAACCCACACAGCAGAAGTATCAATGAATATAGGAAGTCACCATGAAAGGGGAACCTTTCAGGTGGCAGACCTACAAAGTCACGAGATCATCCTTGGAATGCCATGGTTGAAGGAACATAATCCCACAATCGACTGGAACGAAAAAAAAATCACATTTGGTAGCGAACAGTGTACGACATGGTGTCTCAACAGTTTGCCAGTGGTTTATTCAGTACCAGAAGCTGAAGCAAGGGAAGAAAACCTGATCACAAGGCTCTCGAAGATCCAGATCGAGGAAGACCAAAGGGTCAAGGTCAGAAAGCTGACACCAGACGCAAGGATGCCCACTAAAGGCTCAGAAAAGGCTGCAGGACATGACCTGTATGCAAGCGAGGACGTCAAGATAACTGCCAATGGGCAGGAAGTAGTACAGACAGGAATAGCAATAGGACTACCTCCACACACTTATGGATGCATAGCACCTCGAAGCGGGCTAGCAGTCAAACATCGGCTTATGACAAACGCCGGAGTAATAGATGAAGACTACACTGGAGAGCTAAAGGTAGTCATGGTCAATTTTGGAAACAAGGAATACGAGATAAAAAAGGGAGATCAAATCGCGCAGCTCCTCATAGAGAAAGTTAACACCGAAGACTTACTGGAAGTAACCAAGCTGGAAGACACTAGGAGGGGGGACAAGGGATTTGGGAGTTCAGATCCCTCTGCCATCCAACAGACCAGCGGGAATGAAAAACGAGACAAAGGAAAGCCATCTGGGAGGATTGAGATCCACGAAATATCAGCCAAAGCATTCAGACGTTTCTACCGATGAGGAGAATCCACAGGAATAGTCTGATGGAGGAAAGAAGAAGAAACAATTCGCATGGAGGCCATTAACATCAGCACAGAATTGGCGATACAACACCGCAAAAAAGAGGACAAAAGAAGAATAGAGGAGACAATCCTAAAGGAATACCATCACCTATTGGATGTATTCGAACAAGGAGAAAAGAAAGGCCTACCTCCACATCGGAAAGGAATAGACCTGGGAATAACCCTAGAAGAAGGAAAAAGGGTCCCAAAGAAGAAAATATACAAATTAGGAGTGAACAAACTAAACAAATTAAAAAATTACATCCAACAGAATAAAGAACGAGGCTGGATCCGACAAGTGTGGACAGATTAAGCCTCACCAATATTATTCATTAAAAAGAAGGATGGGAGCCTCCGACTATGCGTGGATTATAGGGGACTCAATGAAATCACGAAAAAGGACAGATACCCCTTGCCCTTAATAGGGGAAGCCCTGGACAGGCTAAGTACAGCAAAGTACTTTACCAAATTAGACATAAAAGATGCCTATCACAACATACGAATCCAAGAAGGAGACGAAAGCAAAACGACTTTTGCTAGCAAACTAGGAACGTACGAATACTTGGTAATGCCATTCGGACTGACCAATGCCCCGGCGGCTTTTCAAAGGTGGATCAACAACACCTTGTGGAGATATATCGAGGAATGCTGCATAGTATACCTGGATGATGTGTTGGTATATTCAGATGACCTCGAACAGCACAAGAGGGATGTTAGCAATATATTGGCTGACATCAGAGATTCCGGAATGAAAGTCAAATCATCGAAGTGCGAATTCCATAAAAAGGAGACAGAATACTTAGGATTCATCATTAACCAAGAGGGAATCCAGATGGACCCAATTAAGACCAGCGCGATATGGGACTGGGAACCTCCACGAAAAGTCAAGGAAGTACAATGTTTCCTAGGGTTCTGCAACTTCTATCGAAGATTCATCGAAGGGTTCAGCCGCATAGCAAAACCTCTCTACCGGCTAACAGAGAAGAAAAACAAGTGGGAATGGGGAGAAACAGAGCAGAAAGCCTTTGAGGAACTAAAGGGAAAACTCACCACATCCCTGGTATTAGCACACTATGACCCGACGAAACCCACAATGATAGAAACCGACACTTCGAAATACATATGTGCAGGAATATTGTCTCAGCAAGGAGCCGACGGAAAATGGAACCCTGTAGCCTATCACTCAAAGACAATGAATAAAGCCCAATGCAACTATGACATTCATGACAAAGAACTACTGGCAATAGTTCAAGCACTGAAGGAATGGAGGAGCTACGTGAAGGGATGCCAACACCAAGTAAAGGTCATAACGGACCACAAAAACCTGGTGCCCTTCATGACCACAAAAGAGCTAAACGAATGACAAATTCAGTGGGAGGAATACCTGAGTCAGTTTGACTTCAAGATACAATATCGACCAGGAAAGGAAGGAGGAAAACCAGATGCTCGAATAAGAAGGGAAGGAGACCTACCACAGGAAGGGGACCCGAGGATCACGTACAAACAGAGAACCCTATTACCAAAAGAAAAATACTTCCTCGAAGAAATAGAACTGGTAGAGTTCCATGAACAAGACGAAGAAGAAATTCGACGAACGATACAACAAGACCAATGGATACAAGAAATCCGAAGGGCATTGACAGCGGGACAAAAAGAACTAAAAGGAGTAGCCCTGGGTCTGTGTCAGTGGAAAGATGACTACCTATGGTATCAAGGGAAGATATGGGTACCAGAGAGCGAAAAATTGAGAACCTTGATTATTCAGAAAAATCACGATGTTCCTCTAGCAGGACATGGAGGAACAGCCAAGACAACCGAACTAATCCAATGAAAATACTATTGGCCAAGGATGAGAGAGACAATCAAACAATATGTAAAAAATTGCGACATGTGCCAACGTACAAAAGTGGTACGACATGCACCTTACGGATTGCTGCGACCAAACGAAGCACCCGACTGACCATGGAAATCGATCGCCATGGATTTCATCACTGATCTACCAAAGTCGGAAGGTTATGACATGATACTGGTTGTCATCGATCGCCTTACAAAAATGAGTCATTTTATCCCCTGCAAGAAAGATCTAGACGCGCAACAATTTGCAACCCTCTTCCTTAAAGAAGTGGCTAGGCTTCACAGATTACCAAAAGATATCATCACTGATAGAGGATCCCTGTTCACCTCGGACCTATGGAAGGAAATCACAAGCAAATTAGGAATCGAAAGAAGACTCAGCACGGCATTCCACCCACAGACAGATGGACAAACAGAAAGGACCAATGGGATACTAGAACAGTATCTGCGAGCATACATCAATTACCAGCAAAGTAATTGGTGCGAACTCCTACTGCTAGCGGAATTCGCCTACAACAATGGACATCAGGAGACCATAGGAACGTCGCCGTTCTACGCGAACTATAGAATCCATCCAGAATACGAAATGATCGGACACCTGATGAAAGCAAGAATAAAAGAAAGGGAAGGAATGAGTCAACTCCACGAGTCACTACGTCAGGAAATAATCACAGCACAATTGCGACGAAAAGATATTTACGATCAACACAGAAAACCAGATCCCAACTTGAAATCAGGAGACAGGGTATGGTTATTGCCACGAAACATCAAGACCACGAGACCATCTAAGAAACTGGATTACAAGAAAATCGGACCATTCGAAATAGTGGCAAAAGTCGGCCAGAACGCATATAAACTGGCCCTCCCACCATCAATGAGAATACACAACACATTCCACATCTCACTACTCGAACCTTACCAAGACAATCAATTTCCCTCTCAAAAACAAAACCCCCCACCGCCTATCGAAATAGACAGTGAAAACGAATACGAACTAGAGGAAGTAATAGACTCTAGGCTACATTACGGCAACCTGCAATACCGAGCCAAGTGGACAGGATACTCTCCCGAACACGATAAGACTTGGTACCCTGCCAAAAACTTCAAAAATGCCGAACTCGCAACCTGCTGTTTCCACTCCAAGTGCCCCCATAAACCAAGAGTGGGTATGCGTCACGATAAAACGGTCGCACTCCGCATCCCCACGGAGGAATGAATCATGGGATGACTCAGGGTATGTCCCCAGGGACACTACCCCTACTAGTCCCGAATATTCGGGACCAACGGGAGAAGACATGAGCGAAGAACAAAAGGCGTACAAGGAGGAATTAGAGCACAAGGCACTGTCCTGGACTGGCTGTTATAATGATAGCTGTCTAGTACACCTACAAGACAAGGAAGGAGGAAACTGGTTCCCCAGGGAACCAAGGAAAAGAAGAGCCCACAGGGAAGTAGTGGGTTGGGAACATTGCTACAATGATCGGTGTAGGGAACACCGATGGAAAAAGGTGGATGCGGGATATTACCCAAGGGTAACAGGAGAGAGGCTGCCATTATCAACAACAGATGAGCAGCTGAGAAAGAAGAGGAAAACTGTGAGGACACAGTTGGGGAGAGAGGGGAGTGGAAAAACAGAACTGGATGTCGAAGCCCTACAAGGGCAAATAAATGACCTTCGGAGACGGTTGACGAACAAGGAGGAGATAATCGAAAGCCAGCAAAAAACAATCGAAGACCAGAAACGTGCCTTCCGAAATGCTGATAGTACGAGGGAGTTCCTGCAACAACGATGCCAGAAACTGGATGAAGGTCGACAGCAGTGGAAAAAGGAGGCTCGCGAGATCGGAGCAAAATTGTGGAGGTTAGGAGGTTAGGAAGGTAGCATCGTGGGACCGACACTAAGGAAGGACGGGAGCTAATGTCACAAATTGTGACTAAGCAAGGCAGACTGGCAAGGCAGATTTCACCTGACTCATACTTATGAGTCAGAAGGGACGAGTATTTCACATGACTTGCGCTAGCAAGTCATTAGTAGGTTTTTATTGGTTGTTTGATTTTCTATGACTCGCAATAGTGATCATATGATATTATGTTTTCACACGTGACTCAGATTATGAGTCAAGGGTTTTATACATGTGACGCGGATTGCGCACATGATTGGTTTATAAGTTTTTGATTGGTTTTATTAGTTAGCGAGGATGACTCATAGGAGTCAGCTGATGGATTTTACATGATGACTCATTTGAGTCACGCGTACAGATGACTCACAGGGATAAGTCATCAAGGGTTAGGGTTGGGGGAGGAACGACTATATAAGGAGGCCTGTAGGCGAGAGTAGTTAGTTCCTCACGCAACCATCTAAATACTTTTCAATACAAAATATTTCCTACACATAAAATCAGCCGTCCTACTCAGAACCTCAAGGTCGTCAATCAAGGGAATCGGGAAATAATAGAAGTCAAGGACTTGTACTATTAGAAACTGAAAAGTGAGAATCTGAGAAAGCAGAAACATCCATTAAGAAGAATAAGGAGAGTTGCCTACTGCAAGTATACCCGAACAATAGTGGATTGTAACAGTTAGATCGTAAATTAGATATTAAGGGCTTTATGGATTTGGAAATTGGAGATTGGAGAGAAGAATTGGGGTCCCTCGATGAAAGAGCAGAGGTTAGGAGTGATGAGGACAATGATATTGAACTTGTACATGCATAACATGAATGATATTTGTAATATGGATACTATAAAGTTGCATGTTTTGTCCTTCTGACGTTCAAAATCTCTAATTTCGGCATCATTGCCGGTCACCCGGTGTCTTGGTATATTGCGCCAACCCCTGTTCCGCCTGAGCCAAGCCCCGATCCCCGATAGTTGATCTAGCGAGTAAATACGGTATTTACTCCAAGATGTTTAGTCATCTATTTGACTAACAGTACTGTGGGACTCGTCAACGGCCACGGCATAGATTACAACCAGGGTGCACGGACTATACTTATGGGACGCGCACAGTGGGCATTGAGCATGTATTTAAACTCCCTGTTTTCTCCTGTATCTTATCAATAACAGCGCCCCTCTCGGCACCAAACCATTAGTGTCTCGCACAGTATATATGTAAGCAACCGAGCAGGCCCATTGGACTGTGGTCTGCTTTGGCGGGTAAACAAGAACAGTATGATACCGAAGGATTACCAGACGAAAGAATTATAATCGAACTTCTAGCATTAAATTTTCTTTTCAGTTTTTTACTCCCCTTCCCATAGGGCGGGATGCATTCAAAACCAGCATACTCGTCACGATATATCTCTCATCCATGGTACAAAAAGTTTGGCTTAGCAGCAATGGGCTGGGAGGAACGTCTTGCACTCCCTGTTTTGCAAGAGTACGGTAATAGCAAAAAACCCCCAACTTTGTATCATCAGTCCCTGAAGTGAGGAATGTAACGGCTATCTCTATGGTGCTTTAGAAAATAGTAATTGATTCGATTTGATTGTTGTCTTGAAGCAAATAAATTTAGCGTCTTTTGCAATGTATTTGAGGAAACTTTCTATGGCTAATGTAACTTTTCTTCCACTCCCACCCAACTGATGAGGGTGCGGAAAAAACGTTCAATATGACATGAAAGGGTCGAGCCTAGAGGTACCGCAAAAACTACGCGGTAATATATGTAGCTCATTTCGTGTGGTGTTGTAAAAAAAAAACAGCTAGTAGGGAGTCGCACTCCGATTACAATATCAATATGTGGTGACACAAGGTTCTCATTCTCAATTTTTAGGCTCGCTTTCACAGCTCATGATTCGTCACAACGAGCACTGCATACACACCTCATGCTCAATCACGAATTCAAAAAAAGTGTAATTTCTTCTCAAGTCAAACAGAAATAGAGGTGCGTCCCCACGTCCTATCTTCCGTAAAATATTGCTAACTCCTCATCCTATTTTTGCACTTTCGAGAATTGACATGGATTCACGGTAGGTTTTTTTTTGTCATCGCTGACGTCCAGGTCCCATTTAAGTCATCACTCGTTCTTAGTGGTGTCAATTGGCGCTACTGGCCAGCCCCAACCACTTTCCCGAACGCTTGGCCCACTTCCACTCCACCATGATGGGAACGGTTTCTACTCAGTTCTTGGCCCGTCTCTCCAAGACCCCACTCACCTAACCCTGAACCAAGCCACCCAACCAAACAATAACATACTAGTACCTAACGGCGATGACATCTTGGGGACGTATCATTGCGGTTACCATAGATGCGCAGGGAACAGGTTCGTATCTCATAACAATTCTCCACACGCATCCTGAGAACCCCACTAACTCCTAGAAGTGGCCCGCACACTTGCTCCTGTGGCGCATACACCTGCGAGGCATTAGGTTGTGCCTGGACGACCCCGTTCACCAAGCAGGCGCTCAACAGACACTACTAAATGGTGCACATTGTCAACCGTGTGGATTGTCCAGTTCCCGGGTGTGAGCGGGTTGGCGAGAAGGGTATTAAAAGGAAGGGTAATCTAGCCTCGCACTTATAGAATAAGCACCAGATTCCATCCACTAGTGGGTCGCAGGGCAATTAGTTTGGATACTTGGCCGAGACTTGGCGCCAAAAACCTGACTCTGTTTTCAATGTCTTTCGAGACCGAGTGATTTCTTATGTCTCGCCCAATTCTTCTTCGTGTATGATTCGTATCCCCTGGTGCCTATGTCAACTTCTCGAATGATCATTTTACTTTTCCATTTTTTGCTATGGCACATACAGACAACCAACCTTTCGGAAATTGTACAAATGCCGTAATGCCTTGAGTTCATGCAACCGAACCCGTGATGTTCATAGGTAACCAGCCTATATTCTGTCCTCTCTCTGACTCCTTGTTCTTCGGGCGTAAGCCCTTAGTCAAAAATCGACTACTATTCCCCGACTTTACCGCTCTATTCACTTCCGCTACGGTGGATCAGATTTCCCTTCGCCGTGAAATCAGATTCGAGTGCGAGAACATGATGGCAGATCAGCAAAACGTGATCAAACTCGTCGGCTCCGATGGCTTAGATCTTTATA
Organism: Choiromyces venosus 120613-1; assembly: GCA_003788595.2. Taxonomy (NCBI): domain Eukaryota; kingdom Fungi; phylum Ascomycota; class Pezizomycetes; order Pezizales; family Tuberaceae; genus Choiromyces; species Choiromyces venosus. The sequence goes on from ML120374.1 coordinate 684,642, forward strand.
TTATACAAATTTAAATTCTCAGGCACCGCGAGCACTGTGTGAAGAGCCTGTCGGGTAGGCCGACCGTTAGTGCGAGAATGCAGCGGTGTACACAATGGCCCTTAAGGCCTTGCTCTCTTCTGTGTCTGTATGGTTTTCGACCCCATTACATTACCTACCCCATATTCACCCCAGGACTAATTTATTCACAGGACCTGCTGATTTGGCGAAGATATCCATTCGTGTCTCCTAATTCACAGCCCTGTGCCACACCAGGGAGGTAATTGAACTAGGGGGATATCCGAGTAGCTGGATTAACAGCGCGTTCTACAGAACTAGTATATCTGCATGGAAAAATCCGAACTCATGGAATCTGCTTATTCGATTGGGGCATTATGCTGGGGATAGACTCGTCTTCGAGTTCTTGTAACAGGTTCTTCGAAGGTGACTAGCATTGTACCTCCTCTAGCCCGTCCGTGTCATTATACCGGTATTCCTTTCTCCCCCACTTTTGTGATTTTTCTTTAGTAATACTCTCTACGCTTAAAAAAGAAAAACAGCGAAATTCGGGAGCAATCCGTGGGGGCTATCTGCCGTATACTACTTTCCAGCTCTTGTGATGTGATAGGGGTCTGCGAACCCCCAAACAAGTCACATGACTGCAAATTGCTCTGTATTATTATTATGGTTATTATTGTTTTCCACCTCGTATGCAGGAAAGTTTCATGTGTGGGTGAGGGGGAAGCACGAGACGGAATGTGGAGAAATTAATGCAAGATGTCGGCCTGACAACAGTATTGTAGCCATGAAAGTGCTCCATGCCTTTATAGACTTACCGAGTTCAGATTTCCTTTTTTTTTCCTATCCAAATAGACCTGTTCTCTCAAATTACTTGCCTCGCATTACCAGTCAGATTTTTTACATTTCAACTTTGAAAGACACCATCAAAAGTTCCACCAGCTGTGCTGTGTGCACAGTCAATTGAGAACATTACGAAGCTCCCCTCCCCAATTGTTATCCCCGGCTCAAAGCCTACGTGAATGGTTTTTTGTTGGCACTCGCGCCAACCGTTTTCTCGTGCTCCGACATAATAGTCCCCACCAGCGTCTATGCCCGAAACCAATTTTACAACACATAAGTCACTGATGCCCTTAAACCCTTACCCGCCATTCAAATGCCCGACCTCGGGATTTCGACCGTGCTTTTTATACACTGAAGTATAAAGCCCAAGCCATAATTGTACGACGAGTCAAGTTTAGAAACAAATTGTGTGTTTTCTGATTTCTTTTTTTTTCTGCGCTTTTTTTGGAGTAGACTTTCATTCCTGTTTTGGAGACCAGACTTTTTGAGGTGGTAGGTTGATTTAAGCATTTTCCTGCTAAGTTAGTGCAAGGCATGCTCGGGAGGGAGGAGTGATGCGGCTGAACACAACTGGGCGATGCACTGACAAAGCAAATGCGGCTCAAATATTTGTCTAATTGGGGCTCAACTCAACCTTCCTTGACCCGAATACTACCCTGGTTAACTGTTAACACATTGCTTAAGGTTAAGTAAGATTACTACTATTTTTTCGCACGCCAAACTGTTCCGATATTCACCACATTCAGAGCAGAAATATCCAAGGTTGCTCTTACCGACTGTAAAACCTACCAAAACCAGAACTCCAAATTAGCATGGTGGATGAAATTTTTGCCGCCGTTTTATAAAAATGGTAATTGAGGTTAGTCCAGGCGATACTTGTATATTACGCTCCTCAGCATACTGTTGAAAAAAAAAAACCCCCCGAAAAACGAAAAGTGTAGCCCTCATCGCCTTCGGATCCCGAATTAAATGCGGAAGGACAATAATGCACAGTACCCATGATATTACCATACTGAGTATTCAAGTCTAAAATTTGGAAATTTGGAAAGTAACACCTAACTCATGGCGAGGTCAACTAATTTCGTGATAAACAAATGGATTTCCCAAGAAATTCCAAAATAAAATATTCCCACAGGCTTGTGATCATCCATGGTTACGGATTTCCAACATTGATGGCGACTCGACAAGAAATGGAGAGAACTGTTGAGATAGAGATTTATTAGGTTTAGTAGTATGCACCTCCATCCTCATTCCACAATCAGCACGGCAACAATACTAGGATCAACCTACCTGAGGACTAACAGGATAGCAAAATCACCCACTTCGCATTCCATCACCCCCCGAAAAGCTCTCATCCGTAACAGTGAAAAACACAATATTCGCATACCAGCATACAAGTCCCAACATCATAACATACATGCCCTACATCTCTCACCAGTGACAATCACGGACCGTGGTTGCATGTCACAGGCAATACGGGAATGTTAAAGAGCGGATGACAAAAGAGAGAAAACAGCCCCAGGTTCAGCTTTTCATTTTTCCGAGACAAGGCTGAGCGCCGTTGGTCATGTTAGCATATATTAGCAAAAAAAAATTAAGAAGCTACTGACCAAATACTGGAGATAACTCCGAGAAGATAACATTATGACCACCACCGATCATATTTCCCACTTTTAATTTTTAATTTTTAATATTTTTTTCCGTTGCTCCGGGTTGTATTGGCAGCAGTCTATGTTTGGAAGGAGCTGCGGAGGCTTAAATTACGGTGTATTCTTCACATAGAAATTGATATTGTCGTGCAAAGTCGGTGTGTTGGCACAGTCTGTATGTGACCAGCCAGATATGATATCTCTCCCTCTGGTAATTTCCAATCCGGGTCTGAAGTAAGAGGAAACGTTAAAATAAAAAAGTAAAAAATCCCACACCCTTTCTATCAGCATTACTGCACGGGGTTGACATCAATAGTTGATTTCTGGTGAAGACAGGAGGGAAGAGTGAGATGAAAATCTCTGGGGATTGCCGACATTTTTTTTATTTTTACGCGCTTCCATGTTCAACTACTACGCGTGATCTCGGTAGAAAAGGTTGGTGTGAGAGATGAAAACTCTACGGAAAAATATCAAAGAAAGACATATTTTTGATAACATACAAGAGAGAGTATACATATCTAGATACGGAGAAGGATTAAAAACAACTTTTGAAGGTGTAACGTATCGAGCCATGACCCACATCTCAACGAAGTTACTCCTTCAACCCCCCTTAGGCCGAACCATATACACCTAAAAAAGGAGAAAGGGGAAAATAAACAACTATGGATCACATATGAAAAAAATGAGCTCGGGTACAAAGATGGCTTCCATGATCAATGCTTATGAAAAAAATCGAAGAGGAAGGAAGTAAAACGAGGGGGTATCTACAAGATAGCAGCGGAAAGACTAGGGGGTAGCGGGCGCATCAAGAAGTGGGCGGGGGTTGTGCTAATACGAGGGAAGTATCGGGGACCAGTGTGAAAGCTATGCATTTCCGTGGATGAAGAGAGGGAATGTAGGCAGATCGCTAATTGAGCTTAAAGTGTTCTGGAGCTTTGAGTTATCCGAGACCGGAGGAGTGCTTGGGTTCTCGAATGGGTGCCTCAGGCAGCAACTTCAAGTGGTATAACACCCCGCCGGTCTGGCTTCTCCGGATTGACTTCGTCTTGTGTAAGCAGTAGCCTAACCACATCATCACACCCATTCAAAGCAGCTTGCTATAGAGGTGTTCAGCCAAGAGGATCCAGCTTGTCAGGATTGACATCATCACGGGCGAGTAGTAGTCGTACACCACCTTCACGTCCATGGTCAGAGGCCCGCCATAGGGGTGTTGTACTATCATTGTCTGGCTTGTCCGGATTAACGTCGCCCCGTTCCAGTAGTAGTCGAACCACACTTTCATATCCATAGCAAGCAGCCCACATAGTGATGTTGGGCCAAAAAGGTCCGGCTTATCCAGATTGACATCTTGGCGTGTAAGCAATAGTCGAACAACACCATCATGGCCATCAAAAGACACAGCCTGCAATAGTGGCGTTTGACTATCAATGTCTGGCTTGTCGGGATTGATATCGTTACATGTAAGTAGTAGTCCAACAACACCCTCATGTCCACGAGCAGTAGCTGCCATAGAGGTGTTTCTCCTTGATTGTTTGGCTCATTGGGATGGATATCGTCACGTGTGAGTAGTAGTCTAGCCACCCCATCGTGCCCAAAGCGAGCAGCCCACCATAGTGGTGTTCGATCGGTATCGTCTGCAGTGCTGGGATTGATATCGTCCCAAGCGACAGGAGGCATGAAGTTATGAATTGCAGTGAGTTAGTAAGATAACATTGCCGCAATGGCGCAACCAGAGCTACGCCAGAGTGGCAAGAAATTCGCAGCAGAAACGGCGCTGCTTCTGGTAGCTACACTAAGTTAGATTTAGTTGAAAGCCTCGCAGGAATCGGCTGGGTATTTCTGGTCCCTCTGGCGTAGCTCTGGTTGCGCCATCCCCGCAAACCGCCATATATACTCGGCAATACGATATACTCTAAACTTCACGGCAATGATTGTTGCTAAGGATATACCGGCGTCAATAAAAATCACTGAGCACACCTGTTGTCTCCACTAAAGTTCACATAGGATACGGAGGTAATTCTACCGTACTTGTAGTTTTTCAATTTCGACCCTGTACCTGCACCGCCCATACGTAAGATTGGATGACAGCAGGGAGCTTCAGCCGAAGTATTTTCACGTTGGTATGTTGCAGAAGGTAGCCGCTGATCTACGAGTGGTGCAATGTTCTTCCAATCTCGGAGAAGTGAGGCTGGAGCTGCGATCTTGGTTACACACATCTTAGATTGAATGATTGGGCGTTCGTCACGGCCCAGCTGGTGCGGGCAACCCCGCTTTTCCTTCACCCTCTCAAACTCCTTTGATTCAGCCAGATACAATCAACAGCTTGCTCTATAAAGCATTCTAATAAGCGAAAAGCACAAAATGTCTCGATACCAAAGCAACAACGTCAACTCTTTCAATGTCTCGAACAGGTTTCACTTCGGTGGAGCCGACGAGGACTCTAAAGTCCTGGCCTGGCTCTCCCCCTTGGAGCGGCAGATCCGGCATCAGGACATCAGGACTCAGCGGGTAGGGGGTGTGGGAAACTGGCTGCTGCAAACAAAACAATTCAGAAGCTGGTGCAATGGTAGCGAGGAGGCGGAATCAGATCATGCGGCCTTGTTCTGTTACGGTCATCCGGGGGTTGGTAAGAGCTTCATCGCGTAAGATAATGAATTTCCGAGGGATGGTGAGGGGATAGTGTGCTGACAAGTCCCGATGCTAGGTCTTTGGTGATCGACTCTCTCTGCGACCAGGCCAGAGGACAAAATATGACGGTGCTCTGTTTTTACTTTGACTTTGCTTCCCGGAAGGAGCAGACACCAGTCAATATGCTTGGCTCCTTGCTGCAACAACTTGTCGGTGGATTGGACGCAATACCAGAAGAAGTAGTAAAGGAATATCGAGAGCAGAAAAAAGTGATTGGTGGCCGGAGAGCAGAGGTTTCCGGAATTGTGCGTATGTTCCAGGCCGTGTCATGTATACAGCCCACTTTCATATGCATTGACGCTCTGGATGAGTGTTTGCCGGAGCATCGAGTCGATATTCTTAACTCCCTAGACCAGATTCTGCAGAGGTCACCAAACACACGACTATTCATGACCGGCCGACCACATATCAGCGGTGAGGTTGAAAGGCAACTTGGTGGAAGGGCGGTGAGCTTATCGATAACGCCGACAGAAAACGATATCATTTTATATGCAAAGGAGAAACTAGAAAAGGACACTACCCCGGAAGTGATGACTAGCAAGTTGAAGGAGGATATCATGAGGAGTATTCCTGAAAGGATCTCGGAAACGTATGTAGTAACTTGCCAGTGAGAACATGTGAAATCACCCTCATTCCGAATGCTAACCATTGGAATTTAGTTTTCTAATTATTTCCTTGAATATCGAGTCAATACTCCGAGAAACAACAATCTCTCGAAGGAAAGGAAGACTAGAGGCAATGACAGACAGCGCAGGGTTAGGGTTAGAGCATGCATACGGCGCAACCTTGGAGCGGATAAGAGCGCAAACTGCAGCAAAGTCAGAACTTGCCATGGCCACATTGATGTGGGTATGTCACTCTGATCGTCCGTTGAAAGTGGACGAGCTGTGCCATGCCCTCGCGGTGGACATAGGATCCAGGAATTTCGACCCAGACAATGTTCCACTGATTGCAACGTTACTAAGCTGCTGCCAGGGGCTTATGGCCGTGGATAAGGAAGCATCGACTGTGCGATTGATCCACCATACTCTCCAGGAGTATCTTTCATCTCAGCTTGACCTCTTTCCTCGAGCACATTCGATAATTGCAGAAACCTGCTTGACGTATCTGAATTCACAGCAAGTCAAGAGCTTATCTCCGTACCCACTTCCCGACCTGGAAGATGTACCCTTCCTCCAATATGCTTCTCTACATTGGGGAATCCACGCCAACAAGGAACTCCCGGAACACCTAAAGTTGTTTGCCTTAGGGGTCTTAGACCAGTACGAGGATCAAGTATCCGCTACGCTACTTTGGCAGAAGGTCCTAAGCTCCGGGCTCGGAGATGATATCAATAACTATTCACAGTTCACTGGGCTACACTGTGCGTCCTACTTCGGGATTGTTGACCTGGTGAAATCACTAATGGAAATAAATGGCTTGGATACAAACAAACAAGATTCCACAGGCTGGACACCTCTATCGTGCGCCGCGATTATGGGACACGATGTCGTGGTAAAGCTCCTTCTTGAACGCCAAGATGCCAACCCTGACCTGCCGGACAGCGGAGGCAGAACACCACTCCTGTGGGCTGCCGCGGGCGGACATGATGTCGTGGTGAAGCTACTTCTCGAGCGCCGAGATGTCAGCCCTGACCTGCCGGACAACAAAGGTAGTACACCGCTACTCTGGGCTGCGAATAATGGACACGATGTCGTGGTGAGGCTACTTCTTGAACGCCAAGATGTCAACCCTGACCTGCTGGACAACGAAGGTGGTACACCGCTACTCTGGGCTGCGAATAATGGACACGATGTTGTGGTGAAGCTACTTCTTGAACGCCAAGATGTCAACCCTGACCTGCCGGACAACGAAGGTAGTACACCACTCCTGTGTGCTGCCGCGAACGGACACGATGTTGTGGTGAAGCTACTTCTTGAACGCCAAGATGTCAACCCTGACCTGCCGGACAACGAAGGTAGAACACCACTCCTGTGTGCTGCCGCGAACGGACACGATGTTGTGGTGAAGCTACTTCTTGAACGCCAAGATGTCAACCCTGACCTGCCGGACAACAAAGGTGGTACACCGCTACTCTGGGCTGCGAATAATGGACACGATGTTGTGGTGAAGCTACTTCTTGAACGCCAAGATGTCAACCCTGACCTGCCGGACAACGAAGGTAGAACACCACTCCTGTGTGCTGCCGCGAACGGACACGATGTTGTGGTGAAGCTACTTCTTGAACGCCAAGATGTCAACCCTGACCTGCCGGACAACAAAGGTGGTACACCGCTACTCTGGGCTGCGAATAATGGACACGATGTCGTGGTGAAGCTACTTCTTGAACGCCAAGATGTCAACCCTGACCTGCCGGACAACGAAGGTGGTACACCACTCCTGTGTGCTGCCGCGAACGGACATGATGTTGTGGTGAAGCTACTTCTTGAACGCCAAGATGTCAACCCTGACCTGCCGGACAACGAAGGTAGAACACCACTCCTGTGTGCTGCCGCGAACGGACATGATGTTGTGGTGAAGCTACTTCTCGAACGCCAAGATGTCAACCCTGACCTGCCGGACAACGAAGGTAGAACACCACTCCTGTGTGCTGCCGCGAACGGACACAATGTTGTTGTGAAGCTGCTTCTCGAACGCCCAGGTGTCAACCCTGACCTGCCAGACAATGAAGGTAAAACACCACTCTCGTGGGCTGCCGCGAACGGACATGATGTGGTTGTCACGTTATTAAGTGCTCGGGAATCTTCCAGCCCTCAGACGCCAGCTACAGAAAGTCGAGGGTCGCTCCGACAGGCTGCCCCGAATGAACCTCCTGAGGTAGCCAAGCCACGACAAGTCTTGGAGGATGTTACTCGCGATGGATCAAAGAGTGCCGACAAAAAACCACGCCCTTCAGCTATTCGGAGGGGATATAATCGGGCAGTGAAGCTTCTCCGACCCCGGAAAAGAAGCCCACCACCCTATCTTGAGTCTCGGGAGTGATATCCATCATACTGTCCTCGATTCCTTCCCCCCTACTCCACAGAGATCTAACATTTCCCTATATCCAACCGGGGAGCTCCCCTTATCCCTCCAGACCTGCTCGGCCTATACAGCCCGCGATATATTCTTCAAGTCACCACCATCCTAGTTTCCCTTCCCCTTCCTTCCTCTCCCTCTAGTTATTTTCAACAACCGGCGTAGAAATCTCCTTTAAACCCGCCTTTCGCAGAGACCAAGTTTTATGCCTTCATAATCCATTCAACCTTCGCCTGTATAAAATCCCAGTTAGATTTACCCCAAGCTCATCGCAGAATTTATTGCTTATATTTTTATTTTTCTCTTCATTCTCGCAATCTCCCGAGAACTTGCATTGAGGGGATGTGACCGCTATGTTCCTATTTTTGTCCCCCCTTTTCTCTTGTATTTTGATTACTTTTTCTTTTCTTTTCTAATCGTTAGAGTGTAATACTTATCGGTCATACTAGTATCATAGAGTTAGTTTGGATTCTTTCTCCTGTTATTTCTTTCTTTACTGCTTTTTTCTCATGTAGATTGATAGATGTGGATGGATTCATTGCACACGGTGATAGTTAGATCGTATAGTTTTTTTTCTTTTCTTTCTTGTATGCAGCATTCTGGTCCCAACTGCTGAAATCAAATCCCCGCGGAGAGCAATATTATACCTTTCTGTCCCTCCTCAGTGAGGCAGTCTGGCGAAGGCCTTAAGCTATCATGTGGTGTAAGCCGTCGCAATGGAGCGCGATACCGCGCCACATATGCGGTCCTATTCACCGTCCATCTTATGCCTTTAAATCTTAAATAGAGAGTGATGAACCATGATCACCTCATATAAAATCCGAATTGGTACTGAATGAACCAAAACCGGTCCGGACGTAAAAACTGAAATGATAGAGAAGGTTCACTTCTCTAAGGGGAAACAAACACAGAAAGGGAAATTGTCGGTCGAAGGGTGAACAAACACTACCAGGTGTGGGCAAAACGCCGCTCGCACAACTGGAAGTCGAATGGTCGTCCTTGGAAAAAGAAATCCGTCGAAGGGGATCACACTCAAGAAGGAAAAGAAAATAAAGTCGGAAAGAGGAAACAAAAATAAATTCGCGTTCGTTGATGCTATCTCCGCTGTCCGTGTTCTCGTCCCGTCGTCCTCTCTCTCTCTCAAATCCCCCCAGAAGTAAAACTAAGGTAGCAACGACTTTTCCTCCCACTAAACTCCCTCGGCGGCAGTCCCAACTCCGAGCCCTATCTACTTTCCACTTTTCCACCCTACCTAACTACACAACTAAGGGTAAAACATGACAAACATCCACAGACCGGATTTTTCCCTCACAGTACCTATTCTTATGGTAGAAGTTAGTGCAAAGTACAGCACGCTGATTATTTATGCATATTCTTAAGGTTATGAAATATGGTAGTTGAATAAAGTCAGTTAGTGCTTGAAGTGTTGCTCCCGATTTTACGCATTTTTTACAATACCGGCCAACGTAAATTTATTTAGTTCTGGTGAATTGTGAAAACAATTTTTGAAGTTCACATAAAAAACTACCACGTCGAGATTCTAGGTGCTTTTGCTGTGCTTTTGCTGTTGCCCCTGGCAGTTCTAATGAGTTATTGTTTCACCCATTGATTAACCAATGCTGAATTTGAGATAGAAATTAAAGTGAATCAGTTATGAATGTACGAGGAAAACTTGTGTCTTGTCTTTTTCTAAGTTACCGGAAGGTGTCCTATATATACACAAATCGTTCCTTTGCAATAAGACCTTTCTCCGTCGTGCCCGTAATTTCCTCCGTTCTCATGCTCCCACACCCTCCGTCTGCGCAACTCCGTCAAACTTCTCCTAAGCTAGCTTCCTTAACTCCGACGTTCTCTGACAGTCCTGATACCCTTCTGTTCCTTCTCGTGTTTTCTAACTATCATGGTCCGACACCAATTTGTCTCAGCTCCTTACTAACTCTAGCTTTCCATCTCCTGCATTCCTTAGTGCCAATTCCCGACACTTCCAAAACCATCCCAAACACTGCTAAACAATCTCGTTACAACTAACTACTAGTCCAAACACATTTCTTACCCTTTCTTCTATCTTAGCGTAATACATCTAACTATCCTCAAACCGACTAATCCCTAGCCTTCCATCTTTCCCTACCGAGTGACCGCCATTGTCTCCGAGGTATGGAAGCATCGAGATTTTCAACAGAAATGTGGTTTCGATTTTGGGGAAGGAGGCGTTGGTTTACTCTGTAACTAATTATAATCAAACGTTAACCAGACCGCTGAGCATCTTTTTTAACCATACTACAGAGCCCAATTTCGTGTTCTTAATAGTGAAAGTAGGTGTGCACTTTGGCCCAAACCCCCATAATACAAAGATAGCAAAGTTCTAGTTTGGACTATTCTATCACTAGCTCATGCCTGATCACTCGATATTTCTATCTTTTCAGGCGTGGTAGTATGCAAGAGTGCGGTATTACGGGATACTTAAGTAACAATAAAAGATATATCCCACAGTTCTTACGGGCATCGCCCCACGACATAGATGCTCTCTTTGTCTTTTTTTTTTGGCCGGTAGTAGGGTAATTAGAGGAAGCAAGTACGAGTTGAACACCCTCCAAAGTAAAAGTCGCCAATTTTCCGGCCATTACATTCTGCCTCACATATCTGACTCCCGGATTTGAGCTTGGTCGGAGGAAGTTCCCGTTCGTTTCGTCAAAGCTTTGGACACGAATTTGGCTTGAAACATGAAAACCAGCGTCGATTCAGCTGGCAGGCGGGCTGAAGAATAGTCTAGTAAGCTATGTAAGACCTTATGCATAAACACATTTTTTGTCTAGAAAAACAATACTTCCTTCCTTCCCTACTGACAATGTTTTACCCACCCGGGATTTACACTTCTAATTCTTCTATTGGCGTTTCTGGGGTCCATATTTGGCTGTAGGTAAATACGCTTACCTAACGCACCCCCAGCCTTCCTTCCTACTCACTTCAATAGGTTCTATCCAAGACACTGATGCCTTCCTGTCTCCTCTGCTAGAGAGTATCATCCTGACTAATTTGTTAACTCAAGAACTCTTCACTTTGCCCCCCCTCCCAAGAAGAAGAAAAAAAAACAAAAAACAAAAAAGTTCAGGCTTTCCTTCAATATACTCTCTACATTACTACCCATTTACCTCCCTCCCGTCCTTCCTTCTATTATACCCCTCTCCCAGGTTCCATCACACCGCACTGTATCAAGCAAGTCTAGTCCAGATTCTCACTCGATCAAAGTCTCGACATCACCACCCACCCAACATAGTACCAATCATCATGAACAATTAAAGAAAAAGACAGTCAGGAAAAATAAATACTTTCTATAATATGTCTACGGCAATACGAACCGGGGGAGCAGGAAAGGAAAGCGCGGAGGAGCGCACAAACAACCCAGGAAGTTACGGAGGCGCTTCAATTATCTCACAACTCCGGATTATTAAGCTCAACATTCAAATGATAATTATCGGGATAATTATGAATCGTACAATGATGCAAAAACGGGAGCCATGGACAAGCCTTCATTTCCGCTTGCGGCGAGCCATCGCCAGCCTCTCCGGCTGTTATACTGCAAGACCTTATCATCTCTACAATCCCCCTATGCCCAGCCTCATAAGCAGCCGTAAGCGGGGTATGTCCGAACGCAGTCCTCCTTTCTGGATTAACGTCATTCTGCCCAAGGAGTAGTCGGACTACATCCTCACGCGCGTTATAGGCTGCCCATAGTAATGCCGTCTGGCCGTCTTCGTCTTGTGTGTCTGGATTTACGTCGTCGCGGGCTAGGAGAAGTCTTACCGTGCACTCGTGCCCAGTTGCGGCAGCAGCGGACAGGGGAGTACCAAAGTAGCCGGAGGTGTCGGGGTCGACGTCATCCCTTGTGAGGAGGAGTCGGATGACACCGACGTGGCCGTGCGCAGCGGCGGACCATAGTGGGGTTTGTTCGAAGCAGATTTGAGTCTCAGGGTTGACGTGGGGCCGGTTGAGTAGTAGTTTGACAATCCCCTCGTGACCGCTGCTAGCTGCGCAGTATAGTGCTGTCCGACCGCCGTTACTGCACTGGTCGGGATCGATGTCGTTCCCTGTGAGGAGTAGTTTCACCACCTCTTCGCTCCCCTGCGTAGCGGCCCAGACCAGTGGTGTCAAATCTGAAGAGTCTCCTTAGTTAATATCACACCCTTCAACCTCTAACAAGGAGGACACAAGCTCTACGATGCCGATGTGAGCTGCACAGTGCAGACTGCTGAGAAGGCGAGGAGGTCTGAAGAATCTGCGTATAACGCCGCGATGCTTGAGAAGTATGGTGGCGAATACATGTCCATCATACTGTCTTAATAGCTCTAGCGCAAGAAATTTTGCACAATCTGACAGTTCAATCTTGGCGTGTGCTCCCCAGTGTACAGAGGCATATTGGAGAAAAGGCATGTCTGGGGGGTTGAGTGCGTTCAAGCCATTTGACGGAAGTTGTTTGACATGCTCGTAATTTAGGGATCAAAATCTTTGCGTCTCAACATTGTCTCCGAAAAAACCCGAATGGAGCAAGGTAACCGAGTCCTACGCGAGCGGCCACACAGCCTCTCTCCACTCAATAGCTAATACGACTGCGTGATATACACGGGTGAACACTCGTTAAGCATAACACTGAGTGAGGAAAAGATCGCTTCACCAGAGACCTCCAATCCTTTCCTGAACCCAGTGAACCCAAGCGTCCAGTCCGTCCGTCTTCGGGCGCGAACGGGATGGACGGCAGTACATGGAGGATGCCCGGGACGGACGGGTGGGCCCTGCCTGTGTCTCAAGATATGGAATGTGCCGGGCTCCTACCGGTGACTGCAGGTGACTGCGGGGCCCTACAGTTGACGGCCGGGCCCTACAGGTGACGGCCGGGCCCTGCAGGTGACGGCCGGAGTATGCCATTTGTTCTATCATATCAGAAGACTGCAGGGCCCGGGCGTCAACCCCCAAGACGGCCGTCTTTATGAAAGATGGACGCCGTGCCCTGCCGTCCTTATCCACCCTGCCCGGGACGCCCGGGACTACAGCCCGCCAGGGCCCTGTAGGGCGCCCGGGACGGTTGGGAACACTGCCTGAACCGCGTTATCTGGACCTGCATTTTTGTCTCACATGTTTACCAGTCTCGGTGACTTCTCCGCTTTTATTACCCGATCACAATGAGGCTCTTGAAGACAAAATTGGGTAGTGTTCCGGACTTGTCATTACCTGCTATCGAACGCCTCCCCGGAGGAACCCTCTTCCACTTATTTTGCCTGGAGCTCTAAAAAAAAACGGTTAGTAGGGAGCCGCACTCCGATTACCGTATGATACATCAAAATGTGGTGACGCAAGGTTCTCATTCTCAAGCTTTAGGTTCGCTTTCACAGCTCATGATTCGTCACCAAGAGCACTGCATACACACCTTGTGCTTAACCACCAATTCAGGAAAAGTGTAATGCCAGTCAAACAGAAATAGAGGTGGCTTCCCCCATCCTGTCTTCCGTAACATATTGCTAACTCCTCAGCGTATTTTTGCACTTTTGGGAATTGACATGGATTCACGGCAGGTTTTTTTTTCTTTCATACTGATAGAATGTCGGGCTGGGCTGTGTGACAACTGGCGACTTGAAAACTGGTTCTTAGCCATCGCAGTTGGTGCTACTGGCCAGTCCCAACCACTTTCCCGAACGCTTGGCCCACTTCCACTCCACCGTGATGGGGACGGTTTCTACTCAGTTCTAGGCCCGTCTCTCAAAGACCCCACTCCCCTAACCCTGAGCCAAGCCGCCCAACCAAACAATAACATACCGGTACCTAACGGCAATGCCGCCTTGGGGACGTATCATTGTGGTTACCATAGATGCGCAGGAAACAGGTTCGCATCTCATAACAATTTCCCACACGCATCCTGAAAATCGCACTATTACCATGAAGTGGCCCGCACACTTGCTCCCGTTGCGCATACACCTGCGAGGCATTAGGTTGTGCCCGGTCGACCCCGTTCAAGATGAAGCAGGCCCTCAACCGACACATCGAGATGGTGCACATGGTCGACCGCGTTGACTGTCCAGTTCCCGGGTGTGAGCGGGTTGGCGAGAACGGTATCAAAAGGAAGGTTAATCTACCCTCGCACTTGTGGAATAAGCACCGGATTCCAGCCGTCAGTCCACCACAGTACGATTAGTTTTTGCAATTTGCTGGGTTGTGCGGTTGGAGCGTTAATTTCCTTCTTTCTGAAGAAATAAACAAATAAAGTCCGAAGAAATAAATAATGTTCCGAATCTTAAGTTGTAAGAAATGTGCAAGTGTACAAGTAATAGAACGTAACCTCAATATTTTCTTATTGTAATAAGGATTACATATAAACAGCTATCCTTTATACTAAGTATTTACAGCCCCACAAATATTCGTTCCAACCACTCGATCTACTCATTCCAGCCAATCCACTGCATTCCGTTCATTTAGTTCCTTCCACTGCATTCCGTTCATTTAGTTCCTTCCACTGCATTCCGTTCATTCCATTCCTTCCACTCCATTCCGTCCGGAGGTTGTCAGGAAGCCAGACGATCATTCCTTACACCACTTTCTTGTCTTTCACTGTCGAGTGATTTCCTATGTCTTTCACTTCTGTTTGTTCCTTTCTTTTTCCCTTGTGTTTGCAACGATGCATATACCCTTGTGCATGTTCGGACGGTGGATTTGTCGCTCAACCGATGGAGGAATGTTATTCCATCCCCTCAGAGGACCTAAAGCCCAACGTTTGGTTCATCTCATCTAAAAGAGCACCTTCAGTTTTCCTTTTTTTCTTCCTGTTTTTCTTTTCCTTTTCCGTATATCGAGGACACTCTTTTGTATTTCCTTTTATTTTACTGAATTGAAAAATTGGTATGCCCCCAGTCCCGGGTTTCTACCGTGAGCTCCACTCCTACAAGCGTAAACCACTCGACTGAGAGAAAAAATGTGTTCTGCTGGGGTTATCCCTGTAAGGTGGACATGGTGGTTGGTTGGACTTGCAGAGGCTACTATGACAAATCTTCTGTTACTTCCTTGCTTCTTTAACTGTTAATTCTGAATTTAGTTTGATTCTCCGCATGACACCTCAGATATTTTGGCTTCACGTGACCTTGAATTTCCGTAAACTATCTTCGTGATGATCCAAGACTCCCGAAAAAAGCAGATCAAACTTTACCCATGGTTTATAAGACTGGAGCTCCTGGGAATTCAAACTGAGCCTATTGAATCCACTGATTTAGTGATAACAGAGGGACTAGACCTCAAGTTCCCGGAAGGCATACACCGACTTCGTCAATGACTAGTTATTTTTAGGATGCACCCAGCTCTATTACAGCTACACCGTAATCACATCTCTCGGAGTCCGGATGTCTGAGTAGGTATTGCATACTCACGTCAAGCTTCTATCAAATCTTGACCCAAGGTTTCATCTTCAATACCAGTATCCAAAAGAAAAGAAATTGGCTTGATTAAATTTTGACACAGGGGTATCCTTGGCGCCGAGAGCTTTTTGGAAGCTTCAAAGAAGGAATGGGTCGCTTGTACTGTAGATGCTTCACTTCCATTAGAGAACTTTGAGATAGAAACCACCGAAGGCCTTGTAGCCACCATTCGTCAACAAGTGGTTGAAGCACCGAATTGTTTAGATCAAAAGCAAGATTACGCAATCTAAATTCAAAGAATTAACTCTTTTTTCTCTTCTTTTCCGCCACCCAATAAGCTTTACGCGAAGAGCATATGCCAACCTCAGTAGAAACCACCACCACCACCCGTATTTTTCCACTCCCTAAACATACTTAAGGAGTTTTGCCAAAACAAAACTTGCCTTCCTTCCTAGATATCCTGGGTCGCGGGGAAATCAACAGTGTCGGGCGGTTTGAGCATATAAATTGAAAAACGAGTGATATGAAATGAACTTTGGTATCATACCCATCCTTCAGAGGCCATTTCGGTAACTATTCCTTGAAACTGCTCATTTCTCGCACCAAGGTATTCACCGCAAGGTCGTACCTGGCCAACAGTATATTCAGCACTAATACTCGAGTATGGTGCTATCCCCCAGAGCGCATACAGTTGACATGAGCACACACTATCATAGCTCGTCTTGGTTAACAGACCAAAACTGCACCTCCGGATAATCGTACTTTGCTAGCCGCTACGGAATGACACGGAAGCTTCATTTTTGCTCAAAACCATCGGGTATTTTATCCAACGAGCGTCAAGTCGCTACGGTACTTAGATGTCGATAAACAATACCCCCGACCGAACACCGAACGCCATTCAACCAGCCTGAATGGTCCGCCAAACATAGCAAATCTACATCAAAACTGTGGTTTTTTGTCACACATAGCTACTTGTAATGATTAAACTACATCTGTGCTAAAATAAGTTGAGAGGTAAGTTAACTGAAGTGAGAGAGGCCTGGATGGGGTCCGGATATATTATTTTTTTTGGATTTGGGTTGCAGTTTTCCTTGGGACAGGACGCTTTAGTTTATCATAGAAAGCCCGGAACTAATGGTTTTTTTTCTTTTTTCTTTTTTTTTTTTTACAAAAAAGAGGCGAGAGGTAAGTTAGCATCCCGTAATAGTGGAACAAGAGCTACGCCAGCAGGACCAGAAATACGCAGCCAATTCCACAGTTGTTTTCAACGAAATCGAAATCAGCGAAGCTGCAAAAAGCAGCGCAGTTTCTGCTGTGTATTTCCGGCCTTAGGGGCGTAGCTCTCGTTCCGCAATTCCCCGGCAATGCGATATTACGGCATCTCGCTATTCAGCAAGAGTGCTGATCACTAACCTAATATATTCTAAAAACAATAAAGTTGTACTGAAAAGGACAAAGACCGGAAGCCAAAGTCAACAGTGCAAGAACGTCTCTTTATCCCCTGCAGTATCGATAGTGCCGAATTTCCCTACACCCCACTAAACTTTGCCAACTAGTGTTTGTGTTAAACCGATACTAGAAAGGGGAGTATCGTACAGTTAGGTTTGGAAGTTTGCCTGATGGCCGGACTTCAAATATGCTGCTACACTCAGAAGTACGCAGGGTATCAAAGCGGTTATCAACTCAGCGGGGCTAAATGAACTGACAAAAGCGGCGGATTTATTCAGTCGTATTGTTGTCTCCTAGGCGTAACTACTGTTCCGCCATACCGGATACCGGTATGATGATTCGTTACTGCTACTCCTGGTTTCTAGCCGGGAAGATACTGCTAGCAGAATCTTGGCGTGATGTAGGGAAATTCGGTACCATCAACACTGCAGGGGATACATCGGACGGCACCACAACGACGCGCGATCACTAAGGGGGTGATTGGCTCGCCACAATTTCAAATTTTGGCCATCTCGAATTGCAATTTGAAATTAATGCGGGGTAAAATTTCAAATTTCCACGAGCCAAGCAGGTACAGAACTGCGAGAATTAGAATTTGAGAAAATGAGGCTCAACTAAATTTAATTACAGAGAGGAATTAGTTCCAAGAAGGAAAAAATATTGTCAAACAATTCAGCAATAATGACACTGTACCATACCCCATCTACAAAGGTAATTCCTAACAATTACAAGCAATAACAATTGACAAAACACCTGTACAACAAAAGCAACAAGTAAAAACTCAATAAAAAGAGCCTATAGAATCTCCAAAAGTACTCCTTAGTCTGGTCAGGAAACCATAGATGATGAAATATATGAGATCAATGAGATAGCAGAGATACTTGAGCTTGGTACAATGAGATTACAAGTAATTACTGCACTATCATCAATTCAAAGAGAAATCTATGAGCAGGAACCTACATGACAACTATAACCAAAGCATACATCTCAGATGAGTGGCCAGCAGTATACTGCTGAGCTGTTAGCCTCTACTCATAAGAGATGTATTCTGCAATGCCTACACATGTCATTGAAAGTTTTTTGATCATTGGCAGGTTTGTTAAAAGAAAAGTGTCTTCTTAAAGACTCTCATTATACTACTATTGAGCACTGGCTCGACATTTTTGTGTTTATTGTCACATTGGGTTCCTGCTAATATGTAGCACAGGAGCAATTCTAACACTCTTCTGAAACTATTGGTTGACTATTTAAAGATGTTTTAGATGCAATAAATCAGCTAGTACCAGAGGTTATGCAGATTCCAACAGTAAGCAATATAGACCTTGATGTTATACCACCAGAGATTTTAACAAATTCAAAATTCTTCCCCTTTTTGAGGAATTGTATTGGAGTAATTGATGGGTCTCTGATTCTATTGAACATATCTGCAGTGGATGCAGCAGCTAATAGAATAAGGAAGGACTTTACTGTCTAAAATAAATTTGTTGCCTGCAGTTTTGACTGCAAGATTCTATTTATTTTATTGGGATGAGAGGGATCAGCTCATGACTCATAAGTCCTAGCTGATGCCGGTGATAAAAGCTTTCAAATTCCAAGTGGAAAATTCTACTTAGCAGATGCTGGATACAGAATATCACCTCAATACCTTACACCCTACTGGAGTGTTTGCTATCATTTAAGAGAGCAAATAATTGGGAATCAGGTGTAAGTCTCCTTTATCATGATCCTCCTAAGTTTATAGTCTTAATACTAACTCTATATTAATTTCCAAAAGACCCCAAAATACTAAAGAGTTATTTAATTTCCACCATGCTTCTATAAGGAATTGCATTGAGATGACTCTTGGTATTCACAAAATAAGATTTAAGATACAAAAGCAAGCATCTAATTATAGTGCAATCACTATAGTGGCAATTTCTAATAGAGTGTATTGCCTGCACAATATAATCACCCTTGATGCTATCCCAGCCTTCAAGCATGGACTCATTCTTACCAAAGCCAAGTGAGCACATCAAGAGATAGCTGTCTAAGTTATGTAATCAGTTCTAAATTGCATGCAGTGAAAAAAATAAGGAGAAGAGCTGAGAGATAAAATTGCTGCAGATATGTGGGAGAGTTATCAGAGAATTATGGAGGAGAGGAGATTTGAGTGAGAATAATTCTAAAAAAATATAAACTTGACTAGTACTATGTATACTTTTAATATAAAAAAATTATACCTGACTTGTTCTAGAAGTCTGTGAGTTGATAGTATCCTTTATCCACTCAACCTTGAAATTCTTAGAAAGAACTATAAATATAATACACTCAATTAGACTCCTTAAATACAGATATTACTACCTTTACCTCTATTATTGCAAGTTCTCCTAAAGCATGCATTGAATTAACTACTTCTAAACACTCAGCATAGGGTCTAAATTCTACAGGAATGTTTGTTACCTTTCAGGATTTAAATCCTTCTTGATTTGTATTACTATCTACTTTTGATGATGCACTATCACTCTCATGGATACTCTGAGCATGCTTGACATGTCTCTTTACTAATATATTATTAATTAACTCTATCATACCCTCTTTTATGTTACCAGCCATTCCTGTAATTTTCTCTAACTCCTGATTTGCTAATTGAGAGGAAGTGAATGCTATTTTTGGTCTCTTTTGAGTGGTTATTGTAGTTTAGAGCTGGTCTAAATAAGTTGAGTCAAGTATCTAACTATTATCTTCAACCTCATAAGGTGCATTAGATCCTGACCACTGACTAGCATACTCTGTTCCATCCACATTAGTATCCCAATGGTCTCAACCATCTCCATTACATTCACTATTTCTATCAGCACCATTATCCCCATTATCAACACCACCACCAATACTACTAATACCATCAATACTTCCAATACCACCAATACTGATACCACTAATACCAATACTAACAATTCTAACATTATCTCTACTATCACCATCATTACCAACTCCATTAACTCCTCCAATTCTATCAATTCCACCACTTCTACCACCTCTACCCCTACTACCCTTACTACCTCTACCTATTCCATCCCTTCTATCAACTCCACAATCCCCACTATCTATCATTTTCATTTTTGAAACTATTTATCATTCCACTATTCCTCCTATTTCCTCTCCTACTGGGTTGTCCAATATCTGCATATCTTTCCCTATAGTAAGATATTTCCCCTTCAAGCCTGTCAGGATTAGGTTGCAATCTCAAATTATTGGACACATTCTGACTATCCTGAGTAGTTTGATAGCTAAGTTAACTGCCTCTTCTAGGCAATTGTAAGGATGCTGGAGTTACTGCATTCACTCCTGTAGCAGTCATATTGCAAAAAATTTCATCCAGTTCTTCATAGTTGTCCAGTGCTTTCTACCTAAATATTACTGCACTGGCACCCATGTGGTTCTATATATTTTTAAAGGTTAGTTCTTGTAAGGTAGAAGCTATACTCTTTTTTCTTACTTTGTTGGGTGCTTATATCTTTATATAATCATTCTATATACTATCAGTAGCAGTTATAACTTTACTGGTATTATTCCAACCAAAGCTAGAAGAGTTTAGAAGGTGGTTGAACATTTTCCAATTTTTTTTATACTAATATCTGCATTAGTATACTTGCTCCATAGTATCAAATATTTATTTCAAGTAATGATTCTTATAGTAGCTTATCGGGATTTAATCTGCCCAATTGCCAGGCTCCCTTCTTTACTTTCTCTTTTAAACTCAAAAAGTATCTCCAACCAAACATCTTACTTGAAGTCATTACTAGTATCCAGTTTTCTACCCTTGCAGCATTGGCAAAGCATAGATTTGATTAGGATTTTGTCAGCCATTGTAGTCCATAAGGCTTTCACTGGTCATGTAGATATGTTGGAAGTCATCATAATTTGTTTTAAGTTTGTAAATGTAGATTGTTGAATTTTGATGAGTTTCTTGCAGGTATACAGGTGAGGAAGTATTTTTGTTTACTCAAAAGGGGCGGTATTTCTTTATTATTATTACATAATCTGACTTTAAACCAACACAAAACATGCCAAGAAATACTGGCATTTCAAATTGTGATTTGAAATTCTGCATGTATAGAATTTCAAATTTTTGGTGTGCCATATACCTCAGAATTTGAAATTACAATTTGACCCCAAATTGCAATTTGAGATGGCCAAAATTTGAAATTGTGGCGAGCCAATCACCCCCTAAGCAACTACTAGACAATATTACTATCAGTAAGCAAAATGGAAAGGTGCCGTCCCCTCTCTTAACAAAATCAAAGACAAGGTGACGCAAGGTTCTCACCTTTTTTTTTTTTTCTCCACTAAGCTCTTAGGCCCTCTCTCACTCCATTATTAACAAAGTGCCCATTTTTATTTTTTTCATAAGAGCAAGACAAACATTGGCATGCCCCGCTATCTCTTCCATAATAACTTATTTTTTTCTCATCATTTTCCATCAATTTCTAGCAGCTCGAAATGGCTTTTAGTTTTGTACCGAGTGGTCGGGATTAATCAATAATTCACAACGGTCTCGGAATAAGTCTCGTAAGTCGCTGCTGAGTCTTCATGATATTCCAGGCCCGACAGCATATTATAACGTTTTAATCACTTCCAGCATATTGCGAAATACAAGGCCCCTCTACTATAGTGTCTCAGTGATACTACTCCCCTAACCCTGAATCAGGCGACCTACCCCCATAACATATATACCGTATCCCCCGCACAATCATCACGTAAAAGTATGCCGCAAAAATATTCTTACCCCTCATCAGTCCATCGAACGATTACCTATTTCCGTGGCGCCGCGCGTAAGACAAGACACTGGATTGGACATTCTCAATCGCAATCAACAAGCAGCGAGTAATCCGCATACCACGACAGTTTAATCATCAACATGGCCAAAAGGGTAAACAGTGCCGTATTAAGGTGTGAGTATGTTGGCGAGAGGGGAGCTCGAAGAAAGGATAAACCCCGTGCCGTGATTGTGGGGTTAAGTATTGGATTACATATATTAATGGAGTGTTTGCGACTGCTGTTGCCTTGTTTATGTTGAGCTGCTACGATAGGGAGGTTATGGGTGAAGAGGTGGTATGTGAGGTTAGAATTATGTTGCTAAAGGCAAAAGAAAAGAGTTTCTTGATAATATACAAGAGACAGAACCTATATGCGTAGAAAGATATTAAAAAAATCACTTTTAGAGTGTCAGGTGTGTATTAAGCTATGACGTTGAGCATACTAATACCACCCGATTGAATAACCACGCCCCTCTGCGCCTTTTACCAAACGCCAAATGCACATAAGGTATGAATGTTAGAAAAATGAGTATCTATGCTGTATACCACATGAGGAAAAAAAGAGTTCCAGGGATAGATCTGCACCGAGATGCCCTGCATGATAAAGGCTTATGAAAGATTGGGAAGGAAAGGAAAGGAAGGGCGAGGGTGTACGTAAGATACGAATGGCAGCAAGAGGAGACTACCGATGACTTCAGAGAGAGGCAGAAGCTGTGGTACTAGCGAGTAGTTATGTGGGAATTAACACAAAAGAGGTGGATGAAGGGAGGCAATGTAGGTAGATCTCTATTTGAGCTCAGGGTCCACTAGGGTCTCCTGGGATCCGAGACGGGAGGAGCGCCGCAATTCTCCGATGGCCATGGTTGGAAGCAGCTGTGAGTGGTGTCTGACCCAACTAAATGGGCTCTTCGTATTCACATCGTCCGTGTGAGTAGTTGAACCAGACTCTCATGTCCAAAGTAGGCAGCCTGCCATAGCGGTGTTTGGCCATAATTGTCTGGCTTATTGGGATTGACATTGTCTCGTGAGAGTAGTAGTCGAACCACACTCTCATGTCCAAAGTAGGCAGCCTGTAATAGCGGTGTTTGGCCATCATTGTCTGGCTTGTCGGGATTGACATCGCCCCGTGTGAGTAGTAGTCGAACCACCCCGTCGTGCCCTTGTTTAGCAGCCCATGCGAGCGGTGTCAAGCCCCGACTGTCACCTTGGTTGACATCACAGCATTTTACCTCAATCAACGCAGCAACAAGCTCCACAATTCCGAGGTATGCGGCACAGTGTAGGCCGGTAAACAGGTAAGGAGTGAAGAACTTATAGAAGCGACTGTCCGAGTTGAGAATGATTGCACCGGATATATGTCCATCGTACTGGTTTAAAAGCTCCAGGGAAGCAATTTTTACACGATCTGAGAACTCATTTTTTGCATGGGCTACCCAATACAAAGAGGCATATTGAAGAAAAGGCATGTCAGCGGGAGGAAGGTCGGAGGGCTTATTTGCGGGAAGTACCCTGATCTGCATATAATTCAGAAAGGTCAAGCACGTCTCTGCGAGCGTTGTGTGCACTCCCGGGAGGATACTAAGGCCGGAGAGGTATTCTTGAAGTGTATAATGGATTAAGCTTACTACGGATATTTCCTTGTCAATCATGACTAGTCCTAGGCAGGACCCAAGCACCATATCTTGAGGTCGGATGTTGTCAGGATCTAGATCCGTTGAGTCCGTTTCCACTGCCAGAGCATGGCGGAGTTCATCTATCCGCATTGGCCGTTGAGAGTGGGAGACCCACATGAGCACCTCCATTCCCAGTCTTGCTCGGCCACCCTTCTGCTCTCTTATCCGCTGTAGTGTCCGGGCGTATACACTGTCCAAGTCCATGCCAGTTGTCGCCACCTTTTTCAACATTCTCTTTCTCCTGCCAATTGAAGTCGCGCCCAGGATAGTATCGATATTCAATGCAACGAGGAGAAACCTTCATAGAAAGTTAGTGAGTGTTCCAAGTTTGGCTAGAGAGGTGGTCACGCTTACATCTCAGAAGCCTTTTCAGAAACCGTTTTTAGGACGTCATTTCTGCGACTCTCGGTCATCAGGTCTGGATCTCGGTCACCGTCCTCGTCAATCTTCTGCCTCACATATTGAGCGATATACTCTTTATTGGCCACGATGGGGATAACATATGACCCCGCCGTGAGGTGCTTTTCAAGCTCTGCGCAAACATATGGCCTGCCAGTAAGGAATAACTGTGTATTCGGTGCATCTGTAATGATTCTTTGTAGAGTGCGAAGAAACTCTGATCGAACCTGCGGTAGTAGTTCATCAACGGCGTCAATGCAGATGAATACCAGGTCAATGCAGCTTATCACTTCGATGAGTAATTCCACCATTTCCAGTAACCGAAGACTCTGGCCATCTCGCTTTTTCGACTCCTCAAAGGCGCTTTTGATTGCGTTGGGAATGCTTGGAGTCCCCACAACAACCTGCCTGACAAGTCCACCTATCATGTTTACCGCGGATTGGTCCTTCTAGGCTTAGTAGTCGCTATAAAGAGGTAAAACGGCAATGTTCTGTCCTCGAGCTTGGCGGCGGGGAGTGTCTATTACCAACGAACTAATTTTGTGACCTGTTAGCACGCATATCGCTTCAAGAGAAGTAATCTTATACCTAATGTAGGTCTTGCCTACACCTTGAACCCCATAACAAAGCATTGTAGGATCCACAAGAGTACCCTGGCCCCCGCACCACTCTTTGAACTCGCTTCTCCCCAGAACCCACTCCCCGACGCCATCTAGCCGACGGTTTCTCACATCCTAATGCCTTACATGGGGTTCGAGTAGCGACAACCATTTTTGGATTTGCTTAGTCTCTTCGTTTACTCCAACGTTGATGGTATTATTGTAGCTGTTTGACACATTCCCGACGTTTGTATTCGAGTTGCCGCTAACATTATTCGACATGGCACTGTCAGTGTGTGTGTTTGATATGCCATAATGGCTAGGTTCACCGCGTGAGCTTGATCCTCTATGCTCAATGGGTAAGGGGGTAAGGTTCCGGTATTCATAATGGGAAAGGGTTTTGAAAGCGATGAGATAAAATTTAGCGCAACACTTGTGTATCGGGGAGGTTGATGGACGGTTCAGCCTTGAAGCAAAGCAAAGGAGACCAGGGTTTGCTTCCTTGAATAACTGATAGGGGTGGTTACACAATAGAGTACAACCCAGTCATGTCCATGATAGGGAAGCGTTTCCCCCATATTTGGACTGTGCATGCTGACCAACAAATCTGAAAAACCTTTCTTCCACTGTCTTCTGAGGGTGTACGATTCGTATCACCTAGTGCCTGTCAACTTCTCGAATGATCATTTTACTTTTCCATTTTTTGCTATGCCACATACAGACAACCAGCCAACCTTTTGGAAATTGTACAAATGCGGTAATGCCTTGAGCTCATGCAGCCGAGCCCATAATACTCATCGGTAGACCATCTATATTATTTCCTTTCTCTGACTCCTAGTTCAAAAATTAATCCACTACACCCTGGCTTTACCGCTCTATCTTCACTTCGGCTACGGTGGATCAGATTTCCCTTCGCCGTGAAATCAGATTCGAGTGAGAGAACATGATGGCAGATCGGCAAAACGTGTTCAAACTCGTCGACTCCGATGGCTTAGATCTTTACATTATATAAATTTAAATTCTCAGGCACCGTGAACACTGTGTGAGGAGCCTTTCTGGTGGGCCGACCGTTAGTGCGAGAACGCTGCAGTATACACAATAGCTCTTATGGCCTTGTTCTCTTCCGTGTCTGTATGGTTTTCGATCCCCATACCCGCCACAGGACTAACTTATCCATATGTCCCGCCGATTTGACGAAGATATCTGTCCGTGTCTCCTAATTCACAGCCCTGTGCCACACCAGGGAGGTAATTGAACTAAGAGGATATCCGAGTAGCCAGATTGGCAGCGCGCTTTCCACAGCACCAATGTATCTGCATGGAAAAATCCGAACTCATGGAATCCGCTCATTTTATTGGGGCGCTATGCTAGGGAAAGACTCGTCTTCAGGTTCTTGTAACAAATTCTTCGAAGTTGCTCGCATCCCACTTCCTTTCGCCCGTCTGTGTCATTATACTGGTATTCTTTTCTTCCCCACTTTCGCAATTTTTCTTTACTAACACTCTCGGCGCTTAAAAAAGAAAAAACAGCGAAATTCGGGAGTAAACCAGGGGGGGGCTATCTGCCATACTATTTTCCAGCTCTTGTGATAGGATAGGGATCTGCGAACCCCCAAACAAGTCACAGGACTGCAAATCGTTATGTATTATTATTATGGTTATTATTGTTTTCCACTTCATATGCGGGAAAATTTCATGCGGGGTGAGGGGGAAGTTCGATATGGAATGTGGACAAATTAATGAAAGATGTCAGCTCGACAATAGTGTTGTAGCCATGAGAGTGCTCCATGCCTCTTGGTATACCAGTATATAGACTTGCCGAGTTCAGATTTCCTTTTTTTTCTTTCTTCTTCTATCAAAATAGACCTGTTCTCTCAAATTACTTGCCTCGCATTACCAGTCAGACTTTTTTACATTTCAACTGTGAAAGACACCATGAAAAGTTCCACCAACTGTACTGTATGCATGGTCAATTGAGAACATTACAAAGTTCCCCGCCAATTGATATCCTCGGCTGAAAGCCTATGTGAATGGTTTTTTGTCGGTACTTGTGCCAATTGTTTTCTCGTACTCCTACATAATAGCCCCCACCAGCGTCCACCATATACCCGAAACCAATTGTACCACCAGTAAACTTTTGAAACAAATTAACCGTGCCAAGGTTCCTGTTGAAATTGTGTAACACGCAAGCGGTTCAAAATTTCACAGCATGTCTATGATGTGCCTTACAGCCCAATGTCAGATTTGGCCCAACAGCAGATTTTTCTGCACCTTGACCAGAACCTGCCTACTCCCCCACCAAATAACCATGAAAATACCCGAGAGTTATACAGAGGTTGAAGTCAGGATTCAGCTAGCATGTAAGAAGTTATTGGCAAGCGATAAACTGAATGTTGCTGCAGCTGCCAGAGAGTTTGAGGTTCTGGAGGGCCATTTGAGAGGGAGATTGAATGGGCATCAATCCAAGTCAGACCAGAGTCCAAGAAACAAAAAGCTTACAGCGAATAAAGAGCTTGGTGTTTACCTTTATCTAAAGCACTTAGATGAGATTGGAGTCCCAGTGCGGCTGTCAATGGTCTCTGATTGTACCAATAGTATTCTTCACCAGTGTCATAATAATGGTGCAATAACTCCTCTACCTACCATCAGCTCAGCCTGGTTCAACTGCTTTGTCTTGAGATATCCTGAGTTTCATATCAGGAAGCAGAAGTCTATTGACCAAGATAGAAAAAATGCCCATAACCCTGCAAATATCCTTACTTTGTTTGCTCACTATAAAGGATTATGTGAGGAGAAGGGAGTTCAGAAAGAGGATATATATAATTTTGATGAGATGGTGTTCCAAGTAGGGGTAGGTAAAGATTAATGAATAGTTACTTTTGATCCAGACCGTCCCTTATATTTTGGAAGTTCAACCAGCAGAGAACTCATTACCTGCTGTGAAGCAATTAGCAGTGACAGGCATATTCTACCTCTAATAGTGATTCTTCCCAGCACTCTTCATCTGGAGGATTGGGTAACGAAAACGGGTTTGGATGATGATGTTTTAATAGCTGTTTCTGAAACAGGCTATTCAAATGACCATCTTGCACTGGAATGGCTAGCTCACTTCGAAAGGTATTCTACTCACAGGCAGATTGGGGCCTATTGCCTACTCCTACTAGATAGCCATATATCACACTGTACTCAGGACTTTGTTATCTTTTGTGATCAAAAGAAAATTATTCCCTTTTGCCTTCCCCCCATACTATATATCTTATCCAGCCTCTTGATGTTGTGGTTTTTCAACCCTTGAAGCATTTTCATGCTGAGGCTATAAATAGAGTAACTTGGACTAGCTGCTCTGATTTCAATAAAGTCGAATTCCTCTCTGCTCTCACCTCCATCTGCCTTCAAGCATTCAAGCAAATGACAATCCTCTCAGCCTTTTGAAAAACTGGCCTCCTTCCCTACAATCTCCAAATTGTTTTATCCCACTTACAAGAGTACCAATACCTACAATGACAACCACAACCTACTACCCCCCCCCCAGCCCCCTCTCTTCATCTTACAACTCCAATAACCCTCAGGTCACTCAAAAGACATGGAGGATACCTGCAGGATATGAATCCTGTATCGCCTACATTTGGGGTAAATCTTAAACAATTTATTAAGGGAAGACTGGCTCAGGCTGAGGTTGGAGCACTTGCTTCACAGCAGCTGGCAAACACACAGGCAGCAGAGCAGGCCTGCACAAACTGGCAAAGACATTCCTGCTGAGCCATTCAGAAGGAGGGTGTAATCTATGCTCACCAAGCATGAGCTATTGTGCGGAAAAAAAAGAGGAGGATGACGCACATAAGAAGATTGAGAAAGCGGAGAGGGAGCTTGAGAAGGTGAAAAAGAATGCTATTCGGGAGCGGAAAAAAATATGGAAACCCATATTTCAAGAGCTTAAGCAATTCCCCTTAAGGCTAAGAGAAGGTTCCAGGCTTGTGAGAAGGTGTCATTGAGAAAATGTCACTTTAGTTCTTTAGTTTTTTAGAATCTGCCATTGGGCCGAATCTGATGTTGGGCTGTAAGGCACATCGTAGACGTGCTGTGAAATTTTGAACCGCTTGCGTGTTACACAATTTCAACAGGAACCTTGGCACGGTTATGTGTTTTCTGATTTCTTTTTTTTCTGCACTTTTTTTGGAGTAGACTTTCGTTCCTGTTTTGGAGACCAGTCTTTTTGAGGTGGTAGGTTGATTTAAGCATTTTCCTGCTAAGTTAGTGCAAGGCATGCTTGGGAGGGATGCGGCTGAACAAAACTGGGAAATTTACTGACAAAGTAAATGCAGCTCAAATATTTGTCTATTGCGGCTCAACTCAAACTTACTTGACCCGAATGCTACCCTGGTTAACTGTTAACACCTTGCTTAAGGTTAAGTACAATAGTCCCCGAGTTGGTGGGTTTAGTTTGCTTATATTATTTACGCTAAATACCAAATAGAAAATGCCAAGAAATACTGGTATTTGAAACGGTGATTTCAAATTCTCTCATCGCAGAATTTGAAATTTTTGGTGTGCCAAACAGCTCAACATTTGAAATCGTGATTTGACACCAAACAACGATTTGAGATGTCCAAAATTTGAAATTGTGGCGAGCCAGACAGCCCCTAAGTTATAATCAAACGTTAACCAGACCACTAAGCATCTGTTTTTTTTTTACCATACTATAAAGCCCGATTTCGTGTCCTTAATAGTGAAAGCAGGCGTGCACTTTGGCCCAAACCTGCATAATACAAATCTATCATAGCACAGTTCGGGTTACGACTTTCCTATCACAAGCTCATTCCTTATCAC
Source organism: Choiromyces venosus 120613-1 (assembly GCA_003788595.2). Lineage (NCBI taxonomy): Eukaryota > Fungi > Ascomycota > Pezizomycetes > Pezizales > Tuberaceae > Choiromyces > Choiromyces venosus. The sequence continues at coordinate 713,970 of ML120374.1, forward strand.
TCGATATTTTTAGCTTTTTAGGCTGAGTAGTATGTAAGCGTGCGATATTGTAGGATACTTAAGTGACAATAAAAGATATATTCCACAGATCTTACAAGCATCACTCCACGAATGCTGGCATAGATGCTCTCTTTTTTCTTCTTTTTTTTTTGGCCGGTAGTGGGGTAATTAGAGGAAGCAAGTACGAGTTGAACACCCTCCGAAGCAAAAGTCCGTGTTTTTCTGGCTACTAGATTCTATCCTACATATTTAACTCCAAGATTTGAGCTTGGTCGGGGGAAGTTCACTTTCGTTTCGTCATAGCTTTGAACACGAAGTAAGCTTGAAACATGAAAATCAGCGTCGATTTAACCGCAGGCGGGCAGAAGAACGGGCTAGTAAGTTATGTTAGACTTTGTGCATAAACCCACTTTTTTCTGCAAAAAAACAATACTTCCTCCCCTCCCTACTGACAGTGTTTTCCCCACCCGGGATTTACACTTCTAATTCTTCTATTGGCGTTTCTGGGGTCCACATTTGGCCGTAAGTAAATACGCTTACCTAACGCACCCCCTAGCGTTCCTTCCTACTCACTTCAATAAGTTCTATCCAAGACACTGACGCTTTCCTGCTTACTCTGCTGGAGAGTATCATCCTGACTAATTTCTTAACACAAGAATTCTTCACTTTGCCCCCTCCCAAGAAGCAGAAAAAACAAAAAAACAAAAAACTTTGGGCTTTCCTTCAATATACTCTCTACATTACTACCCATTCACCTCCCTTCCTTCCTTCCTTCCTTCTATTATACTCCCTCTGCCAGGTTACCCCACACCTCACTATACCAAGCAAGTCTGGTCTAGATTCTCACTTGATAAAAGTCTCGACATCACCCACCCACCCAACATAGTACATACCAATCATCATGAATTGAAGAATAAGACAGAAAAAATAAAATGTTTATATAATATCAGATGAAAAAAAAAATGAAAAAAAATACTTTCCCTGATATGCCCACGGCAATACGAACCGGGGGAGCAAACAGACAACCCAGACAACTACAGTGGCGCTTCAATTATCTCACAGATCCGTATCGAGCCTAGAATTCCAATGATAATTATCCGGATAATCATGAACCGCACAATCATGCAAGAACGGGAACCTCGGACAAACCCCCCATTTCCGCTTGCGGCGCGCCATCGCCAGCCTCTCCCGCTGTTATGCTGCGAGTCCTAATTAATCATTTCCACAATCCCCCTATGCCCAGCCTCGTAAGCAGCCGTAAGCGGGGTATGCCCGAACGCAGTGCCCCTTTCCGGATTAAGGTCATTCTGCCCAAGGAGTAGTCGGACCACATCCTCTTGTGCGCTACCATACCGGTATTCGTCTTGCGCGTCGGGATTTACGTCGTCGCGGGCTAGGAGAAGTCTCACCACGCGCTCGTGCCCAGCGGCGGCAGCGGAGGACAGGGGAGTTTGGCCAAAGTAGCCGGAGGTGTCGTGGTCGACGTCATCCCTTGTGAGGAGGAGTCGGGTGACACCGAAGTGGCCGTGCGTAGCGCGGACCATAGTGGGGTTTCGGACCGGGTTTGAGTCTCAGGATTGACGTCGGGCCGGTTGAGCAGTGGTTTGACAATCCCTCGCGACCGTTGCTAGCTGCGTGGTATACGGTAGTGCTGTCCCACCGCGGTTACTGTCCTGCTCGGGATTGATGTCGTGTCTTGTAAGGAGTTGTCTCACCACGTCTTCGTTCCCCTGCCTAGCGGCCCAGACCAGTGGTGTCGAATCTGAAAGGCCTCCTTGGTTATTAACTCGTAAAATTGGGTAGCATCTGGGCAAACAGAATCCCAATAGATATCATCATGTCAGACGACCGAGGACATGATGACAGCAATGGATGGAAAATAAATGTGGTTCAACACAATTGCAGAGGGAGCAATAGTGTTTTTCTTTCACTATTTCACATAGTTAGGAGTTTTAAAGTTTCTTTTGTTTGTGTTCAAGACCGCCCGTTATATAATGGGAACCCCCTGCAGGCCCCAGGCTATGAATGTGTTTCTTATTCCCATGCTCAGATTCTCATTTGTACCTATATTAGTTTGAGAATTTTGCTTGATGTTTCTTTTATTTTGGTTCCAAGAGAGGAGGATATTTTATATTTGAGGGTCTTTTCGAATAAAAGTCACATTTTGGGGCCCCATCATTCCATTGGCTTGATGAATGTTTACAACAAGCAGGTGGAGGGGGGCAACTGTGTCCATCCTAAAGCAATCTTTATTGAAACTAACAAACCCACCCTGGTCATGGGGGACTTAAATGTACACACTATTTTTACTAACCTCCTACATTCTTTTGTTTCAGAGGAAAGGAGGAAGGGGGAAGCTTACATGAGATTGGCAGTCCTGGGAGGCTACTATATAATTAATATACTGGGGGTCCACACCAGGTTCCCAGTAGTCCAATACTGCATAAGTCTTCTATGATCAACTATACTCTTGGCAATGCATCAATAATATTCAGGATCTCGAAATGGAAGGACATCTACCAACAAACTGGATCAGACCACATAGTAATCCTAACTAAAATTGATTCAGAAACCTTGGAGTTGGCTAGGCCAGTCCCAGACTAGGACAAGATCAGTTGGCAGAGTGAGGAGGGAATCAAAAACCTGATAATTGAGGAGGCTCTAGAGAGCTATTGGAGTGGGGGAGAAGCATTTGAACTGATACTTTGAGCAGCAGAGGCATAGGAGGTTTTCAAGAATAACCTATGGAGGCTTATTGGCATGGTCTGAAGCTGGGCTCCAATGAAGAGACTGACTAGGTGGTCAAAGGCATGGTGGATGCCAGAGATCACTAAGCTGAGAAGGATATACATAATATCTGCTCAGCATGTGAGGTGTGACAGGAGTGGAGTGGATGAGAAGAGGAAGACCAGAAACATATATAGGATGGTGGTTGTGAAGGAGAAGAGATGGCACTTTGATGAATTCCTAGCGAATGCAAAGAAGAATAATGTTTGGGCAGCTCACCAGTTCAACAAGCAACAAATACCTAATAGGGTACTAGGGAGATACAATGACCATCCAGAAACCACTAATAACATTATAACATACTATTTTTTCCCACCAAACCTCAATCTAGTCAACCCTATAGTACTGGTGGAGCATCGATTGAGCAAGGATGAACAAGTCTCCAGTTGTGACATATTGGAGGTGTTGGAAAAGTATAGTAACACATTAGCCCTTGGGCCTGACCAGGTACCATACTCTATCTGGAAGAATATATATCGGATCAACTCAAAGATAGTGCTAATGTTAGTAGAGAACATGTTGAAATGGAACCTCCACCCCACTATGCTGAAGGAATTGATCAGTATTATTCTCCCAAAGCTGAATAAACTAGACTATGCTGACTGTGGCAGCTTCAAGATCATTGCCCTGATATAAAACTTTTCAAAAATAGTGGAGCGAGTGGTCAACAATAGACTAATAAAGATTGGCTTCAATAATGACTTGTACATATTGAATCAGATGGGATCCCTTCCACAATGGTCAACTGTTAATGCAGTACTAGTCCTTAAGTACTGGACAAGTGAGGTGCAATTCACCAGGAAGAAGTTAGCATGATTTTCCATGATGGGAAATGTGGCTTTAATAACATGAATCAACAGAAACCTCTGGAAAGGTTGGGGTGGGATGGCAGTATGCCAGTTTACCTTCTAGACTGGATCAGGAACTTCATCAGTAATCGACGAATAGCTCTAGCCTACCTAGACAGCCTGAGGACCCTGGTGACAGTCAATAAGGGCATACCTCAGGGCTCTCCTCTGTCTCCACTCCTGTTTGTAATTTAAGTGAGCTCTCTGCATGCAGATATGAATGACCAATTCACTCACTCCTCATCCTACATTGATGACTTCAAGATATCTGTAGCTAGTAACTTGTGGTATGGGAATGTAAGAATATTGGAAAAAACGACCTAGGTAATTATGCAGAAAGCAGGCATACTAGGTCTTTTCTTCAGTATTGGTAAAATTGAACTTATGCATTGAAGGACACCTAAGGAGAGGGGTGCAAGGCCAGTAGACAAGGTGACTATCCAATGCTATAATATTGAACAATTAGGCTGGACCCTCAAATAGCCTAGCTACTAGCTCTTAGACAACACTGAAATATTGATGCATTTCACAAAGAGATTGGCTCTGGTCCAGGGAGCCTTCTTTAGAATCAAGAGACTTTCCATACCTGGAAAAGGTCTGTCCCCCTACAGGACTCGCAAACTCACAAAAGAGATAATTCTGCCCACACTACTGTATGGAGCTGAGGTGTTGACCTCAATGGCAGTTATGAAGAGAAAGATGTAGATGTTTTAGAATAGGGTGGCAAGGTGGATTACCAATATGTTCTTTGCAACTAACTTGGCAGTACTATCAGCCAAAACTTGTTTGGTGCTTATTGAGTTGTATATCAAACAAGTCTCACTCATGACAGCAGTCTACATTACTACTGCCATACCTGAAAACAATATTATGACAGCGATGCTTCTGGAGGGATACCCCACAGTTCAACCCTTGCAGTTAGGGATGAACTGGAGGCTGGCTTTTTCAAAAAAAGGAAGTGCACAGCCAAAGCCCTAGAACTCTTCATCCAAGTCGAATACCCAGAGATACCTCCTGAGGGATGAGTTAGGAGTACAAGTGGTCACAGTTTTTGAGAAGCAGCCCATCTACAAGAAATCTAGCAAGCTGACTCCTATTATGAAAGAAGGTGCAAAAGGCTGGATAGAAGTGAGGGAGAAGGTGAGGAAAGACATACATAGGGAACAGGCAGAAGCTACCTACTATCCCTCTTATTATCTATAGAGACCCCCCTTCAAGACATGTTAGAACTTGAACTTCATGGTTCTGCCCAAGTTCTAGGCAGGTCAAATACACCAGATGAGAATGAACAAAAGCTACTTAAATCAATAATCAGATTGGTCTAGTCAGGACCATGACCCCACTTGTGACCATTGCAGGTTGGCTGACCAGACATTCTATTATGGGGTAGCTCAACCATAGATATTGTTCATTGGTCTAAGCCATATGCTTCTTGAAGTAAAGTAAGGTAAAGTAAGATAAAGATGAAGATCGTCAAGGTAGGCTGAGAAAGTTTGAGTGCATAGTAAAATTTTTCAAGAGTAAATAATAAATAGATTAATAAGATCTCCTCTCCATTGCTCGATGTTTCTAATAGCTGAGAGTATTTCGATATTTATATTCTGCATCTGGGTTATCACAGGCTACAACTAACTCCCATACTATCTAAGTACTGTCAGCAAAAACATCTTATTTTTCCTGAGTGTGAACACTCTTGACCCTGAGAATATTTGCCCCACTTAGCTTTGATTTCTTCAAACTCCTATTATTTCTGGGGATGTGAACACTCAACCAGTAGGTAGTCTTCGATCTCTCTACCATATGAACTTATTTTGAGTATGCTGTCCTGATAGCCACTATACCAATCATTCTGCCTCAAAACATAAAGTGATCAGCTTTAATGAATGAGCACAGCTATTGCATTGCATTTTTATGCATCACAAAGCCGATTGGACATGAAGGACTTTTGGCCCTGGATCGAGCCACTAGCTCATCAGGCGAAAGCCTCTCATACCGATTCTCGAGTAGACCCTCTTGGGGTGCTACTTCTTTTGAAGCAAGAGACTCAGCTCTATGGCTAACCTGTGGTGCCATAGGCTCATGATATTCAGGTCACTAACAGTTTCTTCCCAAATTGTCCCATTACATATTAGCCCTAATATTTAACTTCTAATGTACAGGATAATAACCTGCTCAAAACTTAACCAGATTCCTTCAAGTCACTTCTCATGAGTCACCAAAGTTGCCCTCTCATATATCCTATAGACAGCATCCAGTCAGACAGATGGTGACAGCATATACAGTATTATGCTGAAGGTGTCATTTATTGTTGCTAAAGTGTTGGGACACAACTCAATCAAAATACTGTGATGATGCCTGGTCCCTCCATGGGGGCTGCAGGGGTATGGTAGAAATAATCCTGACTAAAGGCCAAGTAATTTTGGCCCTTTTTTCACATATACTTAATAGTAGCTCCCCCTCCCAAGACTTCGTCTCAAACATCCCTTTCAAAACAATAAAAATAACAAAAATAAAAATAAAAATAAAAATAAAAATAAAAATAAAAATAAAACTTTTATCTTAGGAACTCAACATGGTAGGGTAAAAAACTTTGCATGTTTGCTTGGCCACCCAAAGAAAACCTTGCCATATTATTTCAATCCTGTCTGCCCTGGCATTTCAGGATTCAGCCTATGAAATTCCTTCAACAATTCCACTGCATGCTCCAGGTGCTCCAGCAGCTCCTAGGTGTTCTCATCTTCATAACAACATTTCCATTTCACAAAATATTGGAGCTCTCAGAGGACTTTATTTCGTCCTCTAACTCTTCTTGTATAGGAAATTATTTCACTTCTCACAATTCTCTCCACTTCCTACTCCAAATCACCTTCGATTTCTTTGGTGTTGCGGGGTGGCTGTGCCTGTCCCAGCTGAATAGAAACTCAGTAGGCCTCAAGCAGTGCCATGTGAAATACCAGATAGATTTTCTACCAGTCAGGGATTTGGAGTTTGTAGGCTCGTTCACCCTTCTTCTCCAATACATTGAAAGGCCTGTAGAGCTTGAGGCTCAACTTTTTTGAGGGCCTTTTTGATTGCATATTTTTGCCATTGAGTATGACTTGGTCTCCCACCATTATGTAGGGTTGCTCCCTAGCTTTTTGATCATAATATCTTGACATGGCCTCCCATGTAGATTCTAGCATTTCCTTGGCTTGTCCATGAATATTCTTCATCCAGTGTGCATAGATGGCTGTGCCTGGATTTTGAGCCTCACATTCTCTCATCCATTCAGTCTGAGAATGGAAACCATAGTTAGCAAAGAATGGGGTCATTTTATGTGCATTGATGGTAGAGTTGTTGTAAGCATACTCTGCCAATAGGAAAAGCTGATACCAATCATTCTGATCATAGTTGACAAAGCTTCATATGTAACCTTCCAGCACTTGGTTGGTTCTTTCAGTTTGTCCATCAGTCAGAGAGTGATAGGCCATTGACATTCTTCTTTTAATTCCCAGAAGCTTGCAGAATGACTCCCAAAATTTGCCTTGAAACTTTGCATCCATGTAAGAAATGATTTCCATGGGTAGCCCATGGAGTTTCCATACTTCTTGGAGGAAAACATTAACAATGTCTTTTGAGGTTGTGTTTTCCTTTAGACTGATGAAATGTGACATCTTAGTGAACCGATCCACTATGACTATGATCTGGGTGTATCCCTGCAACTTGGGTGGTTGAACAATAAAATCTGTTGAGATAGACATCCATGCAGTATATGGTACTTGTAAAGGTTGGAGTAACCCATATCTTGCGTGTCTTGAGGATTTATTGTGTTGACATTTGTCATAGGATCTGATGTAATTATTGATCTAGCCTGTTAACCCTTTCCAGTAGAAGTCTCACATGACTATTTCCAGGGTTTTTTCCTGGCCAAAGTGTCCAGCGACCTTTGAATCATGACATCTATTCATTATGAGGGTTTGGATGCCTTCGTCTGCTAGGATGAAGAGCCAGTCCTTGTAGTATACCAGCCCATCTTTCAAGGTCCAAAACTTTCATAGTCCTATACTGTTATTTCTCAATCTGTCCAACTCCTGGCTTCTTGTGACCCATTCTTCATCTTGTTTGGCCACTTCCTTAACTTTGGCTATGAAGTCAGCCTCAAACTTTCTTATTTCTGCTCTTGCGATAATAGTATTGGACAGCATTACTATTTCTTCTGATAATGTGGCATTGTGTTTCTCATTGTAATGGTCAAAATGCTCATTTTTTCTAGAGCTTGCTTGTAAAAAGCACACTACAGGCTTTCTTCCAAGTAGGTTCCTACTTCCGAAGCCAGTATCAGCTCATTCTGTTATTGCTAAGTCCACCACTTCTTGGAGCTCTATGTTATCAAGTTTTTCAATAATCATTTGAGCTATTTGGTGCTTCTTTGCAACCTTGTAGTTTGCATCCATCTGGTTGACCATCAAAATCTTTATTTCACCAGTATAGTCCGCATCCATTACTCCAGTGCCTATGTGTATGACATGTTTGAGCACTAATTCACTTTGGGGTGCAATTCGCCCAAAGGTTCCCTTGGGGAGCCCTACAGCTATTCCTGTTCCAACAAGGTCTTGTCATTTTCCAGGGATGGTTAGTGCATCTATACTATACATGTCATGTCCAGCTGCAAAGGTTGATCCTCTAGTAGGAATCTTACTATTCTCTGCCAATCTATAGACTCGGACCCTTTGTGGTTCTATACTTCTGTCCAAGTCTTCCGTCTCTGATATCCGGTCATCTTCTGGCCTAGGATCAAGTTCTATATCATCTATGGGGGTTAATCTTTTGTCCCTGAGGGTTTTCCAAACCACAGCGACTTGTAAGAAGTTTTCGGGCTTCAAAATTAACTGTTCCCTATGGGTAGCTCCCCCTTCAGGATGGTACTCCAGCCATCTACTCAGTGCATCTAGCTTACACCCCAGGTTCCTGGTCAGTAAACAATACAGAAATTAAATTCTGCCAGCTTTTGAACCCATCAAATTTGTCTAGCACTCCATGCCTTAGTGGTAAGGAAGTACTGCAAATTTTGATGATCAGTGTAAATGGTAATGGGGACCTCTGTTCCCACCAGGTAGTGATGCCATTCTTTGAAGGCTTTCACAATTGCCAGCAACTCCTTATCATGAACATCTTAGTTTCATTCAGCAGGTCCGAATTTTCATGAGTGAAATGCTACCAGGTATAGCTTTTTCTTTACTAGCTGTGATAAAATACAGCCAAGTGTAAAATTGCTTACATCAGTTTCTATGATCATTTCTCTCATGCGGTCGAAATGACAAAGAATTGGTACAGTCACAAACTGTTCCTTTAGGAATTCAAAAGCCTTATCCTGCTCTCTTCTCCAGGTAAAGTACTTCGAGTTTCCCTTCAGGAGTTCTGTAATTGGTTTGCAAATTGCTGAAAAATCCTTAATGAACCTTTGGTAGAAATTTGTAAATCCCATGAAGATTTGTATATCTTTTACTGACTTAGACTGTTTCCACTCTCAAATTGATTTAACCTTTTTCTTGCTCATGGAGACTCCTTTCATTGTTACCATGTAACCTAGAAATTCTACTGTGGTGATGTAGAAGTAAGATTTTGCAATAGAGACTGCCAGTTAATATTCCCTTAAGCGAGCTAACACCTTTCAGACTAGCTCAATGTGGCTTGCTTTATCTGCTGAGTAAATGAGAATGTCATCCATATAGACCACAACACCATGATCTAAGAATTCTCATAAGACTGTGTTCATCATTGCCTGGAAGGTAGCTGGGGCATAAACTAGCTCAAATGGCATTACTTTGTATTCAAAGTGTCCATAGCAGGTCTGGAAAGCCATCTTCCATTCATCCCCTTCCTTAATTCTAATTAGATGGAACCCATCTTTTAGGTCTAGCCTGGTAAAGATGTTCAAACTAACCACTCAGTCTCTCAGCTCCATCATAAGAGGGAGCAGGTATTTTTTGAATACCATGACCTTATTAAGGCCTCTATAGTCAATGCATAGGTGCCAGCCACCATTTGACTTTGGGACAAACAATATTGGAGCCCTGCATGGTGCCATGCTAGGCCTGATTTTCCCTTGTTCTAACATTTCATTTAGGTATATATGCAGAGCTTCCAATTGAGAGGCCAAAAGCTTGTAAATAGGTCCCCAAGGGGGGCTTAGACCTTCCTTGATGTCAATCGCATGGTTGAATGTTCTTCTTGGGGGTAATTTTTTGGTGGCTGATGGCAGAAAAAGGTCTGTATAATCTAGGTATTCCTCCAGTAACTGACTGATTACCAGTTCCTTACTCTCATCCATAGAAGTTACCAGCCCAACGACCATTGCATCAAGGTCATGAGCTACATCATCATCCCATTCAAACAGTTCATCCATATTGCACCACATACCTGTGCCACAGTGGCTATGGCATTTCCTATCCTGGAATTCCCACCTATCTGGATATGTGATGTTAAATATGGGGTGTTCCTTTAGCCAGCCATAGGGTATTATCATTCCCCATCTGTTTGTAGGTACCACTTCACAGGAGACTTCCGTAGTGTGCCAGTTTATCCCTATTTCCATTTTTGAGGGCACAGTATATTGTTTGCCACTTGACTTGGTGATGTCGCCCATAAATCCTTAATTGTGATGTGATTTCTGTGTATTATGCAAGGTATATCTAATTCTTGTACCAATTTCTCATTTAAAATAAAAACATCAGCTCCTGAGTCTAATAAGATTTGGATTCAATAGTGTTTTCCCACAACATAGAGGTGTGTATGACCCTCCAGGTACTCATAAAGTGTAGGTTGTGGGGCAATGAGTCTGCACCACTTGCCCGATGGCTCTGTTTCCATATGTCTTCACTTTGACATTTTTATAGAAATTCTTCTAGAATTTCCAATCATCTTGCCTCCTGGCCAGGAATTCCCCTGTACTTTCTTCCGAGTTAAGGGACTACTCTGAATCCCACTGCCAGTTACTTGTTTCACCTAGAGGGTGCCAAGCAAAGTCTTCACTGTACCAAATAGTGTAAAGCTGAAAGAAATCTTCTTCATCGCAGACTCTCAAAGGGTTTGCCCACCAAGATGGTTTGTCCTAGCTGTCAAAAGGTTCTGGATAAGGTTCTGTGAACCAAGAGGGTTCACCAGGGTGTGCGATAAGTTTCGAAAATTGTATTTCTTTTAATTTGTTTGTAAAATTATCCTCGAATGTGGAGAAGGAGTTAATAATTGCTGGTTTTGTTGATTGTTCCAAGATATAGTCAAAGGCTGAAGTCATTTTTTGTATTTGTGGGTAGGTAATCATAATAGATGTTCACTACCACACCAATAAGGTCTCCTCCGGTGTATTTGGTGATGCAATTGCAAATTCTAATACGGTTATTGGACACCACAGTTCGAGCAGTCTTTACCCCTTGCCAAAGAGTACCCGATATAACCTGACCAGTACTTTTTCATTATGATAAAGCATGGGTACAATCCACTGGTGCTTTTTAGCATGGGCTAAGATCCAAGACTGGTGAGATATAAGTCCCTATTTCAAATTTGTGTCAGACCACAAGTACCCATATGCCATTGCTGTATGGCACCAAACCCAGTTCCCGTCTACTCAACCCCTTTGCCTTCTTAAGCTGATGCACAAACCCAAATCAGTGTTGGGGGTAACCCCTTCAATTAGATGGTGACCAGTTCAATGCTCTTCAGCTGAGAAGAGGGTGTGCAGACCTCAAAAGAATTCCCCTCAGTTGGATCCTGGGTCAGATAGTTCCCAAGATTGTGGTGGCGACCAAGTCATTGCTACTTGACCAACTTGTGGCTGGCTCTCTTAGGGGTCCCAGACCTCCAACTGAGTGTTCTATCTCTTTAGTTGCTTGCGTCACATCACAGAGCTAACCACAGCTGCTCTTCTACACATGCCCCACTTGTGGTTGGTAAGTCCACAGTGGGTACATGAACCCTTAGTTTCTTGCCTCTTGTCTATCAAGGTCTGGAGGACTCCTTTATGAGCTTTCTTCCAATCCGTATATATTGGGGTTAGATTGCTCTCTCCCAAATTGGCTTTTTGTGCCTTCTAACCTGTTGTGGCTGTTTTTGGTAACCCAGGATTCTTGTTGAACCTGGTATTGGAACCTTTATTCTCATTGCTATATTTTCTTTTTGTGACATTTCCTCATCCCTTTCCCATTGCCTGAGATAGGGTTTGCCATTTTAAGAATGATTCCTCTAATTTCCCAAAGCCTCTTAATGCTTTGAGCTAGTCTTCATCAGAATTGTATGTCTCTCCTGAGAGCCTCCTCAGGATTTGTTCTGGCACCTTGTCTTCAACTAGGAGCCTCTATCCGATACCAGACATCTTAGCTTTGATATTAAGATTTTCAAGCAGATGGAGGTATTCTTCAATGTTATTATTGTACAGGATTTTCTTCATATCCCATGCTGCCTCTTGTTCTTGCTTAATGCCTAAGTGCCTGCTAACGATTTCTTGGGTAAACCTACTCCAAGAGACCAATTCTGGTTGGAAAGAAGCACCCATGGCACCTGTCATACTCTTTTGGTACTATTTGGCAAAAGGGGTGACCTTCTTTCCTTTTCTCCTCTTTAACGCATAGACAATCTTGTCGTAGTCTTCTGACTATTGATTCAGATTTCTAGCAAAATAGTCCTTGCAGTCCAATACAAATGTATTGATGTCTTCATAGACTTTGGCCTCGAATATAGTTGGTGGGTCTACATGCTGTTTTCCCCTGGTGATCGTGCTTCCTAATACTTCTACCAGTGCTTCCACATCTGGAGGTAGCTTTTTAGAGGGGCGCCTTGCAGGCTCTTATGTGGGGTGTATGTTTGGGTCATTATGATTGCTGGAACTGCTGCTGCAGCTAGGGTTCAGGTCCCCTCCTCCAGCTCCATGCATCATCAGGAGTCCTTCACCCCCTCCTCCTCCTCCTTCAGCTCTGAGGATTGATCGGCCTTGGTCTACTTCCTTTCCTTTCTTTGGCCTACCAGCCAGGGAACCAGAGGAGGAAGGAGGTGCAGTTTCTGCTGTTGCCTGCCTCACTGGAAGGGAAGGGGTAGCTACTGATTGAGCCACTTAAATGAGTTGTTGCTGCATGAGGTTCATCATTTCTTGGATCCCTTGTTCTGCAGCCATAAGTTGTTCACAGTCGATTTCTACTTAGGCTTGGACTTGTTGGATCAACTGCTCCAACTGTTGATCTCTCGAAAAGGATGCTTGCCCTGTCAAGTCAATGTTCTGATGCAGCTGGGTACTCACTGCCTGTTGCTGCTCATGTTGAGCATTATATTTTCATAGCTCTGCTGCTACTTGGTCTTGGAAGTACTTTCAAGATATCTCCACTTCTCATGCAAGTTTATCCATATTTACATTAATCCTCACTAATTCGTTTCCCACTATCTGTTCTCCATGATTAAGCTTTTCTTTATAGGCCTCTCGCTCATCAGCATATCATTGTTCTCATTCAGACAGCTCATTGTAAGCTATATGTTGTTCATCAATGGACCTCAATGCAGTCCAATCAACTTGATCAAGGCAGCTTGAGATATGGTTTAAGATAGCTGGAATTTGTGGAGGGCCATCTTGTTGTCCTCTCGCGGTAGCAGCTCTTTTTTCGATCCTCCCCCCTGACCTTCTGCCTCATAGAGAGCCAACAGGGGAACCTCTGCTAGAAAGGAATAGAGGGTTTTGTGTAGCGGTAGAGGCTAATATAGATGTTACATCACTAGCTGGAGAAGGTTCTCCTTCTTCCATATGTATATCATGTCCGGCTTCTTGAATAGCCAATGGCATAGGTGAATCTTGTCTTCGGTGATCCATGATAAGTTTAGGTAGAGGTAAGTGCATATAATGAGCCTAGGTAACATGGAGAGAATTAATATACTGTTACAGGGTAGCCAAACCATAAATGTTGTTTGTTGGTCTAAGCCATATACTTCTTGAAGTAAAGTAGGTAAAGTAAGATAAAAGATGAAGATCATTAAGGTAGGCTTAGAAAGTTGATTGCATAATGAATTTTTTTAAGAGTAAATAATAAATATATTAATAAGATCTCTTCTCCATTGCTTGATTTTTCTAATAGCTGGGAGTACCTTGATATTTATATTCCATGTCTGGGTTATCCCAGACTACAACTAACTCCCATACTACCTAAGTACCATCACCAAAAGCCTCTTATTTTTCCTGAGTGTGAACACTCTTGACTCTGAGAATATTTGCCTCACTCAGCTTTGATCTCTTCAAACTCCTATCATTTCTGGGGGTGTGAATACTCCACCAGTAGGTAGTCTTTGATCTCTCCACCATATGAACTTATTTTGAGTATGCTGCCCTGATAGCAACTATACTAATTGTTCTGCCTCAAAACATAAAGTGATCAGCTTTAATGAATGAGCACACCTATTGCATTGTGTTTTTTATACATCATAAGCCCATCAGACATGAAGGACTTTTGATCCTGGATCAAGCCAATAGCTTGTCAGGTGAAAACCTCTCATACCAATTCTCGAGCAGACCCACTTGGGGTGCTACTTCTTCCAAAGCAAGAGACTCAGCTCTATGGCTACCCTGTGGTACCATAGGCTTGCAATATTCAGGTCACTAACGGTTTCTCCCCAAATTGTCCCATTACTTATCAGCCATAATATTTAACAGCTAATGTACAGGATAATAACTTGCTCAAACCTTAACCAAATTCCTTCAAGTCACTTCTCATGGGTCGTCAAGGATGCCGTCTGATATATTCTACGGACAGCATCTGGTCTGATGGACGGTGACGACGTATACAGTGTTATGCTGAAGGTGTCATTTATTGTTGCTAAAGTGTTGGGACGCATCTCGGCCGTAATACCGTGATGACACCCGGTCCCTACATGGGGGCCACAGGGGTATGGTAGAAATAATCCTGAGTAAAGGCCAGGTAACCTTGGACCTTTTTTCCATATGCCTAACAATTCCCAATTGTCTGGCCTCTGGGCCAGGTATTCCCCTGTGCTTTTATTTGAGTCAAGAGACTACTCCGAGTCCCACTGCCAGTTACTTGTTTTGCCTAGGGGATGCCAAGCAAAATCTTCCCGTACCAATAAATGTAGAGCTGAAAAAAGTCTTCTTCATCCCAGACCCTTAAAGGGTCTGCCCACCAGGATGGCTCATCCTGGCTATTAAAGAGTTCTGGATAGGTTTTGGTAAAGCAACATGGTTCACTAGGGTGTGTGATAAGCACTGGAAATTGTATTTCTTTTAATTCATTTGTAAAAATATCCTCAAATGTGGAGAAGCAGTTGATAGTTATCAGTTCTGTCGATCATTCCAAGATGTAGTCGAAAGCTCAAGTCATTCCTATGTTCGCAGGTATGTAATAGTAATAGGTGTTCACTACTACGCCTGCGCAGTTTCAACCAATGAGGTCTTCTCAGGTGAACTTGGTGTCACAATTCCAAATTCTAATATAGTTATTGGCAGCCCACTATGAGCAGTCTTTACCCCTTGCTAAAGGGTTCCCATTATGTCCTGACCCGAGCTTTTCATCATGATAAAGTGTGGGTACAATCTGCCAGTGCCATTAGTGTGGGCTAAGATTCAAGTCTAGTGGGGTGTAAGCCCCCATTTCAAATTTGTGCTAGACCACAAGTACCCATATGCCATTGCTGTATGGTGCCAAAACCATTCCCTGTCTACTCAACCCCTTTGCCTCCTTAAGCTCATACACAGACCCAAATCAGTGTCGCGGGTAACACTTTCAATTAGATGGTGACAAGTCCAATACTCTTCAGCTGAGAAGAGGGTGTATAGACCTCGAAAGGATTCCCCTCAGTTGGATCCAGGGTCATACAATTCCTAAGGTTGTGGTGGCAGCCTTGTCATTGCCACTTGACCAACCTTTGACTGCCTCTCTTAGGGGGCCTCGACCTCCAACTGAGTATTCTGTCTCTTTGGTTACTTGCATCGCATCACTGAGCTAACAGTGGCTACTCTTCTACACATGCCCCATTTGTGGTTGGTAAGTCATTTTTTTTTTTTTTTTTTTATATCATGTATTTGTTGTTAAGTACAAGAATCTGCATGGAGCCTTAAGGGCTATGGCAAAAACAAAACTATAAGCCAAAAACATATAATAAAAGAAATCTCAGCCTTGATCTCCTGGCCTGATGATACCGTGAGTCACACCCCAAACGGTGACTAATCTAGCTAGTAAAGAAATTCATGACATCTTAAGTGAACCCAGAAAACCCATGAAAGAAGGAAAGCTAACTAAAGTAATAGGAAAGTAAAGAAAGGAAAGCCAGGGGTGGTCCTATCTAGGGTCAGGTGGGGGGCCCTGGATGGTGGGCATGGATGGTGGGAAGCCAGTTCCTGTAGATCTGAAGTATTTGGCCAGCCGAAGCGTGAGCTCAACAGAGGCCTAGAGGGGGGTGTCAGGGCTGATATCATCTACTCCAGGGAGATGGAGCTGGCGAAGGTCAGCCCTGGCAGGGCAGTAAAGGGTTGCATAGTCGAAGGTCTCTTCCTCTTCCTCACAGTATGGGCAGGTTTTGGGAGCACCAGGATCCTCTCAGGTGGTGTGGGCTGTTAGGTAGCTCTTCCCCACTCGCATTTGGTGGATCTGGCCAGCCGCAAACTTGTCCAAGCCCATGAAAGCTTTGGGCCGAAGGGAAGGTAGGTACTAGTAGTAAAGAGGAGGGGGGGACCGAAGGGTCCAACCCCGGAAGAGCTGGGTGCACAGCTCAGACTTAACCAACTTGTATGGTTTTGAGCAAGGTTTGGCTGGAGGGGGGAGCTCTGGTAGGAGGTGGGGGGCTGCTAGGGGGAAGGATCCCAAGGTGCAGAGCAGGGAGAGGAGAGAGTGGCACAGGGAGTTGATTAGCAGGTGCCTTCTAGTTGGTGCAGAAGCTTTGTAGGCATTCCAGGGGAGGGGGGTGCAGTTTGTCTTTCTTCCAAGTAGGATAGCCCTGGTCAAGCATCTTGTGTTGGATGAGTCTCCAATTGGGAGGGTGGGGGGCAGTCTCGCTGCCACAGGGTAGATTGAGGGGGAGGAGTATGCAAGTCTTAGGGCTGCCATCCACCGTTTGTGTTTAAGGAGGGTTGGTAGTATGGCCAAGGAGGCTTTGTAAGCTAGGATGGTGGTGGGTGTCACTCGAAAGTAGTTTGTAGTCCAGCACATAATTCCATTCCAGAAGACCGACATCTTTTGAGAGGTCTCCGATGTGGGTTGGAAGAGGTCAGCACCATAGGAGAGGATAGGGTAGATGAGGCCTGTGGCAATCCTATGACAGGTGTAGGAAGGCATCCCAGCCCCAGCAGGGGACAGTTGCCGGATGGTAGCAAAGGCGCCTTGTACGAGGGTGAGCCTTCTGATGAAATAGGTAGTTGTTTCCAGGGAGGAGGTGAACTAGTAGCCATCTGACCACCCTGGAGGGGTGAAAGACCATGCTGTTGAGGGTGATGGGGGAGTTGGAAACCTCCGAGCAGTCCTTTTTGGTACGCCTGTGGATCAGTTCTATTTTAGGGATGGAGAAGGACACACCAATCCTGGCAGCCCTGCTAGAAAGTAAAGAAAATATATACTCAAGAGCCCTGATGTTCCCCCAATAAGAAGCTGAGGAAACAGTAACAGCAAAATCATCAACATAAGAAAAAACAATAGAATGTGGTATTGAAATATGTAAGCCAGAAACATAAATCAAAAACAACAAAGGAGAGACAGGAAAGCCTTGAGGGGCTCCAACTTGAACGGGACAGTAGACGCCTGGGGCTCCCTGGAAAAGGAGTTTGCACTAGCGGTTGGAAAGGAAAGAATGAACACAAGATATGAGATACCTTGGTACCCCACACCTTGTGAGCATCTGAGAGAGTGAGGAGGAGGAAATGTTGTCGAAGCCGCCCTTGATATCGAGGAACAGGGTTGAGATCTTGGTACTTGGCCTTTGTGGGGAGCGGACTTCATGGGTGAGGAAGGCTGTGGCATTAAAGGTTGACAGGCCCAAGAGTGAGCCATACTGGTTGAGGTTGATAAATCCAACTGACCTGGTGATCAGGGAGAGGTGTGAGGCTATGATCTTTTCTAGGATTTTAGACACTGTCTCAAGGAGGACAATGATCCTGAAGGATGCCAGTGAGGAGTAGTCAGGCTTGCCCAGCTTAGGTAGGACTACCCTGTTTGCTTGTTTGAGGATTGTTGGGTAGTAGCCATGGGAGAGGAGAGGAGATAGGAGGCTGAGGAGGATGACAGGGTTGGCCAGATTCACTTCCTTCCAGATGCCATAGGGGATCTGGTCAGGACCTGGGGCAGAGAAGGAGGAGGATTTGGCGAGAGTGGGAGAGATCTCTTGGGGGAGGAGGGGGCAGTCGTCATGTGACCTGAGCTAGCCTGCGGTTGGGGAGGGTGTCTTCAGTAGGAAGATGTAGTTGAGGAGGGAAGTGTTGAGTTCCATGGGTGTTGTGGCTTCGAGAAGGGATGGGAAGCATTTGGCAAGGCGCCCAGCAGCTATCCTTTTTGCATCCCAAACTGAGGAGGTGGTAACCCCTGCCAGGAAGGATTTCCAGTCCTCAGATTTGGCCCTCCTGATCGCCTTGAAGTAGGCATTGCATTTGACCTTGGACTCAGTGAGGGAGAGAGCTGATTGATTGCGGCGGTTGGCCCAGGCAGCACAGTTAAATGCCTGCCTAAGGTGGGATAGTTCAGCAGTCCACCACCTCTTCGCGTGGAGGGATGGGCACTTCAAGAGGGTGTGGGATCTCAGGAGAATGGTGACAGTCATCAGGTGGCATGAAAGCCAGGTGTCCATCGCTAGGTCAGTGGGGTGGGGAGGAGGGGGCGGGATCGAGAGGGATTCAAGGTTGGGCAGCAAGGAGGCCCAGTCTATCTTTTTCCAGTTGGGGAAGGGGGTAGGAGGTTTGAGGAGCAGGGAGGAGAAGTTGATGGTAATCGGTACATGATCAGACCCGGTTGACGGAAGCTTTGTGTGCCATTGGGCAAAGTATGGTTGGAGGACAGAGTTGGCAAAAGCAAGGTCCAAGACCCCCAGCCTGGTAGACGCATCAAATGGGAAACGTGTGAAGACCCCAGGGGTATTGAGCAGAGTGAAGTGGAGTTCATTGGCCAACTTGAAGTTGGGGGAGGAGGTGGCATACTCATTGTAGGAGATTGCCCAGAGGGGATCTGATGCTGGGTGGCGGAGGTTGAAGTCCCCTGCCACTAGTGTAGGGAAGTCATGGGCCCTGAAGAGGTCCCTAGGGAGGACAGTGCACGTGGCCAATGATGGCCTCATGGTGGAATAGGCATTGTACCACCTGAGCTGTGTGAGAGAAGCATTGAATAAGCCCATTGATGAAAAGACATCTAGAGCCATGAGGTTGGAGTGGTCAAAGAAACAAGGCAGCATGGCGAAACTCTGCTGGAATTCTAGGAAAGCATAGAGTGCAACTCTAGGGGGGTCACCAGGTTTAGAGGGAGGTGCAAAGGTCTTGTAGAAAGCGAAGCTTGGCAGGCAGTTGCGGAAGATAAGAGGGTCCTGTAAAAGGACTAGGTGAGGGGGGGTGGGCAGCAATTTAAAACTGTTGAACAAGGATAGAAACAGATCACAGCTTCCCAGGCAGTTGTGTTGGATGAGGGAGAGTTGCTTAGGGGCAGAGGGGGTGCCCTCAAGGGGTAGAGAAGCCCCACTAGCTGTAATGAAGCCTAAGCGAGAACCAGTTTTTGGTGTGTCATGATGGTTGCCACCCAAAATCCCTGAGTTTTAGAGTGGCCGAATGCGGTAATTTTTCAAAAACCAGGAAAGTAGAGGTAGTGGGGGATGTTGTGGTTGGTAAGTCCACAGTGGGTACATGAATCCTGAGTTTCTTGCCTCTTATCTATCAGGGTTTAGGGACTCCCTCATGAGCTTTCTTCCAATCTGTATGTATTGGAGTTGGATTACTTTCTCCCAAATTGGCTTTTTGTGCCTTCCAACCTGTCACTGCTGCTTTTGGTAACCAAGGATTCTTATTGAACCTGGTATTGGAACCTTTATTCTCATTGCCGCATTTTCTTTTTGTGGCATTTCCTCGTCCCTTTCCCATTGCCTGAGATAGGATTTGGCATTTTAAGAAAGATTCCTCTAATTTCCCAAAGCCTCTTAGCGCTTTGAGTTAGTCTTCATTGGAATTGTATGTCTCTCCTGAGAGCCTTCTCAGGATTTGTTCTAGGAGCTTATCTTCAACTAGGAGCCTCCATCCGATACCAGACATCTTAACTTTGATATTAAGGTTTTCAAGCAGAAGGAGGTATTCTTCAATGTCATTATTGTATAGGATTTTCTTCATATCCTATGCTGCTTCTCGTTCTTGCTCAATGCCTGAGTACCTGCTAACAATTTCTTGGGTAAACCTAGTCCAAGAGACCAATTCTGGTCAGAAAGGAGCACCCATGGTACCTGTCATACTCTTTCAGTACCATTCGGCAAAAGGGGTGACCATTTTTCCCTTTGTCCTCTTCAACACATAGACAATCTTATCATGGTCTTCTGTCCATTGATTTGGATTTCTAGCAAAATAGTCTTTGCAGTCCAACACCTATGTATTGATGTCTTCATAGACTTTAGCCTCAAATATAGTTGGTGAGTATGCATGCCATTTTCCCCTTGTGATCACAGTGCCCAATATCTCCAACATATCATCTGTATCTAAGGCCGTCTTTGGAGAGCGATGATTTGTGGCCTTGGATGTAGGAGGTGAGGCTGTACCTTCATCATTACTGGAGCTACTGCTGCTACTTGGATTAGGGTCCCCACCTCCAGCTCCATGCATCATCGGATGTCCTTTGCCTGCTCCTCCTCCTCCTCCCATAACTACTGGTAGGCCTTGGTCAATTTCCTTTCCTTTCTTTAGCCTTCCAGCCAGGGAACCAGAGGAGGAAGGAGGAGCAGTTTCTACTATTACTTGTTTTCCTGGAAGGGAAGGTGTGGCTACTGAATGAGCTACTTAGACTAATTGTTGCTGTATGAGGTGCATCATTTCTTCCATCCTTTGTTCAACCTCTACGCATTGATTTCGGTCGATCTCCACTTGGGCTTGCACTTACTGGATTAATTGTTCCAGCTGCTAATCTCACAAAAACAATGCTTGCCCTATTAGGTCAATATTCTGATGCAACTGGGTACTCACCGCCTGTTGCTCCTCATGTTGAGAGGTATGTCTTTGTAGCTCTGCAGCTACTTGGTCTTGGAAGTGCTTTTGAGAGGTCCCCATTTCTTGTGCACATGCATTCATTTTCATGTGTATTCCTGCTAACTCATTTCCCACTATCTGTTCTTCTTAGTCAAGCCTACTTCTATAGACTTCTAGCTCATCGGCATATTGTTGTTCTCATGAGGACAGCTCATTGTAAGCTATGTGTTATTCATCGATAGACCTTAAAGTAGTCTGATCAACTTGATTAAGGCATTCTAGGATGTGGTTTAGGATAGTTAGAACTTCCATGTTTCATGGGGGGCCATCTTGTCTTCCTCTCAGGGTCATTGCACTTTTTTCAATTCCCATTGATCTCCTACCTCATAAAGAGCCAGTGGGGGAACCTCCACTAGAGAGAAATGAGGGGTTTTGTGTACCAGTAGTAGCTAGTATAGATGTCACATTGCTGTCTGGAGAAGGTGCCCCTTCTTCTATATGTGTATCAGGCCCAGCTCCTTGAATAGCCAGAAGCATAGGTGAATCTCGTCTAGTGCGATCCATGATGAGTTTAGGTAGAGGTAAGTGTGTGTAATGAGCCTAGGTAATACAGAGAGTATTAATATACTGTTATGGGGTAGCCTAACCGTAGATATTGTTCATTGGTCTAAGCCATATGCTTCTTGAAGTAAAGTAAGGTAAAGTAAGATAAAGATAAAGATCATCAAGGTAGGTTCAGAAAGTTTGAGTGCATAGTAAAATTTTTCAAGAGTAAATAATAAATATATTAATAAGATCTCTTCTCCATTGCTTGATGTTTCTAATAGCTGGGAGTACCTCAATATTTATATTCTGCATCTGGGTTATTGTGGGCTACAACTAACTCCCATACTATCTAAGTACCGTCACCAAAAACCTCTTATTTTTCCTGAGTGTGAACACTCTTGACCCTGAGAATATTTGCCCCACTTAGCTTTGATTTCTTCAAACTACTATTATTTCTGGGGGTGTGAACACTCCACCAGTAGGTAGTCTTCAATCTCTCCACCATATGAACTTATTTTGAGTATGCTGCCCTGATAGCAACTATACTAATCATTCTGCCTTCAAACATAAGGTGATCAGCTTTAACAAATGAGCATGGCTATTGCATTGCATTTTTATGCATCATGAAGCCCATTGGACATGAAGGACTTTTGGGCCTGGATCGAGCCAATAGCTCATTGGGTGAAAGCCTCTCATACTGATTCTCAAGCAGACCCTCTTGGGGTTCTACTTCTTTCAAAGCAAGAGACTCGGCTCTATGGCTACCCTTTGGCACCATAGGCTTGCGATATTCAGGTCTCTAACAGTTTCTTCCCAAATTGTCCCATTACTCATCAGCCATAATATTTAACTGCTAATGTATAGGATAATAACTTGCTCAAAACTTAACCTAATTCCTTCAAGTCACTTCTCATGGGTTGCTAAAGGTACCCTCTCATATATCCTATGGACAGCATCTGGTCAGATGGACAGCAACGGCATATACAGTATTATGCTGAAGGTGTCATTTATTGTTGCTAAAGTGTTGGGACGCATCTCGACCATAATACTGTGATGATGCCCAGTCCCTACATGGGGGCTGCAGGGGTATGGTAGAAATAATCCTGAGTAAAGGCTGGGTAACTTTGGCCCTTTTTTCTCAAATGCCTAACACATTCTGTCATATCATCACAGATTGCCCAGCCCTAGCAATACAGAGGGGGGGGGGTTGGATCCTGCAGGTTTCAACATAGAGCAGGATTCGGCCCTATGGAATGAGAATGAAGCAGGGAGGATCTTAGTTAAAAGGTTTTCTTTGTTTATTTCTAAGAATTTGGTGAATTTCCCAGTGAAGCTGTGGGGATTTCCTATTATGAGGGGTTCCACTTTGGGTTCCTGATACTGTAAAAACCCACTGTATCCACTATCGGGGATCGGGGCTTGGCAGTTGCACAAGGGGATGTGTGTAAGGGTGCCAAGAGATTGAGTGACAGGCCATGATACCGAAATTAGCTCTTTTCAATGTTAGTCTTACTTTTAAAATTAAGAGCAACTACAAACACACCTGGCATCACAAATGTTGATAATCCAGACACTTCACTGTCCTGTATGACTCTCTGAGAATTCTATATATCAATATCAGTCCTCTTTTCATGGATCACCCAGTATATACCTGCCTTCATCCAACTTATGCACCCTTTGGAGAGTTTCTCTCCAAACCTGACTGAAGCTAGGGACTTTGTATAGGCATTTCCATCGAATATGTCTGACTTAGGTATTGTCAAAGGAGCTACTGTATATAAACATAATAGTATTAGTATTAGTCTTCTGTTTCAATAAATGCTACATTATCATCCTCCTCCTCTGGTACATCAGCCCTATCATCCAGTGATGCCAAATCCTCCCTCCAATTCCCAATCCCCAAGTTTGTAAAACCCTTTATATCCAACTCATGATCCAGGCTTCCATCAATTGGAAGTGACAATCCCAATTTGCGAAAAGAAGTTTTAATTACATGAGCTTTTAAGAAATGGAACTGGTTGAATGCTTCTCCTACATAGTGGGTAGTCCAAACCCTACAGTCTCTGACTGTCTATTTTTCAAAATCCTCTACTGACTCTAACTCAAAGATTTTTTCATCAGTAAGATCCCGCATTAGCTCCTTGAATGGCTTATTCACTGACACATCAAGGGGCTGGACAAGACTGGTACATCTAATAGGGAGAGGGTAATATTGTAGGTTCAGAGGAGTTAGAAAACTGTGGGGATCTTATGTGATCCTATTAGATCAAGGGTAAAGAGGGTTGGGCGGCCTCTAAGGGTGGGAATCAGATAATTTGTAACATATTTTTCGAAAAGAGAATCATTCATGTAGGCAGTAGCATTATACTCAACCAAGACACCTGAATGATAGTGTAGTTTTTCTGCCCCAAGCCTTCTTCCAGTTCTATGAAAAATAACCATAGGTAGCACTCATGGTACATCATCTACAAATATACACAGAACCAAACTGGTCTGTCTTTTATCCTAGCCAGACCAGCTTTCCTTCACCCAAATTGTCTTTTCTCCAACCCAATCATAGGTCTTCCCATGTAAGTATTCGAATGGTATTGGTGTCTCATCCAAATTACAAATGTTTGACAACTCATATCGTCTGACCAGCCATTCGATGGTAACCTCCCAAAAAGAGTTCTTTCGGAGCTTAGAATTTCAGCAATTAAATCGTAGCCAATTAATGATAAGTATCTTGTAATTGGCTGGGACCTTTTGTGCCTTTTTAGTGATACTCCATAGGCTAATCCTGTGGTGACTTAGAAACCCTCGAAACTACCCATTGCTGAACCGGAAGATCACTGGATTCACATTTGGATATATTGTGCAAAATTGGAACCGGGACTGGATCCAAAACCACCCCTGCCATACCATTCATCCTGCTTTCCTCCTCTCTATAAAGTCACTATTTAAACTTTCCTCCAATTCTGGCCAGAAGACCTGTCCTACATAACCTAACCCTTCCTCCCTTTTTACTGGTGACCGCTTCCCCAATCCCTCAATTCTTTCCTTCTTGCATACCCAGTCACTAATTGTTCTTTGGGAAATTTGGTAGAAATCGGAGGCTTCCTGTTGTGTAGGCTTGCGATACTCACCATTTCGGGAGAGGGGAATCTGGTAGTGCTCAGGAAGGGTAAGTACTCTCACTTTCTGTAATTGACTATAGGTTCGTTCTGGATATCAGATTGGCTTTAGATCATATGGAGTAAGAATCTGGTCTTTGATGGGCTTTGCTTTTGGTCCACAGCACTGACATTTTAGGCTTCAAATCAGTGACATTCTTACTTCTCAATTGCTTGTATCCTCACCTCCTACATTCCTCACATTACTCCTTTTATATTTCCTTTCCTTTCTCCCTTCTGGTTTATTTTTACTGATACATATTTTACAATATTGAGTCACAAACAGCTGAGCAACTCATCCCTTACAATTTTGAATTCCAGTCATCTTACCATTCAGGTAAATATGAGAAGATCTTCTTAGCTCTAGTTCTTTCATCTTAATTTTATATGATACTAACTGACTCATATTCAATTTGATAGAGTCTGTGCCATCTTCTAATTTCGGGATCATTGCCAGTCACTCGATCCCTTGGTACAAGCATGCACACCCCTGAACACAAGTGCCAAGTCCCAACCCCCGATAGTGGATACAGCAGGTTTCTATGGTATATTGATTTTCAGCCCTAAGAGCTTATGATGGATGAGATTGATTTTTATTGGTATTTGTTTTTTTTTTTTTGGGGGGGGGGGTTGAAGTTTCTTTTGTTTTAAATAGGTTTTCTAGGCTATACTTTAGGGTGTATGCCAGGCTTTTCCTGTAGTTACGAATAAAACCAAGGATTTAACAAAAAAAAAAAAAAAAAGGGTAGCGTCTGGGCAAGGTTTTGATCAAGCACGTAATTAACAGTAGGTTAACAAAAGTTAAGTCTGCTTAACAGGAGTTAACACGATCTCCCTAGCCCCTTTTTCTTAAATATTAGGTTCTATAGGGATTATTCATCTTGAAACGGAGATTAGAACCCTGCACAGTGATACTCAATTTGGCGAGGTAATACAAGGGTATGAACCCATTAACCGGAACAGGCAGGGATATATTTGGCTTGTTAACCTGAAATAACTGTTCCATAACTTACCGGACCTTGGACGGTAAGTAGGAAGGAACGCTGGGGGGTACGTTAGGTAAGCGTATTTACTTACGGCCAAATATGGACCCCAGAAACGCGAATCCAAGAATTAGAAGTGTAAATCCCGGGTGGGGAAGGAAGAAAGTATTGTTTCTGTGGAAAAGTGGGAGTTTATGCATATGGTCCTGAATAGCTTACTAGAATATTCTTCAGCCCGCCTGCCGGTTGAATCGACGCTGGTTTTCATGTTTCAAGCCAAATTCGTGTTGTCCAAAGCTATGACGAAACGAAAGTAAACTTCCTCCAACCAAGTTCAAATCCTGGAGTTAAATATGTAAGACAGAATGTAATAGCCAGCAAATTGGGGACATTTACTTCGGAGGGCGTTCAGCTCGTCCTTGCTTCCTCTGACTATCGGTAGCCGCTAACAACAAAATGAAAAAATGAAAAAAAGAGACATCTATACCAGCATCCCCGGAGCGATGCTCACAGGACCAGTTGGTGAATTCTTTATACTCACTTACCTATGCTGTCGACAGTCTCTCTATAAGGTACCTGGGCACATTTTTCCCCCTAAAAACCTAGAAATGTCAAGTGATAAAAAATCACCTAGTGACAGAATAGTCCCAACCCGAACTGTGCTATGATAGATTTGTATTATGCATGTTTGGGCCAAAGTGCATACCTGCTCTCACCATCAAGAACACGAAATCGAGGTTTGTAATAGTTAAAAAAAGATCCCCAGCGGTCCTGTCAGTGTTTGATTATAATTAGTTACATAGTGAACCATCGTCTCCTTCCGTGAAATTGAAACCACACCTCAATGTCAAGCTTAGGACCGGTTAATCAATAGATAAAACAATAGCTGATTAGAACTGCCAGGGGCGGTAGCCAAAGAATCTGGAACCTCGACGTGGTAGTTTTTTTATGTGAACTTTAGAAGTTTGCACGTTTCAAATGGTATCTTTTGACAGGATCGTAAAAAATGCATAAAATCGGGGACAACACCTCAAGCGCTGACTGCCCCTGTTCAATCAGCAAATTTCATAACCTCAGGATTATTAGTAGTTAGTCAGCATGCTTCGGGGCCACCTCTGTAATAAAAAATGTACCAATTTGGACTTTGTATGCGGTGGTCATGGTTCATCACTCGTTATTTAAGACCAATAGAGGTTGTTTATTAACGTGACACCCGTGTCTTGGCTGCAATCACTTCACAATAACAGACAACTTACAACTGTAACCATGCCTCGAAATAGAGCAACTGGTAAACATTGCATGGCTACAATAAATGAAAGAGTGGCAATTGAGCTTCATGCTCAAGGGAAGAGTTACTGGCAGATTGCAAATGAAACTGGAATTTCCAAAGATGCTGTTCAAAAGATCATCAAGTACTGGTCCAATACTGGTGAACTCAATTCTCCTCCATGCCCTGGCAAGCAACAATCCTTGAGTGAGCGAGGCATACAACACTTAGTATGTCTTTCTGATTTACATCCCTGTGCCACATTAGCAGAGATTGCACAAATGGCTGGTTTTGATGTAAAACTCTGCACACTTGGAAAATATTTATGTCAAGCTAATTGCTTTGTTTTTGTTGCCCACTGCAAGCCATGGCTTGAAAGGGAAAGTCAGAAGCAAAGGAGGCAATGGTGTAGAGAAAGGAGGATGTGGAGGAAGGAGGATTTTCAGAAGCTTGTCTATACAGATGAGGTTCAACTCCAAGTATCTGCTGGAACAGGCTGATGGTAAAAGGTATGGAGGAAGCCTGGATCAGAATTTGCCTATAAATCAGAGAACCTACAGCCCACTTTCATTGGGGAACCTATCTCTGTAGGCTTCTGGGCTGCATTTTCATATCATAGTCATACTGTGTTAATACCTCTTCGGAATTGGACTGAAGAAGAACAAACTAGTAATCGGGATAGGCTTGGGTTTAATTCCAAGCAATACATTCATGAGATTGTAATCCCACATCTTCTACCTCTCTATCAGGGTTTAGGAGGTCTTGATAAAGGTACCAAGACTATTGAAGATGGGGCCAGCTACCATACATTGGACTATACACAACAATATCAATTGCAATATGGAATACTAAGGATGGACAGGCCTCCTTACTCCCCTGGCCTCAACCCTATCAAGAATGTTTAGGCACTTTTTAAATAGCAGTACTGGAGGACAGTCTGGGCAAGGCAGAGAATACCCTGCAATGAGAAGGAGCTGATTGCATTGGCACGGGAGGTCTGGGAGGGTTTACCATGGAGGCATATTTACATGTACATTAATGACATGCCTGAACACATTACAACTTGTTTAAGAAGAAATGGAGGACCAACCAGATGGTGAAATTTATTCCAGCTCTTAATGTATTCTATTTTGTATTTTAGAAATTTAGTAGCTCAATGGGTGTTATTATTCTGGTGGTGGAAGCAAAGATGTCGGTAGCCACCATGAGCGGTGTCGCGTTACTAAACGATCTCTATTGAGACCCTCCGCACCGGCATGGATATTGAATAGGTTTGCATTTGTGGCGCGGTATCGTGCTCCATTGCGACGGTCGCCACCACATGATAGCTTAAGGTCTTTATCAGACTATCTCGTTAAGGAGGGACAAAAAGATATAATATTGCTCTCCGCAGGGATTTGATTTCAGCAGTTGGGACCAGAATGCTGCATATAAGAAAAAAAGAAAAAAAGATATATATAACCCAACTATCATAGTGTAGAATGGATCCACCCACATCTAGCAATCTATATCAGAAAAACAAGAAAAAAAAGCAACAAGAGAAAGAATCCAAAACTCTATGATACTAGTATAACCGATAAATATTACACCCCAACGATTAGAAGGAAAAAAGAAATGTAATCAAACTACAAGAGAAAAAGTGGACAAAAATAGTGAACATAGCGGTCACATCCCCCGGTGCAGGTTCTTGGGAAATTACAAGAATGAAGAGAAAAATAAAAATATAAAGCAATAAATTCTCCGATGAGAGTGGGATAAATCTAAATGGGATTTTATACAGGTGAAGGTTGAATGGATTATGAAGGCATAAAACTTGGTCTCCGCGAAAGGCAGGTTTAAAGGGGATTTCTATGCCGGTTGGTAGAAACAACTAGAGGGAGAGGAAGGAAGGGGAAGGGAAACTAGGATGGTGGTGACTTGGAGAGTCTATCGCGGGCTGTATGGGCCGAGTGGGTCTGGAGGGATGAGGGGAGCATCCCCGGTTGGATATAGGAGAATGCTAGATCTCTACGGGGTAGGGAGGGAAGGAAGGAAGGAAGGAAGCAAAGGGGGGAAGAATCGAGGACGGTATGAAGGATATCACTCCTGAGGCTCAAGCTAGGGTGGTGGTGGGCTTCTTTTCCGGGGTCGGAGAAGCTTTACTGCTCGATTATATCCCCTCCGAATGGCTGAAGGGCGTGGTTTTTGGTCGGTACTCTTTGATCCATCGTAGGTGACATTCTCTGAGACTTGTCGTGGATTGACTGCCTCAGGAGGTTCATTCCGGGCAGCCTGTCGGAGCGGCCCTCTACTTTCTGTAGCTGGCGTGTCAGGGTTGAAAGATTCCCGAGCATTTAACAACGTGACAACCACATCATGTCCGTTCGCGGCAGCATCGAAGAGTGGTGTATTGCCTTTGTTGTCCGGCAGGTCAGGGCTGGCATCTTGACGAGAAGTAGCTTCACCACGACATCATGTCCCATCATCGTGGCGCACGATAGAGGTGTCCAGCCTGTTGAATCTTGTTTGTTTGTATCCAAGCCATTTATTTCCATTAGTGATTTCACCAGGTCAACAACCCCGAAGTAGGACGCACAGCGTAGCCCAGTGAACCGTGAACAGTCACCGATATCATCTCCGAGCTCAGAGCTCAGGACCTCCCGCCAAAGTAGGGTAGCGGATACTTGATTCTTGTACTGGTCTAAGACCCCTAAGGCAAATGACTTTAGGTGATCCGGGAGTTCCTTGTTGGCATGAAATCCCTAATGTAGAGAAGCATATTTGAGGAAGGGTATATCTTCCAGGTCGGGAAGTGGGTACGGGGATAAGCTCTTGACTTTCTGTGAATTCAGATACGTCAAGCACGTTTCCGCAATTATCGAATGAGCCCGAAGAAAGAGGTCAAGCTGAGATAAAAGATACTCCGGAGAGTATGGTGAATCAGTCGCTCAGTCGATGCTTCCTTATCCACGGCCATAAGCCCCTGGCAGCAGCTTAGTAAACATTGTCTGGGTCGAAATTACTGGATCCTATGTCCACCGCGAGGGCATGGCACAGCTCGTCCACTTTCAACGGACGATCAGAGTGACATACCCACATCAACGTGGCCATGGCAAGTTCTGACTTTGCTGCAGTTCGTGCTCTTATCCGCTCCAAGGTTGCGCTGTATGCATGCTCTAACCCTAACCCTACGCTGTTTATCGTTGCTTCTATGATAGTCTTCCATTCCTTCAAGAGATTGTTGTTTCTCGGAGTATTGACTCGATATTAAGGAAATAATCAGAAAACTAAATTCCGATGGTTAGAATCCGGAATGAGGATAATTTCGCATATTCTCACTGGCAAGTTACTACATACGTTTCCGAGATCCTTTCAGCAATACTCCTCATGATCTCCTCCTTTAACTTGCTAGTCATCACCTCCGGGGTAGTGTCCTTTTCTAGTTTCTCCTTTGTATATAAAATGATATCGTTTTCTGTCGACGTTATCGATAAGCTCGTCGCCCTTCCACCAAGTTGCCTTTCAACCTCACCACTGATGTGGTCCGCCGGTCGTGAATAGTCGTGTGTTTGGCGACCTCTGCGCAATCTGGGCTAGGGAGTTAAGAATATCGACTCGATGCTCCGGTAAACACTCACCCAGAGCGTCAATGCATATGAAAGTGGGCTGTATACATGACACGGCCTGGAACATCCGCACAATTCCGGAAACCTCTACACTCTAGCCACCGATCACTTTTTTCTGCTCTAGATGTTCCTTCACTACTACTTCTGGTATTGCGACCAATCCACCGACAAGTTGTTGCAGCAAGGAGCCAAGCATATTGACTGGTGTCTGCTCATTCCGGGAAGCAAAGTAAAAGTAAAAACAGAGCACCGTCATGTTTTGTCCTCTGGCCTGGTCGCAGAGAGAGTCGATCACCAAAGACCCAGCATGGGACTTGTCAGCACACTATTCCCTCACCATCCCTCGGAAATTCATATCTCACGCGATGAAGCTCTTACCAACTCCCGGGTGACCGTAACAGAACAAGGCCGCATGATCTGATCCCGCCTCCTCACTCCGATTACACCAGCTTCTGAATTGCTTGGTTTGCAGCAACCAGCTTCCCACACCCCTTACCCGCTGAGTCCTGATGTCCTGATGCCGGATCTGCCGCTCCAAGGGGGAGAGCCAGGCCAGGACTTGAGAGTCATCCTCGGCTCCACCGAAGTGAAAGCTATTCGAGACATTGAAAGAGTTGACCTTGTTGCTTTAGTATCGAGACATTTTGTGCTTTTCGCTTATTAGAATGCTTTAGAGAACAAGCTGTTGATTGTATCTGGCTGAATCCGGCTGAATCAAAGGATTTCGAGAGGATGAAGGAAAAGCGAGGTTGCTCGCACCAGCCGCCCTTGTCCAATCATTATAAACAAAAGTACACAACGCCACTTTGCTTAACAAAAAAAAAAAGAAAAGGCAAAAAAAAAAAACACAACGCCGCTTTGCTCAAGCGGGAAAAACCATTACTTCTTGCCCCCTGCTCCGCCGGAAGCATCTTTGCTTTCCTCCTAATAATCAATCAGCGATATGTTATCAAGCGGTTACTCACCGGATCTTACCGTGGTGGGCGCGGAGCGAATGCTGGGGGCAACCTCCGGGATATATACATCCATACGTTTCTTTATGGCATATCCTGCAAACTGCAAGGTATTTTGTCAGTAAGGGTAAAAATCCGAACCCACAGATACTTGCTTCCTGTAGCGAGTAACTCACACCGAGGAAAGCAATTATAGCAGAACCAACAAATCCCAGCTGCCATTGTATGAAAGTGATTTTGCCATCGATACGGGCAAACTGGGTCTTCATTTCGGCAAACTGGACCTTCATTTCGGCAAACTGGGTTTGCACTCCAGAGAAATTAGCCTCCATTCTGATGGCGATATCGCTCATTCTTCTATGGGCAGCTGTATCAGAGTCTTTGAATTCCTATGACAAAAGTAAGCGGTCTGCAAACCAAACCAAACATATATGTAAAAAAAACTTTTGAGAAATCAGTGTGACGTTTATCGTTTTGGAAAACAAGGTCCCACTATCCGGGTATTTGTTAGTTGAATCTGTAGTAATAAAAAGGATGACGCACCAAGTGTGACTTAACCGAGGAGCCCTTGCTTTTGTTTTTATCCTCCGGCTCAGGCTCCGGGTCTGAGGCGATGGATGATCGATAATGGGTCGGCTGGTGTTGAAAGCATCTTATATGTTGCATCCGTGCCATGGATTGCGGGCGGGTGGCGAACTTAAAGATGTTGGTTGCCATGATGTTGGCTTGTTGTCGGGTGCGAAGGAGGAGGGATACTCCCCTAACTTACTGCGCGTGATGGCTAAGTCGCTGCCCCGGGTCACTCGCCGTTTTTCTGTGGCTTGACCAATCAAACCGTGAGTATCAGTTGTCCACCAACCATCACTAAGCTCAATCTCAAGTTTCGCCACACTTTTGTGTGGCCAGCGAGTGACCCGGGTCGGCGACTGAGCCATCACGCCCAGTATTAAGGGTACCGTATCACCTCATGAAAGTCGGATTGGAAGTAAAGGGAAGTAAAGGGAAACTAGGGCAACCGAGCCAATAGAAGGGCATGAAGACCGCCAACTCGCCACAGTTTAAACATATAGAGAGCGGCGATTGGGCAGCTTCAAGAAAATCCTCACTACCGACTTTCATGAGATTCTACGGTACCGTATTCAAAGTTAAAAACATAATTTTCGATACTTTTCAGTAACAAGTAAACACGGGATCTTGCATTACTTTACTTTGTCTTCATCACCAATTGTATTGCTACGTTTCATACGACATATTTGAAAGCCCCATAGATGGAACAAGATAATAGTAGATACTACTCGAGTAGACTAACTTTGATTCCCCCTACTAGGGGTTTTCAAAGTTAAAAGAGGAACGGATGGTAAGATGATGAACACTGGGACATGCATTAGTGTGTAGTAGTCTACATATTCACTGTAGCCAATTGTATGATTGGGTTTTTGGTAAGATATTTGAGACCCCCGGAAAAGAAAGAAGGTAGACTAGTGTATGATGGTAGATGGTGTAATCCGGAAAGTGAAAATTTATCTAGTTATGTCATACGTCATCATATAGGAATTGTATTAACAACAAATCCTTCACATCAGAAGAACAGAACAGAGCAAGGGAGGACAGAATGACAGTGAAAACTCACAGCACACATTCCGCATGGACCAAAGATGAAACTGAGCAGCTGGTTCAATGGCTGGAAAATCCCGAAAACCTGCAAAAAGTCCAAAAAGGATCAGGAGTTTCAAAATCGACAATCCTGACTGAAATTGCAGCTCAGATTCCTACAAAACCAGTTGTGAAAGTTGGCTATAAGTACAACAACTTAATGAAATCATACAAAGTAGCTGCCAAGATGAATGATCAGTCAGGATGGGGCCTTACACAGGGAGATCTGGATGAGGGAAGGTGGACATTAAGAGGTATGTATTTGATTCTTAAAATTTTATGTACATAAAAAAAAAAATAAAAAAAAGAGAAGCAATGAAAAGAAAACTAATTATAAGATATGTACATAATATAGAGAAAATCCTATCTCGATGTCCCTATTTCTTTTGTTTAGATCGTATACTTGGGGATCGTCCAAATGTTCGACCGCCTGCCTTCTTCGATTCCGGAGCTGATGCCCACATTAGCGCGATCACTATGGAGAGGATGTTAGGTGCTATTATACCTTCGACAGAAGTAGAAGGGCAAGATGAGAGAGTAGGAGATATGAGGGTAGGGGTGAGGGAGGAGGAACAAGAATTTAACTTACGACAGGAAGAGATGTCAGGAGTGGGATATGGGCAAGGGGAGGGGTGTGACAGTGATAGTCCTCCTGATATAATTAGCAGAGGCAAAGAAGAGAGAGGAAGGGGGAGTGAAAGTCATGGGTATGAGAGAGAGATTGGTGGAAAAGCAGGGTGGGAGGAACTAGAAAGACAAGAACTATTAGTACAAGAAGAGCAAAGATATCAGGAAGAAGCGAATGAAGGGGAAATAGAACGATGGGATGAGGAGGAAAGTGAAAGAGGAGAGGGAGAAGGAGCAGATCTTGTTCCGGTTGCAGTTCTACAGGCAGTTAGTAATCACACCACAAGGAGAAGTAGAATAGCAAGTACAATCCCTATTGAAAGAGGTAGGATATCTTACCAGACTTGGATGAATATCTACTAAGATAAACAATAGGAAGTCAGCAAGGTACACAAAGGAGAGAAGAAGAGAGAGAAACATCCCGACCAAATATAAGCACACAACATCCCATGGCAGCAGAACCAGTGAGAAGAGGACGGCAGCCATCTGCGATTCTGGGTGTGGGCAAACGGCAATTTCCAGTCATGATCGAAGATGATGACGATAATGCCGATAATGGTACTTCTAAAGTACCTCAAAAGAAGAAGACACAGTCAACTGCCCTAGTTGATGCAGTTAGTATTCTTGCTTCAGCAAAAGCAGAGGGGGAAGAGAAAAAATTTGGGTTTCTTGCTCAACACTTCCAGCAGCAGGCTGAGCTCAGAAATCGCGAACTGGACTTAGAAAGAGAAAGATTGGAAATTGAGTGTGAGAGGAACCAAGCAGAGCAGAGACGTTCCGAGTTGTTGATGTTACAATTGCAAGCTTCACTTCGAGGTGGAATGGGTGGACGAGGTGGAATGGGTGGAAAAGGTGATAGGCAAATGGCTCAAAATAATGGGGAAAATAATAATATGGCTGATGCTGAAGATATTTTTCATGCTTCAAATTTGTAAGAGTAATAATTTACCAAATCTTTGTTTATTGTATTTCTTTTTTCCTTTTGCTTATTTTGTCTTAAATGTAATTTTCTCTTTTATTTTTCTTTTGATTATTGTAGTTTATTGTATTGATTATTTTTGTTGTCTGAAATATGTTACGTGTAATAGGTGGTGGATATTTTCATTCCAGGACCAGGAATAAGTTGTCCAAGAGTTTTATTTCTGGGTTTTCAATTTTCATACAGATTATAATTACAAATTAATTTATTGATATAAGAAAAATTCCCGCATCCTATTCCTCCACTCAGCCCCCTCTCTTCGCTCAACTTCAGCTCCTAAAACCTCATCCTCATCCTCATTTTCACCGTTTTCCCTCATATCTCTCACAATTCCATTTCCTCCTTGCTGTATATTAGGTATCCACTCTATATCACTTTCAAAATCACATAGGAAATTATGTAGCACAATACATGCCATAATCTAAGAAAGGACTCGTATATGGTCTTGTCCTTTTCTAATATAGATTGGTATACCACGAAATGAACCCCATCTATTTTTCAAAACTCCAAATGCTTGCTCAACTCTTACTCGTGCTTCAGCTAACCGTAGATTAAACACCCTATATCCATCCTGTTCCAGACTTGCCAGCGGTTCCTTGTAGGGGGTCATACAACGTCTTGTAACTCAGTAGGCTTTATCTGCCAAAATGTACTCATCAGGGCAGGAAAAAAAAAGATTCGGCTGTTTAAAAAATGTTGTACAACTAAAAACAGTTGCATCCCCTACGGAGGCAGGGTATCCTCCCGCAATATAGGTAAATCTCCACTTACTATCACAAATCGCCTACACATTTAGAGCATACTACTTCTTGCGGTTGAAGCATGTCTCTCCATGATACGAGGGCCCATATCGAAGCACGATATCGGTTCCATCAAGAAATCCAATACAGCCTGGGAAACTGCTTGATTCCTCCACTGCTCTTCTCATCTCCCAAAAGTCTCCACTCTCGGGCTTTGGCCACTTGACCAACCGCGGAAGTTGTCGAACCAATGCTATGATACATCGATCACAGTATAGCCATATTGTTCCTTCCCCAATCCCCAGCTGTGCCGCTCCTTGAACCATTGATGCCCCTGCTGATCCGAGAAAGTACAGAGCTGTAGCTAACTGTATTTCAATAGGACCTTAAGGATTACAGGAGTTATTTGCAAAAATAGGATCCTTGTGAACGATCGAGAGGAGGGTTAAAAATGATTCGCGGTTCATTCAAAAAAATACCCGAAACCTGTCTTCCGACATGGTATATACCTACTTCATGTCAGTTTACCTTTTCTTTTGTTTATTCTTTTGTTTATATTTGTTCTTTATTTTATCTTTTTCAATATATTATAAATAGTAATTAACTTACATGATGTGCAAACAGGTACTCACTATGGGGAATTGGATTCCGTAGTGCCAAATATCGTATTTCTGATATAATAACTCCTAAAAGCTCAATTGCTTCACCTATCCCTTCTTCATTTTCTTCTCCTCCCCAAGCTACCAAATCAATTGCTGACCGCCCTAACTGGTAAAAAGGTTCATAGGAATTGACATGTGAGTGAACATGTTGAAGCAAACTCCTTTGAACTCGGAATGGGGGGCTTCTCGGCAACAGGACTTGGAAAAGAATTTGGAAGTCGTCAGAGTCAAATAGGCATTCAATTAAATTTTGAAAGAGCCATGTATCCTGAAGGAGTTGGGTGAGTTGAGCTTTTTCTGAAAGGCGAGGCATCTTGTCTTGTTAATTGTTTGACATTACACTACATTTTACTATAGATTATCTTACATGACAAATAGAAACTTTACACGTTGCCTTTTACTGACCTCCAGACCACGGTATCGATACCTAGGAATGGTATCATCATGGTATGGTATTGATATGGTATGTTAACCACTTTTGTTCATGCCAAGCTTACCTTACCTGCTCAAGTACGCTAGGAAACTCCGACTTTTTTAACTTTGAAAACCCCTACTGTATGATACCATCACCGAGCCTCACGCCACCCATTGTAAGGTCGTGACATGTGTAAAATGGACTCCTTTTGTAAGCGTCACATTACGAGTAGCGGGAATTTTAGTTTCCAGCAGCATCCTTCGCTCCTCCTCTCCTTTCCGCACTCGAGAGGAGTGCTGGAATGCTGTATCGTTGGCTGTTACACAAGGAACCAAGCATGCGAGCTCCAGCCTCACCTATCCTATTGTATTCTATGGCGAGCTCCAGCCTCACCTACCCTATTGTATTCTATGACGAGCACGATTGGACAGTCTGCTTCCCCGCACTTTAACTCTCCGTCCCTTGCTGCCAACGTTTAATATGCCACTACCTTGCATACCCCCGCCACACATATAACTTCAAGCTTCTCCCTTCTTCGGCCAGGGTAAGCTCCCCACCAACACCAACACCAACACCAACACACATCAACACCAACACACATCAACACCATCCTTATCAACATGGGGTTATTAAATCTAGATGTGGTTAGCTTTGCAGTGTACCTCTTCGCTGGATGGGCGGCGTACCTTGTACTGCTCGTTTTCTACCGACTATACCTGCACCCGCTGCGAAGGTTTCCGGGGCCCAGCCTCGCTGCCGCGACCGGGTGGTATGCGGGGTATTGGGATCTGCACATGAGCGGACATATGGTGAAGCATTTGGTAGATTTGCACAGGGAATATGGTTAGTCTGCTTCGCCTAACTGTGTCTGAATTACCGGGGACTAATTTAGCTTGCCTTCTTCAGGTCCGGTAGTCCGCTGCGAGCCAAACCATGTATCTCTCCTACTTCCCCAATATTTAACGCAGTAACTAGTATTAATAGAGAAATAGTTACACTTCTCATCCCCGGAAGCTTACTCCACAATCTACAGCGCCTCTAGCAAGCTCACCAAAGACCCAAACCTCTACCTTGGCTTCAGCGCCTCCGAGTCCGTCTTTACAATCTTGGACCCTGCCTTGGCACGCACTCGACGGGAAGTCATCGGACCAATGTTCTCCCGTCGCGCAGTGCTCTCATTACAACCTCTAATCAGGGATAAGATCCGCACACTCTGCGACAAACTCAGCGAGTACGCGTCCCGCGGCGAAGCCGCCAACATAGCGCGCGGTTTTCGCAGTGCGGCGATGGACATTATCACGCAGTATTGCCATAATGAGTGCTTGGATGCACTGGAAGTTGAGGAGTTTAAACATGAGCTTTTTCTCTCGATTAGAGCGAACAGCGAGACGTTCTGGATCGTGAAGTATTTTCCAATAATGGAGTGGATACTCACCTTGCCGCGGAGTGTTGCTTTTTGGCTGTGGCCGGAGTTGAAGGGATTTTTGGCTATTACGGATGTTTGTTCCCCTTCCAAACTCCGAAGGAAATGCTCCGGGCTAACGGAGTGTGTGTGGTAGACTATGGAAGATCAAGTATCCCGCTACACCAAGGACCCAAGCCTCCTTGAGAAGTCAGCGCATGCTACGGTGTACCAGCGCTTCCTGGATCCGGAGGTGAAAGGCGGAATCCCCAGCCATAGTAGTCTTGTCGGCGAAGCTCAAAATCTACTTTTCGCCGGGAGCGATACTGTGGCCGGCGCGTTGGCTTTTGGAACATATCATATACTCACTACACCTGGGATGCAAGAGGAGTTCTTTGCAGAAATATGCCAGCTGTGGCCGGCGCTAGAGGAGGAACCGACGTATGAGCAGTTGGAGAAGTCGGCTTATCTTGTAACCCCTCTATCTAACAGTACCGGAAGAAAGGGAAGTGCTAATAGATGCAAATAGACCGCCGTCATAAAAGAAAGTTTAAGACTAAGCCACGGTGCCGTAACACCCCTATCCCGAGTGGTCCCTTCATCTGGCATGACAATCCAAGACCAGCACATTCCCGGCGGAGTACCTCGCTCCTTTCCCCTTCCCGATCTCATCCTGCTAACAACAAACAGACAATAGTATCAATGGACGCCCCCACAATCCACCTAAACCCCACCCTCTTCCCCCAGCCAGACCTCTTTCTCCCCTCCCGCTGGCTAGACTCCGCCACGAAAGATCTGGACAAGTACCTTGTCGCATTTAGTAAAGGCCCGCGCGCCTGTATTGGATCAAAGTTCCTCTTTCCCTGTCGCTTAGCGTGGATTCTTGGGTGCTAATTAGGGGTGTAGTCTCGCCTGGGCTGAATTATATATCGCTTTCGCGGCTGTGTTTCGAAGGTTTGAAATGGTGGTTCATGGGACTAGGTATGTTTTTATCCCACTGGCGAGGTGGGTAGGATAGGACTAACGATGTGGGAGTAGTAAGGAAGATATGGAATGGATGGATTGTTTCACGCCGATTACGAGAGGGGATTTGAAGGTTAAGATGAGGGTTAGAGAAGAGTAGCAGCGGCGGCCGGGGGCGTGGGACAGGCAGGGGGGGGATGTGTTGATTGAATACTCTACTCATGTGACTTTTTTTTAATATTTTTTGGTATACGGTAGTTATGAAGGCAGTTGGACGTGTCCGGCTTGACTGATTTCAGATGGTGGTTTTCCCCACAGTGAGTCGGTGGGGAGTCGGTGAGATCTTATGAAAAAACATACAATCCAAGTTAGTTCTGACAACACCACCCTCCCGCTTACCACAGTACAAACCTCCCATCCACCTCCCACCTCCCCCCCCTTCCCGCCAAAACACTCCTGGACAAAATACCAGTATGCAACCAAACGAACCCCCACTTCGGTACTCTCTCACACCTAACACTCACACTACCTACCATCCACCCTGCAAGACCATAGCCACGATCCCGAAAATTAATAACGAATACTCCCGCTGTGCTCCGCTAAAGCAATCATTCTCACCTCATCTCGAACTACCGGTAATCCAACAACGAAAGATACCCCAGCCAGCAAGCAAGGAAGGGATGTAAGCATTACAGATCACACAGCAAGGCTTAACTTATTTGCCTTCCCTTTTGGTATTTTTAGTATTTTAGTTTTCCTTCCAACCTTGACTAAACCCACCCTTACAGCACTGACAAAAACTCTATCATCACAATTTAAAATTCCCGGACATTATTGAGCAATCGCACAGCCTTGAGTTTTAGGTCGCGCGGCAGTCCTGTGCTATCTATATTGCGCTTGCTTAGTTGTAGGTATGTACCATGGTTTTGTAAAGCCTGATACCTTTTTGAGAAAAAGATTCCCCCGCTTGCTGTTGAAAAAATGGTGTTTTTTTCTCCTCTTCCATCCTCCGCGGGGGGGAATGGTTATCTGGAAAAGCCCACGGCGAGGAAGGGCTGCGCCCGGGTAGGGAGGAGGGGGTTGGGTGGGAGGTATTGAAGGAAGGGTGGTGTGGTAGTACTTTTCACGAGTAGGGTAGGTGGGTGAGGAAGCGGTTCAATAGCTTCACGAGATTTCTCATACTGTACGCTGGCTGGCGGGCTGGCAGCTCAAGCATCATAAAACATCTCCAATTTGAACAGGACCTTTCACGGTCCGTATAACCCTTATCCGTCAATCTATTTCAAAATTACACCCCTACCTACCTACCTACAAACTCCCAAAAGCTACGAGCATAGCTGCCAACGCCGCCGACGCCAGCAATCCAATATTTCCTCCGACAGCCTTCACCCCGGCATTGCGCACACCCGCACCCGCAGTGCCGTTCCCACGCCCGCTCCCAGTACCAGTAGTGGAATTCCCCGCGGCTCCGCCACCCGCTCCGGAGGAAGAGGAGGAGGACGAACTTCCACCAGCACTCACATCCTTCAAAAATGGATACGCGCTCGTATCCAATTTATTACACACCTTCCTCGCATCGGCGATATTAATATCGTTGGTATCATTATACATGCTCTGACTCACGACCCACGTCAGCACGGACGCCTGGGTTTGGCAATTATTCGCGCAAAAGTCGGAGATGATTTCGGGCGTGTTTTCGCCGTCGTCGCTGGAGGCTGTAACGTCGGAGTTTGTCTTGTTGGCATAGCAGAGTGTGCCGGTTTTCCTTGCTCACAATTAGCGAGAGGACGTTTTTTGCTGGAGCAAAAGAAAAGTGGGAAGGGAAGGGGAAGGGGGGGGGTACAAGTCGCGCATGCACGTCGGCCAATATAAATACTGGACAAACATCTGCTTGGTATCTAGTAATGCTCTGATCGCCTGTTGCCCGACAGTACTACCCCTGCCGGCATCGCTGGCCGTGCAAGACTTGCGCACGTCGTCGCGCCATTTTTGTAGGCCCAGGATGCAAGTGTCTGTGCAGAGCGCGTTGAGCGTCGCGTTACTGAATTTGTCGCCTTCACCGCTGGACTGGTCGAAGGCTTTCAGGAGCCATTCGTCGCAGGGCAGGTCCTGGGCGTACGCGCTGCCGCAGGAAGCTGAGAGCGCGGAGGATGGGATTGAACCGCTGAACCAGGGCTCGTGGTCGCCCGGGTGGGTTAGCGTGCTGTTGTAGCTGATTGTTGCCGCGACGGTGGATGCCGAGGCGAGGAGGAGGGTTAGCAGTGTTGGGGTTATCATTTTTGAAGTAGTTTATGAAAATGAATGTAGTGGGTTGTTGTTAAGGAGTGACTGACGATGGATTATCGTGCGAGTGAATGAGTGGTAGTAGTGGAAGAGGAGAGTGGGATTGGAAGGGGGGTTCATTACAGCATTTATTTATTTTTCGTTTTCGCCGGGGAAAAATTGCGCCTACCCTTTGCGTACATTCATGATGGGGGTTAGTGAAGCCCCTTTCCTGGAGGTTGATGGAGTAGACTCTTTGTTAAGCTTTTTCGTGCTAGACTTGTTGTGGAACGAGGTATCATACAAGGTAGGTTAGTTTATTGGACAGTCGGTTGACTCATCGTGTCATGTGGTGTGGCGGATAGGGGACGGACATTGAGCATGTGTCTACGGTAAGCCCGCCGTTTTCTACTTCTTTTCAATAACAACACCCCTCTCAACACCTTACACAAAGAGGCCTCCCACAGTACAGTAGCCACAGCATAGATTACGACCAAAGAGCATGGTCTCCACATGGGTGGCGTGGAGCAGGTCTTCATCATATATTTAACACTGCTCAGTTCGCTTAGCACTAATCGAGGAGAACACCCCTCCCAACATCATACATGAGGGGTCTCCCAGAGGACAGGATCGACACATGGCCGTAAATCATGGCTGTAAGCCACAATACCGGGAGACGGGAATTGACACGGAGGCCACGAAGTGCCAGTCAAGTTGGAATCATGAGAATCTTAAGCCTAACACTGGAGCATGGTTTTTGTTTTCCTATTCGGAGTAAATGCTTCTCCACTCTACTTGCATCATAAAATCTCTCTCAGAATCTCAATACTTTGTTTATACTGGTCCGGCTCACAGGTCTGTTAGGTTTGGGGATAGTTTACATAGAAAAAAAAAAAATAGAAAAAGAAAAGAAAACGTGGCGCAGGAGGCCGATTTTGCGAACGTTCTTGGAAGTTGTCTGGCGAGTGATGCTCGTAGCGAGCGAGGCTCCTGATGCAATTGACAACCCCAAGGTACACTATCAATAACGCCCACACAGGGTCTGACTGCACAAACCCTCTAATACGCCAAAGCTTTGGTATACTTAGAACATTGCGGTATTTCAATCACATCTCTATTCATTGCAAATCAAGTTGATGGTTGAGAAGATCCAAATGTAGCCTGGTGGTGAGTTATGACATGATCGGTGAAAAGGGAGTGTTTTTGCTCGTTCAATATAAAAGTTGAGTCACAGTATCGGCTATGTGGTATGGAAACAATGTGATATGACCCATTAAGGCCGTGTCCCCCTGGTGACCCTAAGTGTAAATTAGTAACCCGGGGGGGACAAATCGAGTGAGGGTTTATGGATAAGCAGACAATTGATTGTTCAGCCGAAAGAGGACAACCCAGAAGGGAATTTGGAAAAATGATAGACCGGTAAGTCAGCACTAAAATAATAAGCCTTACCAATCCGGGAGATAATGGCATTGTTCAGTCGTTCCTATTGGGCAAATTGATAGGCGCCGCCGCTTCCACGTTCAATTGCTCTGGCTTCTGAGTCACGCCTTCACGCTGTGGGGAAAAGTCACAATTTGTTTGTTCACAGCTGAGTCGAGCTCTCCTTACCCTCCTTCTCTCCACCTCTCTCCGACACCTTTCAAAAGCTCCCATAAAACTCTTCATCCCAACCATTTCCCATCACCAACGAAAGTCAATAAGCGAAAAAGCTATACCATGAATCTCCTCGATATTCCGTCCGAGCTCTTGCTCTTGATAGGGGAGGAGCTATCCGCAAAAGATCTTACCTCCTTCACCAAAACCTCGCGAGCCGTTCATTTCCTGTTAATTCCCCGCCTCTATTACCTGGGCGCGCAACCTTCCGAGACAGGTCATTTTCCCGCACTCTACTGGGCCGTACAAAACGGTTACCTCCCCCTTATTCACGGTCTCCTCTCCAAGGGTGCGAATCCCAACGGCCCGCAATACAAATGTGAGCTTCCGGGGTGCACCGGTCGGCACATCTCCACCGCCCTCCACTGGGCCACAAAAAGCAAGGACGAAAACGTGATCAAACTCCTCCTCGCGCACGGCGGTAGCGTAAACGCGACCGACAACCACAATGCAACACCCGTCCATTGGGCGTGCGGAAATAGCACGATACCGGTTTTAAAACTTCTCGTCGATCAGGATGCCGACCTGTCAGCTAGAGATGGAGACGGTGACCCACCGATTGCTTGGGCTGCGGAGAAGGGAATTCACGATGTCTTCGAATACATGCTTTCCCGTGGTGCCGATATCAAAGCTATCAATAATTCTGGTGCGACACTTTTGCACACTGTATTCCTTCGTGGTGACAAGTACATTGAA
The DNA here is from genome assembly GCA_003788595.2 of Choiromyces venosus 120613-1. Taxonomy (NCBI): domain Eukaryota; kingdom Fungi; phylum Ascomycota; class Pezizomycetes; order Pezizales; family Tuberaceae; genus Choiromyces; species Choiromyces venosus. Next base: position 757,312 of record ML120374.1, read on the forward strand.
AAGCATGCCGAAGTTGTCCGTATCATGCTAAACCGTAACTTTGACATGCTTGCACACGTCGACAACCGCAACGATGCAGCTCTCCACCTTGCGGCCCACTGCGGTTCCCTTGAAGCCGTCAAACTAATGCTAGAAGCGAACGTCGCCGATCGCTTAGACGTCAACATGCGTGGGGCCGACGAGTCCACCCCGCTGTATCAAGCCTCGGAAAACGGTGAGATCAAAATGGTCGAATACCTAATCTCCAAAGGAGCCGATGTCAACCTTGCAAACTCCTCGCAGTGCACGCCCTTGCACATCGCAGCTAGTTCCGGTCGTATCGAAATCGTCCGCGCTCTCATTGATGCGGGCGCTAATGTGAATGCTCTCAGAGGCCCTTACGTTACCGTTCTATACGACGCCATCTGCTCTAAACACGTCGAGGTCGCCGAACTCCTCCTTGAGCGCGGCGCAAAAGTAAACGGCTACCTCCCTCTTTCAACCCGCAAAACCCACCTTCACCTTGCGGCTGGAAATCCCGCCATGCTCAGAGTCTTGTTAAAGTACGGAGCCAACGTTAACGCCAAGGACAGCACCGGTTCGACAGCACTAATGTACGCTTCCCACTGGGAGGATCCGGAAATGTGCGAGATCCTACTAGAGCATGGGGCCGACGTTCGCGCTAGGGATAATGAAGGCAGAAAGGCGTGGACTAGAGCTCACGAGAGTGGAATGACAGCTACCAAAAAGGTTCTTGAGAAGTACATGGATATCTGGCCGGTCAAGACTGGTAATCCGGACGAAGAGATGGAGGAGGAGGAGTTTATCGGGAGCCCGACAGAGAGCTGGGAGTTGGAGAATTTCTTTGTGCTCGAGGAGGTTGATGCGCAATTGGCGGCGGTAGCGCAAACCCAAGAGGAGACTGTCCCGGAGGAGGATGCAGCTGAAGAATCGGCAGATGCCAACGGCGAAGCCCAGATCGAAGCGGAGGTTGAAGGTGAGGACATTGATATATGATTTCATGGTGTATAGTGCCTTTTCACCCTCTTTCACCATTTACTCACATTGATTATTTCCTTTTACTTCACTGCATTTTATTTCATTTCATGTCACGATTCTGTTTCTTTCCTCCTTTCTTTCCATTTGTACAACCTTTACCAAAAAAAATCTCGGACGGGTGGGGAGGGGGACCGTAGACCATTATCAATTGTTGGGATAAATAGTTTTTTTTTTCTTTTCCATTTCTTTTCCTCTCTGCTGGATGGGCGATGAGTGGGCGGGCAGGCATATTTCTTTTCTGATCTTATACCTTTTTTTTTCTTTTCCTTTTTTTCATCATCTTCTCAATCCCATTCCGCGTCTGCTCTCATTTCTCTCCACCACCTTTATACAAGTATGTATGTATGTATGTATCTATTCCACTCACTCCCACTATCACAGCATTTTCTCATCTATCTGAGTGAGTGGACATACCTACCTACCGATCCAAATAAGTATCATAGCTTCTACTTTTTTTTCTTTTTTCTTCCCCTTTCCCGTTTCATGGCTCGACGGACGGACGCACGGATTGTACGTAACGTAGCTTAATACCTGTTGCTTCTTTTTCCCTTAGTAAACAATAAATTATTGCATTTTTATTTTATTTCACCCTCTGAGGAATTGGAAGTGAAGTGAAGTTAAAAAACAAATCCGCACTACAGTACCGGGGCTACAGTACCGGGGTAGGCGGGCTGAAGTAGAGATAGAGTTTATGGTATGCGGTAAAGTGGCGTTATAGCGTGCGTATTTATGGGGATGTTGGTGTCTGTTTGGTTGAGTGTGGTGGTACATGATGGTACGGCTGATGACTTGCTGGAACTGGGCAGTACAGTACTACATGATATAACTGCGCTGGTACGGTGTGAGATCACGGAGATTTTGGTAGTTGGTGCGCTGGTGGGATAATTTGGTAGTAAAGTATAGTGTTTGCGTGGTTATGGAAAGCCTGCGGAGGGAGGGAGAGAGAGAGAGAAGTCATGATGGCAGAGTATTTGGCTGCCAGAATGTACAGTACCGAGCGAGGGGTAATGTTTTTCTATGCAGGAAAGTTAGATTCCACTACGACATAACTACCGCGCCTGCATACACGCGTCGTCTGTGCGGGAGGATGTCTCTACTAATTTGGTAATTAATCGATGTAAAGTAAGGACATGCTACAGTGCATACTTCCTTCCTCTCTAGTATTTCGAGGATTGTGGTGCTTTTTTAGTAGACTGGACTAACATTGTGGATTCCAACATCCAACACGCAATCATACCCCCCCCCCTCGGGCTGGAAAATCTCGGACCTGGGCGTCGGTGATTGACTTATCACAAACTATAGCATTACCATGATAGAGAGACGCTGCGGAAGGGAATGAGCACCGTATTGTTAGTAGTGCAGTTGGCAAACTTCAATTCTACCGCTCCATTCGTGATGCCTTAGAAAGGTTAGCATGCTATCTTATTGCTCTAACTCGGTGATTGAACTTGATAGCATGGGAGATAGAGTGGGTGCTAGCGTGTTACGTTAGTAGTACTGGTACGCTCGCAGGAGAGGAAAGTGAAAGTATGCTATTGTTTCAGCAGCCCAGTACAGGTTGCGTGAGCGCGGAGCGGAGGGGTTGTAGGGGGGTTAATGTAGCTACCTGTACAGCGCAGTACTCCGGCATACTACCCAACTCGCCGGATTTGAGGTGCCCCAGATTCGGCGACGATGCAGTCTAAGAAACAGACGTAATATTGATGCGGGGACTTGAGTATACAAAACCTTGATACGCGCGAGTGCTCACTAGGCATAAGCTTGGCTGAGAAAGCTATAGTATGAGCCAGGTGTGCGGAAGGGATATCCAGATATTCGGGCCATTAATGTTCCAGGTTGTGTTTATACCTATTCTGCCTCTAGATACCAATTGATGAGTTCTTTGTGATGAGTACTAATCTGTCTGGATTCTTTTTATATGTTATCACGCCAGTTTGCTTAATTGGTGGAGCAAGCATGTAGCTAATCAGATACATTGGCTAATACATGACATGAATCATGGTATGATATTGCAAATGGTTTAATGTGAATGCTATCGGAGTCACTGGTCATCACTCGAGATCAGCTGAAATGACAATTTCTTTTGTCGTTTGTTTTCGTGGCTTGGGCATGATTAAGGGAAGAGGAAATAGCGAAACAAAAAAGAGCAAATAATAACTGAAACAGATTGTGTGGTTGGAGCATGCCAGGAAGGAATATTCGCTATCTCACAATCGTCACTGATGGTCTACTCGGCCATTTTTGGACTAATCGGAACGTGAGTTACCTGACACTAGGAGTGGGTTACGGCTTGGCACTCGAAATTTGGCCCCACAGGACGCATTGGTCATACCTTAACCAGATCACTTACCTTTTGCCGTTCCGGAGACTTGAAAAAATCGCCCAGTAGTACAGGTCCAATCTCCACCTCCTCCGAGGATACTCGTACGGAATTCTACAAAATGGTTTTGGATGTTTGGCTTAGTGGTGGGGTTGAATTTTGCACAGTTTGCAAGACCTTCATGTGCTGATATGTAACAGGGGTTTTGAGTAGAGGGTGTTGGGGGGAAGAAGGGTTGGTACTGGGTTGGTCAGGCTGCTGAAGTGCTTGTTTCTATGCTCATTGATTTGATGGGAAATAGGAAAGAGAGAGGAGCTCGTAGTGTGTTACTATGGTTGGTGCGGAGAGTATAGTTGTTTAGGGTAGTTTGAGGCCTTCTTGTCTACCGGAAATCATCGTTATTCATAAGTCATGATAGGTCTGCATATGCATTGATTTGTATCACAGCAGAATATTCACGAGCATGGCACGCGCCCCTTCAATCAACCCACCATATGATTGAAGTTTGACGGAGTATCATATCTTGCATAGATTTCCACAACCTCTGATCACATCAAAACCCACTGGGCTCCGGATGGCTGAAGCAGTGGTTGAATTTTGGTGAAGCATAGTAACCATAACCATGGTCCAGGAGTAAACTTCACTCATGAACCTTGATGCAAGCTTGACCTCGTAAAGTGGGTATAAGCGTGAGTCGTGGTTTTGAAATTTCAGGTTACTTCATGTCCGAGGGGAAGGAGAATTGTGCACGGGTATGAGTAATATGGTGTTAAAGGGAAACAAGACTGCTAGCGCTGACGTGCGGATATATTCTGTGATACAGTAATACACAACAATCTCCACTTCTACAATTCCGCTCACCTTCTTGACCTTGCCTTCTTTGATACTTTCAGCAATTGTGGATCCGAAGTCGTCAGACCTCCCTGTCATTTATCGCTAACTTCACTTGTCACACTTCGTCACCAGCAATCACTCATTTTTCTTTTTCCGACTACGGCATTATTAAGCAAGAAATAAAATCCTTGGAAATTCTCTGGAATTTGCTTTTATTTTTATTTCCGAAGTCCTTTCCCTTGCGCAGAACCCAAGGGACTGTTCGGTCACGTGGTGGAGGGATAGATTACGCGTGTGGAATATACGTCAATCGAGGGTGAAAACGTCGGTTGCTAAGCCATCTTCTGTTCTGCTCTTTCATTCCACCTCACCTCCTTTTTTCTTTTATCTGTGATCATCAAGAGGCTGCCTTTGGTCTCTGGGGAGATTTTTTTGACAGAGTTCTTGGGTGATCCTGTATTTGCTTTGTTTGCCCTTCCTTTCTATCCCGGTTCTGTATGCATCGATCTCTTTCTCTCGATCACCCAGGGGGGTTGTCCAAAGGGGCACCAGAGGCATTAACTACACAGATATGCGAGCAAACCTTTTCCTCTCCTTTCCCTCGGCTCAATTCTTGGAGGCTTTACCAGCTTCGGACACATTCCTGCCAGATATGTGCGAGATTCATAAAAACTCGCTCTGATTTCTAGGATATCTCCTCTGGAGGTGAAGTTATCGTAGGATCTAGATCTTTATATAATTAGTGGAAATGGCTTCACACATGTCAAGTTCCATGCAAGTACTGGGAAGCTGCCGGGAAGATGTTTTCTTGCAATACACGGATTCTTTTATAGGTTGACATAAAGTTTCTGATTCGCAACTTTCGTATAGGGTCCTGCAGTCAGGGGTCCTGTGTCATCACTAATCACTCATGCCCGGGGCACAATGGATAGTGGTTTGTTCTTGGAATTTTGGAGTTTGAGAAATATGCATGTGGCTTATGTTATTCTTCTACCACATTTCACATGATTTAGGCCGATTTTACCGCGTTCGAGGTGTATGCTCCCCGATTATCGATATAGGGGAAACACCGGATAACTGATGCTTCCGAATTCCGGGATCTGGAGTTATATGCCCTGCAGCTGTGATATTACAAAATTTGTCTACTCTATATGAATAGCGATTAGTACTAGTATCACTCCTTTACTCCAAGGGGCCATCATGTCAACTGGTCTGGTATAGAGTGTATCAACTATGAGCCTACGGTAAGGGTGTGAGAGAATGAACTACAGACAACCTTCCGTTTGATCTTTGTTAAATGAATTATCTATAGTTGCTAACCTGGCCATATTGGTCTTTGTATTTCTGAGCAGACGGGCTTATCTAAAGCCCCGATACCTCACCCTGCGAAAATCCTGGTTACCACTCCTACTAATTTGGATGGAACACAATCAACTCAAGCCGCCGGATTGAAGGGGTGTTTCGGTCGGTTGCAGCGCATCGAGACACAAGTTGGAAGCTTCTGGTTCCTGCAATTCCAGCAGGAAAATTCGGCACTCTTCCCTGCAAGGAATTGTCGGCGACTTTCCAGAATGGGAGAGCTCTGGTATCTTAGTGATACTGTATCAGTGTGACTCATGACCCGTGAACACCTGTTCCAAGAATTAACACTATTTTCGTCGTTAAGACCCCATGGAATTTTCTTGCCTTTTTCAATGCGAGTTGGCACCATCATTCTAAAATTTAATTCCTAGCACTCATTGAACATCCCAACACCGTCATCTCGTTTGCATTGAACCTGCAGGGTTACCAGAGCAAGGCCGTAGCGGTAGAGGCCACTACACCAACTTGCACTACACCTTACGGCGTCGTTGCCCCCTACTCAAGTGTCAATGCTGTGGAAAGATCTAGTTGAGTTTGAGGTCTCATTTCCATCCCCTGTTGAAAGTTTATTCACTACAATACCGTAAAAACTCGTTCGATTCGCTATCTCCGTCAGGTCACGAATATCCCTGTAAATCGCGACATCAGCCCAAGATAGGTTTAACTTGGCAAGTTGACGCAATTGCGAAAGCCAGTTAATGAGATCCAACACAGCCAATTGACTCAGGCTATACCGTGTCAGGAAAGCATTAATCCTTCTTAAGAACTTCTGTCTCCGAATCCCGAGATTAGCGACCTAACGGAGATAGTGAATCGAACGAGTTTTTACGGTACTGTGGGGAAGGAAAATGGTCTGCAAGGTTTTAGCTAGAAATCGTGTTTTGTTTTAATCAGATAGGCTAGTTGTTATGAGGGTCAGGGTTTGGACATGTAGTGGAAGAGGGGAAATGTTTGTTTGCTAGTTAGCTCGGTTGATGGCTTGGCAAGGGAATTAGTAGTTAGGCGAGGCAAGCATCAGGAGGGAACGAAGAAAAAAACAAGAAAAAAGGAGAACAACGACGAGGAAAAGAAGAACGGACAACGGACGAACATCGGGACATCGGGATCGGGAACACGGGTTTATTTTCTCTTTTACGAATTTCTTTTAGTGTTTTTTTCTTCGGTAGCAATTCCAGTGACGGAATTATATTTTCACTTCGGACGAATAAATTTGACCTCTAGTCGTGCGTGCGGCGATTGCCCCTTCTAGTAGTGTTTGTTCTGCCTTGCCTTTACGATTCCCCTTTTTTCGGCCTGTTTGTTGGAGAAGTGACCTTCTTCCCCTCTGCTCGACTGCCCTGCAAGTGTTTTTCCTTCGCTGTCCGTTCCAATTCCTATAGGTGTCTTGAAGCGGATCGACCCCGGTTTTTGTTTCTCAGTGGTGTCTCGGGACGGATATCACCTTTTTTTGTTTCTCAGTACTAGACTATCGCGGCTGTCGATCTCGGGATCTATTGCCAGAGCTCCGTTACAGTCCCTCATGGGGTCGTGACGAATATCAGGAGGTGACGAACAGGGGGGTAGGACGTAATGCCGAACCCTAGCCCTGGAGGTTAAGGCAACAGCACCTTGTGTTTAAAACATTAAAAAACCAAACAGCAACCTTTACAACTACAATGACTACTATCACCTCTGTCACCTGCCCCCCACCTCTCCACAGTACACTCTGGATTTGATCCCCAAGGGGTGTCAAATAGTAAGTGAAACTATCTTTATCTAATAATCTTAAAGATTAATTAAAGTTACATGAAGAAATTGCAGATTTCTGAGTCCCAAACTACTTCCCCTCCCACTCATATGTGTACTGGAGTATTGTCCATACTCTCTTCATTCTTGGCAGGTGATGTCACATTCTGTGCCAAAGTGGGAATCTTACTACTTGCTGTCATACACTTTCACTATTTGTGTTATCTGGTAGTAGCATCCTTTTCATCTTGCTTACACTTGAGTTCAACCAAAACCTCACTACATTCTAAAAGGCAAGTTATATCACTGTTGAGATATTGCTGATCAGCTTTCCCTTTTATTGTAATTTGTCAAATCACCTCCTGTAAGTAAGCCTTTCCTGCCTCATGCATTACTGTATTAGCAGCATTTTGTTCTGCTGACCTTTTGAGTTTATGAATATAGATTACAACTTGATTGATGTAGGGCTATTGAATGTAATTGCTGATAGCCCTACAATGTAATGGTTATGAATTGTACAGGTAATTGTTGGAGTTCTAAGTTGGAAGGTAATAAGGTCAGTAGGAGTTTGAAGACAAGGTATAATAGGAGGCAAAGGGTCTAGTAGTTAGAGCGAAGGTTCTAGAAGGCTGAGAGTATTCAAAATTATAGAAGGATTGTATGGATAGATTCCTGAGGCATGAAAGCCTACTCAAATATTTGTTTGAGTGAAGGCTTTTACATGTGCATAGGCAAGTAGATTTGGAAATTGATTTTTATCTACTAGAACTTGAAGCTTGTTAATCTCCTGTGCATAATAGGTACTCATTGGTGAGAAAATTGAAATATCTAAGGGCTGGAGGATATGTAATATGTAGGCTGGCAAGCATAAAGGAAGGATCTTGTGTATTAAACAGAAATCAAGGAGGTCAAAATCCATGTGCAATCTAAATCTGTCAAAAATAATTAGGTACTATTCATTATATACCCTATAAAGTTATTAATCATGTTAGAAAAGTAGTCCTTAGTATGTAAAAGGTAGACTAGAATTGTAAATACTATTGAAATTGAGTATAGGTAGAAATATATGTACTTAACCTACCTATTTTTTTGTTTCTGGCTCAAATATTTTCTCCATTTACTGCAAACAAATCCTATTATTGTTGAAGTCTTTTGTTGCATTCTCATACTAAAATTCCATCTCTTTTTTTGTCTTATGTTAACCAGCAAGCTGTTTTTTACCATGAAAAATGATTAATAATATTAAAAAAAAACCATCTGCTTCTACAGCTTCTATCACTGTATAAGACTTGTGTAATCTTTATTCCTGGTAGACTGATAAGGTTCATACATTTTGTTTAATCTGCTTAATAGCCTATCCTAATCTAAGTTAATATCCCTTTTCATCTAAATTGTAGTTATTTCATAGTGCAATTGAGTACTTTTTTGTAGCTTCTTTTAAATATATATTTCTTCTCAGTATTAAATAACAAAATTTGGTTTTTTCAACTTGAACTTACTTTCCAGAAAAAGTCATTCATAATATTACAGCTCTCTGCATTAGCTTAGGATGTTGAAATTGTTTTAACATACACATATTTGATTGCTGAATATCATTTCAAAAAGTGATCCAACCAGTATTGTCTCAGTACTTGATAATGTAATAATGCATGTACCAGTAAATACAGAGTTTTCTGGTCTGCTGGAATATTACAGTTATCAAGAAAGTACAAGTAATCAATTAAAGCCTTCTCTTCTGCAGGTATTAAGGCTTGTACCCTTTCTATATTAAGTATTGGATTCTTAGTGCACCACTGTAATGTTGCCTCCAATACCTGATATGCTCTTGTAATTCATAACATAACTGGCTTTTTATTAGCTTCAGAGTTCATATGGTATTGTTGAAGCTCTGCATGATAATGGCTTAAGGCCAAATTGAGTTTTTCTGCCACAGAGTATATTTGTGTATGATGTACCTTAGGAAGAATGTCATACACTGTAGGATACTGACTTAGAGTAGACATTTTCAATAAATTGACAGTAAACCATTTTTACTGTATTTAATTCATCCACTTCCCCCTTTATCCATTCTATTCTCTGACTCCTATTCTCTGACTCAATATTTCTAGTATTTCTAGTGACTTCTCTTGTATTATATTCTACTTATTTTCTGATATTTTCTGGCAGGATATTTTGTTTACAATTTTCTACTCTTTTGTCCTCTCAGCTCTGAACCTAACTATGCATATTCTATGACAAGCCCAAATGTGCATGGATCTGCTTGATATTCCAATTTGGCTTAGTTGTACTACTATCTCCCTGTTTATCACCTCCTGATATTCATCATGACCCCATAAGGGACTGTAGGCATAAGGCAGACTCCTGGGATGCTGCATACAGAAGGATTCTATGACTTAATTACCTAAGAAGATACTGTCATCCAAATGTTCCTTGCATATATGTGGGGGTTACCAACTGTCCTCTATGGAAAAATAATGGTTGAGAAGAGGGGTGCAGTTAGAATAACAATCAGCAGTCTAGTGCTTACCTTTTTACAAACTGTAGTAGGGATATGCAGTATCAGAATTGAAATAAGCTTACAGTAATCTATGGTAAAGCAAGAACATACCTTTCCTACCTCCTGATGGGTTGGGGTTCAAGGGCCTGGCAGGCAGGATCACACAATCAATACTCTTTATTGCTTTCTCACAATAGCTTCAAGGTCTTTACTTGCTCTTGGGATATTCACCTTTTTTACTTCTTGGAACCCTCTTCATTAGCCTATATAACTACCAGTTTGCTTTGAGGTTTTCCTTGGTTTGTTAAGTTAAGTTTATATTGATTTTCTTTTATTGGCTGCTTGTGATAGTTTTCTTTTGTTTTGTGTTTGCTTTCATTGTAGGTCATTATACTCTACTGGTCAGGAATATAGTTGATAAGCCCTAGGTAGCCCCTAGACAAAGACACATATGTGATTCCAGATCCTCTGAAGTGCTGCTCATTGGTTTTATGGTTTACTTGGTAAAAATTTTTCCTTACTTCTTGGTCAACACCCACCTTTACAAGTACCCTACTAGAAAGGGCCTCCTTGCTTACCCTCCAGCACCTACTATTCTTCTGGTACCCTGACTTTACTCACCATACTCTGAGCACCCTACCATCAAGTCCTGTTTATAGGTACTCTTATGTTCCCACCTGCCTCTTTACAGGCTCCAACAATTCTTGACCTTAGCTGACCACTATTTGGAGGGATCAGGTTGACCCTCAAAACTCTCCTACTCACCTTGCCTCATTCTATTTTCAGTAAATATACCTCAGTGTAGTTATGCCAGAATTCCTGGTCTACCCATGCACATCACCATTGGAGGTCCCAATATGACATTGGACTCCTAATGCAAAGTTTAGGAAGTCCTGGTGATTGTTACCCCCTTGGCACCCATCCAAGTCCTGGTTTTAGTTGGGCATACTAATCCTACCCTACCCTATTGGCTTGATCTCCTACTATTCATAAAACAATGACTCCCTCTCAGTGGACTAATGACTGATCTCCTTTCTCCTTTATCTTATGGATCTTGCTTGAATAAAAATCTATTTTCTAGACCTCCCTCCTAGTCATCACCTAACATGCCTACTATGCCCAGTTCTTATTGGGGTTTGATATCTTTGCCTATAGGCACTTAGTGGAAAATTATTGGTTTTGGGGGGTTGAAAGGAGCTGTTCAGTTACTATTTGGTTTTCTCTTGTGTTATAGGGTTACAGGGCAGCATGTGGGTTGTTAATGTTCACTTTTGTGGCAGGTGCCCCATGAGGTAGATTTTCTTAGTTGTTGGCATTACTGTAAAGGCAGTTTGGATTTCTTTTGAGGGCCCTTGGCTGGGAGGAGTATCTCATGCCAGGTGTTAGATATGATTTAGTTTGTGAAATGGGGCTTACCTCTGGACACTAGATAAGAATGAAAATAAGGTTTAAGCAAGAACACAGTGACGTGAAAACACCCATACTAATTGTATAGGACAGGGATTTTTTGTATGGCCATTCTTGCTTAAACCTTTTATATTTCAACTACTAGTGTCCGGGGGTAAGCCCCGTTTCACCTAACTAAAGGTATCTAGCCATTCTCGCTATACCGTAGGCTCGCTTTGCCGTGGAATACTGTATTGGGTGTTTGCCATTTAACCTAATCTCTGGGAGACAATTTTTGCGTGTACATGATCTCGGTTCAAAATTGATGCGTAAGATTGATTAGTATTAGTGTTTTTTTGGATGGTTAAACTTTTAGGATGAGGGATGAAGGTTGTTAGAGGCATGGAATCGTATGATTCTGTGTGCAATAACTTCCAATATAGGATATCGTTACCAGCGAGCAAAGAAGGATTGCGGTTTCCTCACTTTAGTTTTTGAACGGTATGTCATTGTAGTAGCCGCTATTGCCGCCACTTTTGAGAACTCGGTCTAATGAATATTCACATCCTCAAGTCGTCGTTTAGACTGGGATTTCGGGGCCGATTCGGCGAGCAATTTTTGTACCGGTATGATATCTTGAGGGCTTCGATAATGATATCGGCTACGACACTCAACTATCTCCACACTGATACTTTGATACTAGGATTCTGAAGGCACAACATCTTACCTCAGTAGGTCTAACAGTTACAGGATTGATTGACTGCAAATTACATGCTCAAAATTTTTTTATCTCAATGAACCACTACCCGCACCTTCAGAACCGCGACAAGGCTAATCCCCTACGGATAGCGAAACCTCCTCTCGCATGCAACTTGTTCCGGTCAAATATTCCCCACCTTTAAACTAACAAACACTGCTTACCAAATGGACCGCATATAACCACACGGCACTGCAGCTCACAGCACTGCACCGCACTGCCCTTCCAATACACACCACAACCCCCGTCAAAACCAAGGAACCAACCGAGCAATAACCCTACCGAGCCGAGCCCAGCGCAATATTCCAAGTCCGGAATAGAGTGACGGCGCCCCACCCAAAAGTGAAAGTTGGAAGTTGGAAGTCGGAATACTTGGCAAAGATTTGAGAGGGCAGGAAACTACTTCACAAGCAAGAAGTTCTTGTCATTGTGTATTCTTTTTTCACCTCTGGCGTTGCCTCCGTCATGGTTGCCAAGGCTTGGGATTTCTGACTTCTAACTTTCATTTATGTACTGGGGCGCCGTCACTCTAATAAACTCAAGTCCAGGGTAGGACAGCGCGTGGTTGTGTTCAGCTGAACTTCAATCAAACAACCCCGCAGCTGGGAGAGATCTTTGAACCCAAGAATAGCATCACCGATAGCCGTTAAGGAGGTAAACCTCCCCTAGCCCTTGGAACTCGATACGATACGATACGATATCGATGCGGCGTGCCGGTGATCTAATTTCCCGCACCCCTTGCGAGAGGGGTGGGAATGCTGTAAAGTAGCACATGATGCGCGCTAACGGGCGGCGGGAAATAAGCGCAGGGATAGTTTTAGCGCGGGTAGGTGCAAGCGCTGTATGCCCAGAGTGCCGTGCAGGGGTGACAAGGGAGAGCAGGATTACAGCAGTTTCTTGATTGCACTGTCCTGGTAAGGCTGGTTCACGTGCAAAGTGGCTGGAATTAAGCTTCCCCCCAGGCACCTTAGTGAGGTGTGGTATGTGGCTCAGCCAGCTCAATCAGCACGGTATCTTTTCTTTCCTCCTTATTTTTTTTTTTTTTGATGAATGGTGGCCATGGTCGGCACTTTGGTACTATCCACACTTATTAGCGCTTGTTTAAGCGGCGTAGTACTCTGATGTTCAGTTGGTTCTCTGAGATGGAAATGGGGGAACGAGTGATATCCAGTAGTCCAGCCACCCAATATGATGGTAACAAGGAATGTCTTATGAGACATGATTGGGGGGCTAGGGAAATGCGCCCAAGATTGGTATCCAAGTTCAAATATCATGCAATCAAAACTTAAGAAACGAGATTCTCTTTGTATTTTTACTACTAATGTGCTCTTTAATTTTTAACTTTCTCAAACATTTTCATCTTATAATTATTGGTGCCAAGCAAAACTTGCAGGGGAGTGCATTTTATCTTTTTTTTTTTGGCCACCTGATAATAACATTGGAAACCCTAACCCGGGAATCAAAATAGTGAGATGATTGGGCTTCGCCCAATAATCTTAAGGGCACGAGTTTATTCGGGCCCTTTCGGGATCTGTTAGATATCCCTCATGGAAATTCCCACACGTGGTTATTCGTGCACCACGGTGGGCTTTCTAGATTCGGACTTACTATTACCCGCCCCGGGCCAACTATCAATTACAATTCATTGAACCACGTTAATTACGCGATCTATTAGCGAAGAGCGCGTAACAGGCTTTCTGAATTCACAAAGCTTGCTCCTACTTGCTGGTCGTACAATCAACTCGGGTGCTACGGAAGAAGTCTGGTGGGCGGAAATCTAAAACCCCCATCAACTGTAACGCCTTGATTGCCGCTCCTACGAACGCCCAGTGCTATGTTTAACAATTGGAAGTAAGCCACTCTGCCAAAACGAGGGGTAAATCGCCTCCTCTGCTACATATTTTGCGCCACTTACCTGGTCTGACATTTCTTATCGTTATCCGTTCACTGTCATACAATCGCCCTCGGTGCTGTAGACTGATTCGCACCCAGCAGTGTCCGAGTTGCTCCTCGCTGAATCAAGTTCTGTCACCGGCGTGTATACGTACCTGCGTACTTATACCCCCTCAGTCAAGAACACCACACCCGGAATGGTACCGCGAGAAATGCTAGTACCTCTCTGTTACGTTAATGTTCTTTCCAGCGGTTGGTACAGGGATATCGTACCAGGAATTGTCGAATGGGATGGAATCCTTCTTCTCAAGGTTGGAGTTGTAACACTGTGAAAACGTAGGAGTAGTTTTAGCCCATGTATGGCTCAAGGTCGGCTATGGGGGAAGAGGGAGGAAATGTGGGGGCTTCCTACTGGTTTTGTTGGAATTCCTTGCTATTGTTGGATGTGGAAGATCATCTGTGCGGGAGAAGCGTCTGTGGTATGCATAGTTAACTGGGCCCCGGATAGTGAGGATCAATTTTGCATTTTTTTCTGGAACTTTCTTGGAACAATGTGAGAATGGAAAGTTAGGACTATATTTAGTTCCCGCGTCACGCTTGTTTGTACTATATATAGGTTGTGGATAGACCGTCATAGTGTCTCACTCGCTTTGCAGAACTGTACTCTTCGAGTACTGCGGGTTCTCCACTATCCACACTTAACCTACTACCAGCAATCTAGGATATATGGCACGGTGCTTACTTCCTCTGGCGAGTTTATGGAATGGTCGAGAAAGTAAACCGCTCTCCCTTCCTTCCTCCCCCACCATCATTCTTATCACCGATGTGATATGATACCGCCAAACCTTCACCTATCCTCTCAACCAACCTCCCGGCAATCCCCCCCCCCCCCACCACCACCAAAACGACAAATAAAGTAAAGGCATGTTGGGGATAACTTTACCCATTCCCAGTCACCCATTACCCATACACAGACACACATAAAAACAAAAATAAACCCCCTGCTAGTACTACCTGTCATCCACTCCCATCCAATCCGCTCAGCAGGGCAGAGCAGAGCAGACAAGGCTAGGGAAAGGGAGGGGAAGGGAAACATTTACTGAAAAGAAATACTAAATCCCCTCGACAACCCAGAAACGAAGGGTAAAATAATAAAAAAAGGTAAAGATCAGACAGCGGGGTGTTATTCTCAATGAATGGAGGAGGAGGGGGAGGGAAGTATTAGCAGTTTGTGGCAGCGTAGTGTATTGTGTTATCTCACTTTCTGCAGTACTATATATGCTAGAAGAAGGACTCCGCCGGGGGGGGGGGGGGGGGGGGGGGGTATTATGCTTCATCCTGCCTGCAGCCCTACCGTTCAACACCACCGACAGTAGCAAAAAGAAAAAGAAGAAAAAAAAGTAAGAGGAGACAACGGTGTGCGAAGCAAACGTGTAGATTTCTCCGAAGCAGTGAATAGGCAGGAGTTACCACCTCTCGTATCGTAAGGCTGTATATACTCGTAAAAATCCCTTGAAATCCACCGTAATCCCCAGAACCAGAGACAAAGGTTTCCGAAGAAGGTTTAGCGTTTTCCCGAAAACCGGCACAGGATAAACTCTCTGGGGGCATGTCGGATCTCTCAATAACTGGTATTCGCAATCTCTATTAACCCATCCCAACTACAGGTGAAGAACCAGATACATTTGAGTTTCGAATTTTAGTTAGTATGGACGCTCAGATACGCACAGACAAATTTGCCCATACAAATCTTAATCCCTATTGTTCAGGGTTTCTAACATGCCAGTAACTTGTGGGCTGACGGGCTGACTTGCTGATAAGTGGATTTCAAAGAGACTTTGCGGTAGTTGTCGTAACTTCTCTTCTTTTTTTCTTCCTCGCGCAATGTCCTATACTACAAGTTAGTGATAGACTCAACCTCTACTACCCCCCCCCCCCCGGAGAACAGAAACAAAAGCAAGCATTCCCATATACGCTATTAGTACTGTAAGCATAAACCACCACACCCCGCATCAAATCTGACCATACCATACTCCCCGCACACCTCCCATTCGAACCCAATCGGCCAAATCCCCCCCCGAGCCTGACTCGATAGTTGCACCAAGTCGTCGGAAAGTTCCGTTGCCGTTACCGCGTGCCAAAGTATTTTCCCAATGACCAAAGTACAGGAAAATGGTTATCGGGTGAAGTAGGGGGGGGAATATGGCGGGGGGTGGAAGAAAGAAAGAAAGTGAGAAAGAAAACAAAAAAAAAAGCTCTGAGACCGATTCGAACGATCGACCCTGCGATCTGCAATCGCATGCTCTAACCCCTGAGCTACCAGAGCGTTGTCACATGTTTGACGGATTACATTAATAAGGCTGATTCTGGGAGAAGGGATGAGGCCCGACAGTACCAGTACGGAGCACGGGAGATGAAAGGTTTATGAGAAGTTTGGAGGTAAAGTTTTAAAATATTGTACAGAAATTACGGCATAATTCTAGCGAGGAGGAAACTTTGCTGGGGATTGAAGATCGCAAACTTCGTTCCAATTCAATTCACTTCACTTCACTCAATTTACATCCCTTTCCTTTACTCAATTCAATCAATTCAATCCAATCCCATTCGCCAACTACCCAAAGAAAATAAAATAAAAATGTCCCTTCAATCAAATCCCATGCCGCCAAAAAAAACACCACCCCAACCCACCAAAACGGCAGCGCAAACAAAAGAACAAAAGGACACAATTCGCTTATTTCCAAAAAAAAAACGCAATGACTATGACAAATGACAATTCCCATAACATTCAGTCAATCAATCAATAGATAGCATAACATGCATAAAAAGCATAAACCTCGTCAAGGGAATAATACGTAAGAAAAAAGAAAAATCCACGACCAATCCAGGTTACTGGCTGGCCCCCGCCTTCTCCTGCGTGCTAAAGTGACGGATGAAGGAAAGGAGAAGAAATGAAAATGAAAAAAAAAAATGAAAAAACAACCCAAGGAAATCCCAATGCCCCGTACCGACGACAGTTAGATAAATGGAGGGTAGATACTAAAACTAATGGAGGGAAGTAAATAAGAAAGAAAAAAAAAAGCTAGAATACAAGTCAAGAATGTAAAACAAGAATTTTGTTTAAGAAAGAAAGGAAGGACAAAAATGTAGTGGAACACCGTCCGCTATACCAATGTACCCGCCATGGACACACCGGTTTCCCTTCCTTGCTTCCAAGTAGTCTGTTAAAGCAACTACCTAACCTCCCCAACGGCAGCCCCCTGTGGATTCCGACTAGGCGCGACGTCCAAGAACGCCTCTGCCCTTCGCAGTGTCCAGAAGTCCAGATCGGAAACGTAAGCATCGCTGCCACCGCTGCCACCCAACTGTGCGCGCACCTCCCACTCGTTCGACATCATCATCTCGTCTCTGCAGAGTAACTTTGGCCCATCGAATACCATCAGGCATCGTCGCTTTGTAACCATCTGTTCTGGCTGACACCCCCATCCGGCCGGGAAGTTCTTGCGCTTGCGGCGGATTGTCTTTGTTTTGGCACTCCCGACTTGTGGGCGGGAGTGGGTTGATTGTCACCTCTGCGTGCTCCCAGCACCGGAGCCGGAGCGCTTGATGGTTCCCTTCTTGGTGCGGATCTTGGTAGTTGACTTGTTGGTTGCTGGGTTGAAGGTTGTATCTTTATCATCCTCTTCCTCGTCTTCGCTGTCGGAGGAGGCGGGGTCTGCTGGGTTTGATGATGGTGGTTCCATGTCGGAGAGTTTGACGCTGTCCAGGTTCATCTCATTGAATGCTGCTGCGGGCTCCTCTTGGACAACCTTGGACAACACACACTCGTCGAGATGCTCGTAGAACTGCTGGGCTGTGGCGAAGGTGATTGAACAGGTGGAACACTTTCCGGTAACGTAGGCGCCGGCGTAACGATCCTCGACTGGTGATGTCTTTGTTGGAGGACGCTTACGGGAGTTTGGTGGGGTTTGCTCTACGTTGTGGACTGACATTAAGTGACGCTTGAAGACGTCGGCTCTGTTGAAGGATTTCTCTGCTGCTGAACCACTGCCCGGGCAAAAGCCGCAGACCATGGTACCTTTGTAGTGAGTTAAGGTATGGCGTTGGCAATCGTATTTCCTCGCGAAACCCTTCTTGCTGTACTCGCAGGTTGCAATAGGGCATTTTACCGGTCGTTCAAGCTGATGTGTAAGTTGATGTGCCCTGACACTCCATGTTAGCGCCTCGACCCTATCCTAAGTGACGGAAGAGCCTACTTGAGATCCCGGAATGACTTCTTGCATTCTGGGCAAAGCGTATCCTTCCCTGTTCCACTTCCATTGCTACTTGGAGCTCTCCGAGGCATATCACCGGGGACCGCTGGATACATATCCTCCAATTCTAACGGAAACCCACTCGGCGAGCCACGGCTGCGAGAAGAGCTCTGTGAAGTAACACTCAACCTCCGACTCGGGTATGGTGCTGCCCTGTACTGCCTCAAGGGCGACAACCTTCCCGCATTTCGCTTTCCCAATTCCGGTGATGAAGGATTCGATGTAGGAGGGGGAGAGTGTGCACTGTGCCAACTCGGAGAACCCCGTGATGACGCGGCCGAACACGGGTCTTCGAATTGTTGTGTTGGTGAGGGCATGCTTATTAATGATGGATCTATATCTGCTACCAAATGTTAGTTCTTTTCTAGTGGAACCAGAAGCTAGCTCGAAATCACATACCGACATAGGCCGGATTAAACGGGTCGTCAATGTGTTGTGGGTATGGGCTTCCTGTGCTCCCAGCCTCTGAGCCAGCACTGCTTCCTTCCAGTCCGCCAGCTGAGGTAGCTGGGGAAATAGGTGTTCGGTATTCCAATCTCGCTGCCACGTTTCCGTGTGGTGAGTATGGTAGAGTGGGAGGGTGGATCAACACTCCTGGAGCTGGTCCGGGCTCGTACCCCATGGGCAATGGTACTTCGTCGTATGCGTATGAAGGGTAGGCCTCGAAGGATGTCGAGCTGGGCTGTAGCTCGGCCATGTAGAACTTTGATTGCTGATCTTCACCCGCTTGTTCCAGCATAGCGACGTATGAATCTACATCGGGTTGAGGGAATCCTCCATTGTCGTAGCGTGGCCGGTACTCCTGATATAAAGGGTCGTCATCGAATAGCACAAAGTCTGCCATTCCTGTGTTGTCCTTGGTAGGTATCGAAGCTAATGTGGGTGCTTGTGATGATGATGCGGCCATATCTTAGCTGAACTGAACTCAACTGAAACTGAACGGTCCGGTTGACAGGTTCGAATATTATATTGTTTTTTTCTTTTTTTTCCGTCAAATCAATTTTCGGAGAAATCAAAGAAACGAGAGACAAGCTGAACGATGTTGTGTGTTTCGTGGTAAAAGAAGCTTTCAACCTTTTCTTTTTAAATGAAAAGCCCTTCCGGTGAGCCTGTACGGTACTGTACTTTTTCCTTTTCCCCGGGTCGATTTCGCTGATCGGGAGGAGTGATGGGTTATTAAATATCGGATGGGGGCTGTGGTACTAAAATGGTGTGGGTGTTTGTAGGATATTGGATAGGCGGGCGGAAAGGATGTGTGCAACCCTTATTCTTGGGTCGAGTATTTTCCTCTTTCCTTTCTTTTCTTTTCTTTTCCTGCCCTCCTCCCTTTCCCAATCCACCACCCATTCTTCTTTTTCTTTTCTTTTCTTTTATCCCATTCCTTTCTTTTTTTTTTCTTCTCTTTTCCCAATATGTTTTTTTATTTATTTTTTATTTTTATTTGCTTTTTTGTGCGTGCGTAAGGGGGAGAGCGAGGGAGAGAGTGAGTGTGTAGGTATAATAGGCGAGCAAGCAGGCAAAGTTTAGTTAGGGTATAGTTACGGTAGGGGAGGGAGTATTAGCACAGCAAGTGGGCGAGGTACAGATGATAGTAAGTACAGTTCAAGTGTAGCCTGCGGTACCAGACTTGCTCTTACAGTATTGAATGGCTATGGATGAAGTGCCGGTATAGGATATCCCTACCATTTGGTCCACTTTAGCTTAGTTACTTGTACATTCTCTAGACTAATCGAGCGCTAACCCTTATGGGAGGGAAAGGATATAATGCCAATGATGATACAGATTTCTTGATTTTATTTCACGGGCCTTAGGTGATCCCCTTTCCCATTTGCATCCACCCCAGTAAGTCCTTACCCATTATCCCAGTTATCGGGTGATTGGATGAGATCCCACGATGCAGAACCACACACTTTTCAGATATTACAGTAAAATCAGTACTCAATATCCCACACCTGCAGTAATCTTCATACCCAATCTACTGCAACCCTCACTTTCTCCCCTTCTTCCTCTTTTCTATCCCTCGCTCTCTTCTGACAGGGCTGACGCCCAAGGCACCCACCCAGTCCCGAATGGTCTTAGCGCCGACCAGCAACAGCAAGCCAGGGCCACCACCATCACCCCAGCAACACACAAAAGTAGCAGTGAATCCCACTCCGGCGACTCCCGCACCCAAGAAAGTAAGCAAAAAAATAAAAAGAAAAAAAACTTATTCCTTACAATGCGTGCTTGAGGCTTCGCTTCACCAGCCTCCTATTGTGAGGCGCATGGCAAAACCTAACTTGGCTAAACGGGTGAGCGAGAAGCACCATGATGCCATCGCTCCCATTCTTTCTCCACTTCTACCAACCTCCACCTCCACTCCCCGCCTCCCTCTGCCTTCTCTCATCTTTCCCTCCGCCGTCTTCGAGTCTGGGAAAGTTAACTTGTTCACTATCCGAGCTTATGATACCATGCCGTAACATACCCTATCTGTCTCATCGTATTGTAGGCGAAAAGGACATAAGAAATTAGTGATTGCAAAAAAAAAAAAAAAAAAAATTTTCACTCGCTGCGCTGCAATTATCCATTTTTATTTTTTAATTTTTATTTTTGCAAAAGTACGGTAAATTTATACCTCGGCAACAGCGCTTCGGAAGCAAGAACTGAACGGGAAACAGAATAGATCAGAACAGATCTCACGGAGAAACCAAGACCCATGTATGATATACCTTAGTGTACTACACTGCAATGCCCGACAAGACAAGTAATAACAACAATAATAATGATAATTAATCCCGTAATCATAAACTCCCACTCATGCTATGCTCACTTCCCGCACTCACCATGACGACTCTCCCATCAAGCATTGTATCTATCATACATAGGAAAGGATACACTGCCATACCGAGCAGTCTATCCAAACTACCGTACCTACCTAACTTACCTACTTACCACGCAACACAATACGATGCATTCTCGTTAATTCTATACTTGGACGTGTAGGGTACTAGTACAGTACTTCTAACACCCTGTAGTAAGTAAGTAAGTTAATAAACAATCCCTTCCTGCCTTTCCTTTCCTTTCCCTTCCCTCCCGTACAAGCAACCGGGGAAACCAATTTCCACTTCACTCGCCGACGCAGGTAGGTTCCCATCTGGATAAACCATAACTTAGGTATGTACCGTCATGGATGAATTCGATCAACATCTCCGATAGTCTACCCTACCCTACCCAACCCTACCCCGGACTGAGCAGGGTGGGGTGGTTTGTGCCTCTACGACCAGTGGGATGTTGTGTGTGTGGATGGAGCACTCACTCACTCACTCGCTCGCTTCTCAAGAAAAAAAGGGTAGAAAAAAAGGATGAAATATCGCTATTTTAGGTGGGGCGGTGTAACGAGGTACAGAGGTAGGGAAAAAGGACTGAAAAAAATGAAAAAATGGGTGTGGATGGATGAATGGGGTGTGGGTGGAAAAAGTAAGGTTTGTCATACCTTAATTTTTTTCCTTTTTTTCTTTTTTTGATTTCTGTGTGCTGTTTGTGAATCATGATGAAAGTACCGTGCAGTGCAGTTCGGGGGGGTTGCTTGATGTTGTGGTGGTTTTTTACCGTATTTCTTTTATTTTTTTATTTTTTTAGACGGCGAGAGAGGGAGGAGTAAAAAGAAAGTGCCCTTACTGGGAGAGATAGAGATACAAAAGAATTACCGTACCGGTAGAATAGTACCGTAAGAAGATCAATTCCAATTGTAATTAATTGACTTCGTGTGAACCTCCCTTCCTCCACCACTACTACCGTACCGTTCGTTCAAACCTCCGATTATCCGAAACTGCTTCACGAGAATCACTCGATTTCTCACTCGCTCACTCCGTGTCTATCCTACGTATGATACCACCACCAACAACCACATCCTCATACATACATACAGAACCACAATGCACAACAAATCCCATATCACAGTACCTATCATACAGCATCTCCTCGGCCAAACCCAACCGCAGTATCATCCAACATAACGTACCATACCCACGCCCTCATTCACTCCTCGCCAAAGCTCGCTAAAGCTCTCCAATCACGTCCCTTCCTTCCTTCCTTCCTTTCCCTTCTTTTCCTATCCTATCGTTCACCCCTCCCCACGCCACGCCATCCATCCATCCAATCCATACAGTACAGTACAGCCCTCAATAACCCGCACCCACCCGTCCGCGCCGAAACAAGCACCGCGAAAGGCCAAAAGCCAAAAGCCAAAAAAAAAAAACCCACACAATCAGTGTCTCTCCACCACCATCACCACTCCCAATGCGGAACAACTCCTTACGATCAGTAACTCCTCAAAATTACGTTTCTTCATTTCTTTTTTTCATTTTTTTTTATTTTTTTTAGTTATGGTCCATTGTGCAGTATCTATGATGCTTGAATGAGGCCGGCTCGCGGGGACATAATAGGATACGATAGGTATACAAAGCAAAACTACAAATTTACGGTAGCATGCATTGCGTGCATACATACATACATACACACATACATTCATACACACATACATTCATGAAGAAGAAGGAGAAGAAATAAATCCGAGGAACAGAATTGACAGACGAGATGGTGGTGATGGTGATGGTGATGGTGGTAAAAACAAGCATTGACACCGCCACCTTTAGCGCTGATTTAGAAGTAAGGAGCCAGGGGGATGGAGGTGCCGAGGTACAATACTACGGTAGCGTGTCTATCTATCTGTCTGCCTATCTCGATGCATATCCATCATGGCATGGCATGGTAAGACCTTGCTTGCTTGCTTGCTTGCGGTCTCGCTTGTTTAACGTTGTAGGCTGTGCTCTCCATCCAGAGTAATAAATACTGTACAAAGTGCACTACCATACCATACCATACCATACATCGATGTGCTCCTAAAGATAGCATACGATAGTAAGAACTGTGCTTTAATAGATTTCATTTAGTATGATAATAATGTTTGGTATCATATCGGTAACCGGTATTGAGAAGGTCGATGAACGAGCAGAGGAGGATGGAAGGGAGGAAGGGAAATCGATCGGGTCCGGCTTTGATTCATGTGCCATGTGATTCTATGTTATGTTTAGCTTGCTTGCATACGCACTTTGCTTTCAATCTGCGCAAATGCAGTTGCTTGGTGGGGTGGTAAGGTACGAGTACTAGTAGTGTAGTACCGTAGATGGGCTCCGCCGGATTGGTTTGGTTTGGCGGCTAACTCTGGCATGGTGTGGACTGTTCGAATGGAAAACCGGCATCTGAAGAAATAGCTAATGTAATGTAAGGTAAGGGTGGATTTGGTGATGAGTTTTGGAGAGGATTTTCTGTCAAGGATTATGTGTGTGCTTGTTTTGGCGTGGTCTGCCTTATGCTCTATTTTCGATTTTGATTCGATTCGATGGCTAGAAAGGTTTATTTCAACCCTGGAACGAGGTGAAATGAAATGGACAACTAATGTTTAAGGTAGCCTACTGTACAGTGCAGTGCAGCATATCAAATCATTCCAGGATATGATAACAGTACCAGCACGCCGGTCCATTGTCATTACTCCACCTCTACGACAGTTTTACGCTACGCTAGTCTGGCATATCAGTATCGGAGACAACAACCATAATTCTAGCGTCCGTCATAATTCACAACGCTGGGACAAAAACGGTACCTACCTTATTTTTTCTTTTCTTATGTCCCTCATACCACTCGAGTCTCACAAGGCAGGAACATGAATAACGCTAATTCTCCACCAATCATTTGTTAAACCTCGCACAAGAGAGTTGGAGACTGTTACAAAAGGCATCACAAGCACCCTATATCACCTCTCTCTTCGCACTTTTTACTGCTACTAGGGTAGGTACTACCTTCCTTTATATTTGTCAGAGGCAGAAGGATTGATTGGTTGGCATACGATAGGTTACTAGCAGTGATATGGTGGACTTATGGGATGGATGGATTAAGATACGGTACCCCCATCCATTGATTTGATTCCCCATGATGCAAAAAGTTTGCCTGCACCCACGTGCTCCAGTTTCGATTTCCTTGTCTCTATGTCTCTGCAACACTGCCTGCCTCCCTGCTCGTCCTTCCCACATCATATCCCACTCCACCCACTCCCGCGGATCCATCCATCCATCCACGCTAGCTACTGACTTACTCCTTTATTGGTACGATTCGATACCACAACCTTAGAAAAGCATCATTCATCCGTCCATACATAGCCCCGGTTCAGTAGCGTACTCGAGTACAGTCCACTCCACCACGATACCAAGATAGCAACACTTCACCACCACCATCACAATAACAATCCAAAATAAATAAAGAAATACACACAATCAAGCTTTTTCCTTCACAATTACACCAACTCCCAATAAAGTTGATTTATGTATAGCATAGCATGGCATATCTATCTTTAGCCCCCCCCCCCCCCTCCTACTCCCCTTCCACAATACCCGTGCCGTACTCAGATCTACGATATGTATCTCTCTCACTCTTCTCCCAAGACTGACACGTACCACCATCCCATCCATCCACCATCAAGAAGAGTAAGTTTCGAAAAGGCTAGCTCGGATCACCCATAGACAACCTGATTGGCCAGAGAGTGGCTGGGTGAAGACGTGGGGATTTGGGGGGGGACTAAAGTAATGTAACTGTTTTTAGTGTCCATCCTTCTTTCGATATCACACAATGCAGCATTGCTTTTTTTCTATTCTTTTCCACTTTCCTTCTTGCTTGCTTGATTGATTGATGGCTTGGCGCCGCCGGGGGCACGGTATGGCATACATATATGATATCGGTACGATACGAAAGAAAAATCTAAAAGAACCCAACCTACTCAACCCGCTGCTCCCTCTAATAATTGGGCGGTAGGAGTAGGAGGAGGAGGGGAGAAGCGAAGTAGTTATTTGATTCGATTTATCATGGGCTTTTTGGAAATCTTGGTTGTCATATCTTTCCTATCATATGGCGGACAAGAATGTAAGCAGGCAAATAAGTCAAGTCAGGTTAAGGTAAGTTTAAGGGGGTGTTTTTTTTATTTTTTATTTCAGTTCCCTCTTTTTGCGAGATATGCTTATTAGTGGTCCTTTTGACGCCGAGAATGAGGGAGTGCGTGGATGGATGGATAAACGGATGCATAAGTTAGGATGTGTGGGTGGCGTGGGCTTTTTCGAAGAAAGAGAGACCGTTGCCTGGAAATTAAACCTCCCTCTGTTCTTTTCCATAGCTTTTGTATCTGCTACTACTTGCTCGGTCGACCGGCGAGCTAGGATGAATGAGCACGACACTATACGATGGATAATAGGGGGAAGGGGCGAATATTGTATGATTATTATCTCCTAATTTTTTATTATTATGAATATCATCCATCCATCCATCCTTTCATTTCGAATTATTTACAATCGGTACAGTAGGCTCGTTCGGCAGAATACAGATTTTGCAAAAGTCCCATACCTACAACGCATTTCTCCCGGCTCCGTTTTTGATCGATGGAGCGAGGATTAAAGTTATTATAAGTTTAGTCAACTCACAACAACGAAGCATAGTCGCACTCTATCGATACGAGCTCCTGAACCCGAACTAGTCTCTCCGTGTTTCGCACAGGCTACCGTAAGTAATGATCTTCATCTTGCAGATAGTAGTAGCGTAAGCACCCAACTACCATCTCTACTTGTATTATCGGTACTTCTGACACCCACTGTTTACACTCTCATTCGTCAGTTCAATACAGTAGGGAAATTAAGGACCCCAGGAAGGAATGAATGAATGGGTGAAACCTTTAATAATTTAGTAACCCCTGCTCAGAGCAGTAGAGTTTAGTACTCCTCATAGTTTAATATTTCAAGATATCGTACCAGTAATAGTAACGGCACCTCCATCTCATCACCTGTTGTTTATTTTATTTACTGTACGTCGCTTTAATAAAGTAATTACCGTAAGCCTTACTTACCAAACCCCGACCCCCCTTCTCCAGTCTCCCTACCTTACCCCTTTCCATGGTAATCCATCGAGTCGAGAAAACCTACCTTACCATACTTACCCAGCACACTACCATACCACGACCGTTACCAGTACCGCTGGACCCGCAGAGCGCAAGCACGCTGCGGTACGTGGGATATATGCAGAATGGCGAATGTGCTAATATGTTACGTGGTTCAAGTATACACGTGCACGATATCATACAAGTACAATACAGAACAGTACAAGTAAGCTGGCCATCTAACTACCTACCTCCTACCTGCCTAAACGCCGGGGATACGACCGTATTACATTACACTACGAGTACCATACTCCCTATCACCCCCCCCTTCCAGTTCCCCGGCTTTACTTCACTTTCCAGATATCATATCATACACATCCCACGTTTTTTCTTTTGTTACTATTTGCTCAGGAAGGATAGAGTACAGTACAGTACAGTAAGTGATGCATATCGCACTGCGCTTTTTCGCGTCAACACTTCATCATGTCGGGGGCATTGCCGTGCTTTCTTGTCTCCTCTCCTCTCCTCTACTGTGGTGGTGTAGGATAACCCCACCAACCATCACGATAATAAAGCCTCGTCAGGAGGACAAAAACATAATCTACACAGTCAGGACGAGAAAAAGGGGGCGGAAAAGAAAAGAAAAAATAAATGGATAAACGAAGCGAAGCGAAATTGGGAAGAAAAAAAAAAAAAAAAAGGAAGAAAACATAACGGAACCAAAACGTTGCGGTAGTTTTATCATATGTTAACCGCTGTAAGCTGCGATGCGGATGGTAATATGATGGGGAAAGTGGAGAGTCTACGGTATCATAGGGAAACAAACTCCAAGTTGCCGGTATGGTACGGTCCATATCGGCACTCAATTCCGAAGACGGACAGCCATCCAGCCATCAAATGCAAGCCAGCCAGCCAGCCAGCAAAGTGGGCAAAGCCAAGCTCGTAGGGCTGCGCGGCACTTGCACGATAGCAGTATGGTGGGAGATCTTTCCTCTTACTGTACATACTTACTTGTGCTTCCATCCTACCGTTCTGTTTGATATTTGTGCAGTGTTGGTATGATGGATAGGGTACAGTACTGTAGTTAAGCCTTCCTTCCTTCCTTCTTTCCTTTATATGATATGTATAGCACGGTAAAACGGGTGGGGAAAAGGTGTAGATACACGACGGTATCTCGGTGGAACACGCAGTAGAGTTCTGACTCAATTAGAAACTACAGGACCGTACAGAATATCATGGGCTTTGGGGAAGAGAGAGAGGAATAACGGTGACACAGGTTCATCATAACTGTACTCCTTCCAGTTACGGGTATTGTACCACGCCCGTGTAACCAGTGCACCATAGCATTAGGAGCGAATAAAGTACCCGTTCCACCACACCTTTTCATTTAGTCGGGCTCGGGCCAATCATATCTTCACACCTACACCTTCACCACTCGTTTCCAAACAAACGCAATTGAACGCAATAAAATAAATCATAGAAGAAAAAAAAGGAAAAAAAAAAAAAAAGATCAAGGGTTCAATTTCCTTTTTTCATGCCCAAGTTCCGCCCCGCGGTGCCGTAGGGGGTAGAAGTTGATCTGTTTGACGGCCGAGTAGGCTGGTATCATATCATGGCTTTTCCTGCGAGTAAGCCATCCATACTTACCTTATCTTACCTTAGCTGCTGCTTGTTGATGCTAATGCACCTCGTAGGGAAACAGTTTAAATCCCTCGCTCCTGCAAAGTTCAGCTGGGCAGGGATATTATCCTTCCCTCCAATCCACCACCACCACCACTCTCCTCCCTCTCGATCTTTATACCACCCCCCTATTCATGCAGTCAGATTTTCCTGCCTGTTTGTACTCGGCAGGGCAGTAATAGGTTTTTCCGCGATTGATTGATTGATTTGATCGAATCATATGAAAAATCTACCGATTGTGTTATCGCCCTATGGTGTAGGGTTCATCAAGCGGAGCCGGCCGTGGATTTCCAGTCCGTCGTGTCGGGTTTCTTCTGGAAAAGCACTGCCTGGCTTCCATCCACGACCGTGACAATCACCATCACCGGCCGACCGAGGTATGGATGGATGGGCACTTGCATCGGAGAAGGGACGCAGATATGGATAAACTAGGCGATGTGATATCCTTAACCAACCAACATCCACCCATTCATCCCCGGTCCATTGCTGTACCTGTGCAATTCTCTACTGTACCAATATCCGTCCAATTTATCCGCCAAATATTGTGATTATTATTATTTCGCTTCCTTCCCTTTTTTTCTCTTGGATGCTTGCTTCCTGCAGAGAAGCATCATGGAAATTCCATAAGGCTCGTTCCTCTTTACTCGATTCGCTTTCCTCCGTAGCACACGATTTCGACTAAATTAGTGGGAGGGTGAGGTGGGAGCTTTTTTTTTTTTTTCGTTCAAGCGGAGTACTCGTACACTGCACGATACTGTACGATATGCCACGCTGCGTCTGCGTGCCCCGACATAGTTCACATCGGGGAGGAATAAGCATATGGTATGGTCGCTCTCCCTCTCTCTCGCTTGCTCGCTTGTTTTGTTCAGGATAAATCTTGACGTGGCCGACCACCCTTTCTCTCTCTATCATAAGACAATGTGTGAGACAGTGTCTCGTTTGAGCCTCATGTGCTTCTCAAATTTGGAAGCGGAGGAGGGGGGGTGAACTGTGCTCTACGGTAACTGGCCAATTTCATTCTGCTTGAAGACCTTCTCCTGTAAATCGCATCATCTCATTGGCCAATTTATGCCCTTCCCAATCCATGCTTCCTTTTTCTTTTCCCTATATACATACACGCCAAACCAAAGTGCACAAAAATTGGCGGTATCTCCCGCTAAAGAATTCCCCAATCAGAAACTCACAGATCGAACGATTATCCGAAATCGTGTGACTTGGTCTTTCTTTTTTCTCCTCTGTTGGTTTTTTTCTTCTCTGCCCACTTTGTACTCGAGTACCGGTACTGTATCTATACACGATTTTCGCCTATATAGCTCAGTTCTTGAGCCGTCATGGCGGTATTTGTTTTGGTCTTGACAACAAGCCAAAGCGCTCCCTACGCCAAGCCGCTAGATTACTGCGTTTGGACCATGTGTGTGTTTAGATCGGGTGTGATGGCTCATCGGGATCTCGTGGCGAAGTACGGTAGGCGAGGTGACAAGGATGCTTGGTGCGGTGGTAGCATTGCCACCTTTAGTCGTGGCGCCGGGTCAGCCAAAGTGAGGCGGTGAGGCGGTGCCTGCGCGGTGATGTCAAGTTACTCGGTAATATTCTCAATGACGATGGGACGGGGCCGGGCCTTCCCGACGTCTACTCCGGAGCCTTAGATGTTTGCATCATCGACGCAATAATTATGTGCGCAGGTGGATATTGAATTCTGGAGCCTGCGATGTGGATGCTTTTTGGGATGCCGAGGCCAGGTAACGGTTAGTCAATCGTCAAAGCCTTTTTGTGCTGGCGCCTGGCAGCCACTTGTCCCGCGCCGGTGCTATTCACACAAGGAATGAGTCAACCGGGATACATGAGAGCCCTGCGATCGTGTAGACCGATAACCGATACAAGTGCTGATCGTTCAGAAACGTGCAGTTGCAAGATGAATATGGCTGCACCTTGTGTCAGGGGGGAAGGCTGGAAGGCCGAAATCGAGTGATGGTGTGTGAATCCCTATCGTGAACTAGCCTGATTCCGAAGGCAACAAAATCTATTAGAAATTGAAACAGGGATTGGCAATGAGCAACGGCACATCTGTAAGATGGGGTCGTAAGGTGGACCGAGATTTCGATGCGGTTAAAGGGAGATCTCATGCTGGTCAGGTCCAGCTCGGAACGACCTCGGGATTTGGTGCGGACCACGGACAAGTACAGTATCATGGATGTGAGGCATGGGGGTGTAGGTGAGATAGCCGCCGTTGGCAGCGCTTGTGTGACTTTTCTGTAGGTCTGAGTGTAGTCTATGTTAGATACAGGTAATTTACTATCTCGACGCATGGATGAAAAGAAGTGCAATAGCTTTGTGGAAGGTTGTAGGGCGATTGTTGTGGGAATTGGGAAAAGGGATTGAAGGAGCGATTGATCTGAGATAGACACTGAACCAAACTATATATATAGAGAACCGAGTCTCCGGACACTTGGTGATGGCGAAAACATTTCTGTTAGCTTACGACCTATTTAAACCCCGCCCCCGAAAAACTCAAGTTGTCTCGTAAACCGGGTGATAGTCTATGATTAGAGGCCCGTGGCTACTGAAAACAAGAGTGGGTATGGAGTAAACAGGAACAAACCTTACGGACAATTCATTGCCTTACTAAATCGCGAAATCGATTGAGATCTTAGGTGCCCATACATACTGTGATGGTGGTTGGATAATAAGTGAGCTACCCCTTTCAGTGTTGATAGTGCCGAATTTCCCTACATCCCGCTAATTTTTGGCGACTAGTGTTGGTGTTGACCTGATACCAGAAAGGGGAATATCGTATTGTCAGGTTTGGAAGTTTACCTGATGGCGGGACTTCAAATATGCTGGTACATTCAGAAGTGCGCAGGATATCAAAGTAGTTATCAACTCAACGGGGCCAAAAGACCTGACAAAAACGGCGGAATTTTCTCTGGTATATTTTCCTGTCCCCTGGGGGTAACTGCTGCTCCACCATACCGGAGGCGATGATGAGTTACTGCTGATTCTGGTTTCTGGTTCAGAAAGATACTATCAACACTGCAGGGGATAGTGTGGGTATCACGAACCGGTTGCAGTAACTGCGCCACAATGGAAAACTATTGTTTCTCTGTATCCAAAAAAATACCGGAGGGGTAGCACTTAAAGTGCAGTGGGGAGTGAAAGTGCGAAGAAACCTTTTTCCAAGTACAGTAGATAGAAGCATGATCGGCATTCCGTTAGCACCATAGTAGTACTATAGAAGAGCTATGTTGGACTTTGAAGAAATTTGGCCAACGGGGGCAGAAGATAAAACAAACCTTAACGAGAGTATACTGGTCACTAAAATCTATCAGTTTCAACTCGTTGGACGAAAGATGAACCAGGCACTGTCCGGCAGATAAAAGTAGAAAATGATCTTCATATCTCTTGAGAAAAGGTTGCACTCGATTATAATTCTGACTTTTAAGATCCAGAAAGATGGCTACTGTCCGTTGAAGTTCTCCTAGTTATAGATAATTATGAGGTCAAGAAAAATTAGGTTATCGGTCTGTGCTTAATGCTATCGGCACTACAAAGTATAATCTATGACGCTGGAAAGACCCAGTTTCTTTGTATTTGAAACTGGCCGCATTGAAACACATAGCTTCTTGGCAAAGTTATATAGAGAGGATATTTGTAGCATATCCAATAGCGCCTGTGAGATATCTCAAATATACGGGAGATAGTTCAAGGAATGTCCCCGACTTTGTATCCATGCCCATACAGAGACTGAACGTGCAGGCTTGGTATCAAGTGAATTTTTTCTGGCGTGACGTAAGTTAATGCAACCAGCTCGAACAAACACACAGGTTCTGGATAATGTCAGGCAGGCGCCGGTTTAAGAAGAGCCTAACCATACAGAGGCTCTAGCCAGATCGGCTGGCTAGAGCAACAGTATCGAACAATAGTAGGCGAGAAGCCAAGGATTGAACAAGCTGGAGCTAGTGGATGTCACGTACGGTCACTCGAATTGGGTGTAGGAATATTTGTTGAAAATACGAGTAATGATTGGTTTTGAATGTTTCACAGAGTGAAGCAAACATGGCAAAAAGGAGACGAGTATTCGTGGATAACAGATATGTTGTACACGGTAATTTGTACAAAGAGAAGTGATAGCAAAAAGAGGAAGTGATTTGTATATATGGTGAAGAGAATAGTTATTGGTATAATTGTTGTTATTGTTCTTGTTATTTTTTCATTATGAAATGAAAGGTAAAACAGAAGGAAATTTATACTAGAAAAATCTTCTCAGAGCTAGTGAGCTCATTATGTGCAGACCACATATGCATGCTACAAGTGCCTACTAGTATCAGATCCATATCCACATGCTCTATGCCCACTACTTTCCTCACCTTTAAAAAATTACCACTTTCGGCCATACCAAAACACCAGACTTTTGGGTGGCAACCATCTTGACACACCAAAATCTGCTTCTTGCTTAGGCTTCACCTATAAGTGACCCTGCCCCCCACTTCACTCTAGGTCAACCATGATGGCAGATTCTAGGTCCACATCCCACGCCTCACAGCACTCCCACCCCTACGCATGTGGGACCCTTCCTCTGCTACCGATCCTGTCTCTGGAGAGGGCCCTGCCCCATCCAGGACCTCCTCTGTGGGCTCCTTGGGCCCCAACCTTGCACTCCTCAGGGATCTCCATCGCCAGATATTCCCAGCTGTCCTTTTGGACCCCACCATCCTCCCCCCTTGTCATGACCATGACCTCCGAGATCTCTTGACAGGCAAAACCATCCTAATCCACCTCCTCTGCAAAGTCCTGGAAGGCGTGGCCACTCTTAGCACCTACTTGGACCACCTGGAGGAAGCATCTGCTATTCCCTGCTCAGAGCACGCCCCTAGCCAACAAGCCCCCACTGCCTATCCCCTCACAGCCCTTGAGGCAACAGTCAGGGACCTCTCCTCGAGAGTCTCCACCACGGTTGCTGCCCACTCAGCCCCCCTAGCCCCCCTCAGCCCCAGCCCTGCCTCTCCCAAACTGGACTAGACCAATACAGCCCTAATGCCAAGCCCCCCCTCTTACGCCACAATGAACTACAGCCTCCAGCAGTGGCTTCGACTGGGACCTCTTGCACTATGACTCCGAAATATGACAGTGGTATGGTGATCTGAAAGTATATGCCATCCATTACCCCCACTCGCACGAAGCCCAAGCCTTCAACAAGGGAATATACGACCTCTCCTCCTTCCTCTCTGGGATAGAAGACCCCAACCACAAAAGGGAAATGTCCTACCCAACCCCCCCTCACAACCTATGCCTTCACTCCAGCTCAGCCTGCACCCGGAAGGAAGGGAACCCACAAGGGAAAGAAACCAGCCTTGGCCACCCAAGTCGCGGTGTCCAGTTCCACTGCCCCCACATCTAAGAGGCCCTCACCACTGCCTCTGGCTGAGTGCCATTTATTTGGCTCACACTTGGAACCCCTCCCCCACACTGACATGCTTAGGATCACAGCCACTGCCCCTGACATTCCAGCCACAGTCCTCAGGGAGATTAACTGCCCTCACTCCCTCAGTTTCACCACTGCTATTAACACCAGCGGGTCCCTCACCCTTTTGGTCAAGGACCTCTTCACACCGGCAACTGCCTACTCTGTATACTATGAGGGCCTCTCAGTCAAGTTCAACCAATCCTTTCCCATTGGGGTCAACCCATTCTGCCCCTTCCACCAAGCCCCGATCGAGGTCACCCTAGTGATACACAGCCTCCCTCTCTCCAGTTCCTGCAATAAGACCCCTCGGAACTCACAGCATCCCTCCTCACATCCATCCGCAATGTGGCAGATGTCACTATATTCGCTGCCTGCTATCTCCAGCTGGATCTCCAAAAGAGAGTGGCTAAGAACTCCACCTCCATTGTCATGACTGTAGCCCCTGCTGATGTCATTAAAATAGGCACCAAGATCTTTCTTTTCTCCAGGCCTCGCAATGTTGAGCCAGCTCAATCTACTAACCACTTTACACAGTGCAGGAAATGCTGGAAATTCGGACACTCTTCCTCAGCTTGCAAAGAGATGCACAGTATGTACCCGCTCTGCACAAACAACCACCCCCATTTGGCCCACCACTGCACCAACCTGACCTGCCCCAATGAGGGCCACATTAAAGCCATCCTTGGGTGTTGCCTTGCCTCCCCCCTCCACTGCGCCAACTGCCTAGGGCCCCACACTGCTACTGACCCCACCTACCGCTCCTGGCCCTCCCCATAGGAGGGATCCCGCCCCCCCACCCCCCCTGAGGGGCAAGAGGACACGATGGAAACAGTGGAGGAACCCCCTACCCCTCAGACACTACCAGCTGCCCTGCTAGCTGCAGAACAGACCCCTTGGCCCATGGCCCCTCACCACTTCCCATAGGAAAGTCATACCCCAAGTACCCCTCCAAGTACTGGCCTCTTTGCTACCCCTAGTGCCCCCCCTCCTGCTGGCCCCTTTGCTGCACCTCAACCCAGACACATTGGCCCACCTCCCTAATGGGCCAAGGATATTTCCCCTTCTTCTCCTGACCCCCTTGTGCAATGAGTGTGATGCCCCACAGTGACCCATCGACTACAGGACATACCACTCCTTCCCCCCTTAAGCAACTTTCCTTTATTCAACATAACTACCTGGGAAGTGGGGATGTTTTTCTCTCCTTATTCAATAGCTTTAAATCGCTACTACTGCCCTCTCATATAGTCCTCCTCCAGGACCCCCCTACTTTTCACAACCACCTGCCTAGCTTTGCATTTTACAAGGCCTTTGTACCTCCCCCTTCCCTTGGCATACCCCCTAGGGTTGCCATTTATATTTCCTTCGACTTTCAGCAAGGCACCTCCATTTTGCCATACTTTTTTGACAGACTTGACTTGATGGACTTGGATATTTTTTCCCCCACTGGCCTCTTTAACAACTCACTCACACAGCTTAAGCTCTACAATGCCTACTTAACTATAGCACCATCAGCTTCGCGCACAGTTCTGCCCTTGGACCTCTACAGGGACCACGCTTTCCCCATGTTGGTAGTTGGAGACTTCAATCTCCACCACCCCCAGTCAGACCCCTATGCACCATATTCTACAATGAATATGCAACCTCTTCCCGCTACTTCGACCTGGCCAATGTACTCCATTTCTCCTTGCTCAACATTCCTGGGGTATTCACCCATTTCCCATTTGACAACTCCACCAGACCAGGAGTCCTGGACCTCGCCTTCGCCAACTGTTCCCTTTACCCCTAATTCGCTGAATGGAAAGCTGATCTGCCGGCAACCAGTTCTGATCACTTACCGATCACTATTAACTTTTTGTCCCCTCTCTGCAAACTGCCTCCCCCCTCCCCTGACTGGCAGAAGACTGACTGGACAGTCCTTCTACCAACACTTCAGACATGGTCGATCCCCCCTCCCCCTCTGAACCCCACTGACTTAGCAATGGATTCTTGGCTTGAACTCTACCTCACAGCACTAACCACTCTCCTTCGATCCCACACCCCATCTAAGTGACCCTCGGTACATGCAAAGCTGTGGTGGATGACAGAGCTCTCACACCTCCAACAGGCTTACAACATTACCGCCCACATGCACGGCAGAAACCGCTCTGCTCCCTCCCTCTCCGAGTCCAAAATCAGGTACAATGCATACTTTAAGGCTATCAGGAAGGCCAAAACCACCCACTTGAAGACCTTCCTGGCAGGAGTCACAATCACTTCAGTTTGGGATACTACAAGGCTTGCCTCAGGCTGCCCAACTGAATGCTTCCCTGCTCTACCTAATGCCTCTACCCCAATAGAACTCAACTCCTCCCTCCTCGACTACTTCTTTCCTGCTAAACCTCCATCCCCCTCTACTGGCTAGCTAAGACAGCATGATGACTGCCCCCTCCTCCCAGAAGAAATCTTGCGAGACCTTTTGAAATCGTCCTCCTCCTCCACCCTAGGTCCCCACCAGATCCCTTACGGCATCTGAAAGGAAGTGAACCAGGCCAATACCAACATCCTCCTCAACCTTCTCTCCCCCCTCCTCCTCTATGGCTACCATCCCTCCCCTCTGAAAAAGGCCAATGGAGTCATCCTTCCCAAACCAGACAAGCCCGACTACTCTTCTCCAGCCTCCTTCCAGATCATCATCCTCCTTGAAACAGTGTCAAAAATCTTGGAGCGAATAGTCACCACCCACCTCTCCCTCATTGCCAGATCAGTTGGCCTCATCAACCCCAACCAGTGTGGCTCCCTCTTTGGCCTCTCAACTTTCGATGCCTCCGCCTCCCCCATCCACAAAGTTCGCTCCCACCAGAGACCTGGTGTTAAGGCTTCCAACCTGTTTCTTGACATCAAGGGTAGCTTCAATAACATATCTTCCTTTACTCTCTCTCAAATTCTCACCAGACGTGGGGTACCTAGGTACCTTGTGTCCTGGGTTCATTCCTTTCTTTCCAATCATCAGTGCAAGCTCCTTTTCCAGGGAGCCCCTGACATCTACTGTCCTGTTCAAGTTGGAGCCCCCCAGGGTTCTCCTGTCTCTCCTTTGTTGTTTTTGATTTGTGTTTCTGGTTTACATATCTCATTAACATGTTCAATAATTTTTTCATATGTTGATGATTTTTCTGTTACTGTTGCTTCCACTTCTTACAGGGGGAATATTAGGACTCTTTGGCATTTTTTTTCCTTACTTTCTAACTGGGCAGCCAGGATTGGCATGTCCTTTTCCATCCCAAAGATGGAGCTCATCCACTGGCGGACTGAGAAGGACCAGTCAGAAGTCTCCAACTCTTCCATTGCCATTAACAGTATGGTTTTCCACCCCTCCAAGGTCATACACTGGCTCAGCTACTGGTTTACCCCGACCCTGGAGACCATAACCCACTTCATCAGAAGGCTTACCCTATCACACGGCACCTTCTCCACTATCAGGCAACTCTCCCCTGTTAGGGCTGGGATGCTACCCTATGCCTGTCACAGAATAGCCTTGGGCCTCATGCTCCCTATCCTCACCTACAGTGCAGACCTGTTCCAGCCCATAGCGGTGATCTCAGACAAGATGTCTTTTTTCTGGAACAAGGTGCTCCAATGGGTTACCAACTGCTTTCGGGCCACCCCTACCACCATCTTGACCTATGAGGCCTGCCTCCCTCCCCTCTCAATACTCTTCAAACACAAGCAAAGGATGGTCACCCTCAGGCTGGCCTGCTCCTCCCCCTCTATCAACCCAGTAGCGGTCAGACTACTGCCGTCACTTTCCATCATGGACTCCTCAGACACCAGGTACTCAACAAGGGACCCAGTACTGGTGGGGAGACAGACAAACTGCATCCCTCTCCTCTGAAATGCATACAAGGCCTCAGCACCCACCAGGAGGCACCTCCCCATCTAAGGCCTGTGCCTCGCTCTCCTACCGATGATCCGCACTCTGGGCTCTTTCCCTCTGGTGGCCCCCCACCTCCTCCCAGAACTCTCCCCTCCCATGTGGCCAGGGATGAAACTCTATAAACAGATCAAGGGCAATCTCCGGGCCAAGCTCCTTGAGCACAGGACATTACAGTTACCTTCCCCTCTCTACTACAAGTACAAACCATCCCTTCAGCCCCATGCTTTCATGGGCCTGGACAAGTTGGTGGCTGGTAGGATCCATTAGATGTGCTCAGGCAAAAGTTACCTGGCTGCTCACATTACCTGGGAGGATCCTGAAGCCTCCACCACATGTCCATTCTGCGAGGAAGAGGACGAGAGCCTGGACCACACAATTCTCCACTGCCCTCCTAAAGCTGAAGCATGCCTCCTCCATCTCCCTGGAGTGAGTGACATTGGCCCATTGTCCCCCCTCTGGACAACCATGGAACTCATGCTTGGTCTGTCCAACTACATTAAGTCCACAGGAATAGGCTTCCCACCCACCATGCTTACCCTTCGGGGCCCACCACCTCTATCCCGACCTGGATAGGACCACCCTTGGCTGCCCTGCCATATTACTTTCCTATTGTTTTAGTTAGCTGTCCTTATTGTATGAGTGTTCTGAGTGCGTTAGCTTATGATCTCGTATATTTCTTTACTAGCTAGATTAGTCACCATTTGGGGTGCAGTGTCAGGATTGACATTTGGGAGACTGTGGCCAAGAGTTTCTTTTGTTTATGCATTTGATTTATAGTTTTGTTTTTGTCATAGCCCTTACAGCTTTTTTTTTTTTTTTTTTTTATCTGATTATTTTATTTCCTTTGGAGGTACAAAATCTACATGAAGCCTGCAGGGCTATCACATCAAAAAACCTCCACCCCAGACTGGGTCCCAGAAAGCTATTGAAAAACCATAGCCTGAAGGCCTGATCGAAAAAACTATCCTAACAAGCAACCCTCCCGAAAAATACAAAAGGTATAAAGTCCCACTAAATCGCACAGTAACTAAGGAAACTAAACTCCCAACAGTGCACCTAACAAAGAAAACCCAAAACCCAAACCTAAGGTAAACCAAACTGGCAATATTGCAGCCAGCCTTAGCAAAAGTTGGATAATAGTATTCGTGAACAAAAAGGTTCGAGCTGGGGGTCGAAAGGAGATCAGGCCTTGCGATAGGGGTGTGGTAGAAGCAAGGAACCCGAGCACCTGCCTGAATAGAGGGGGTGGTGGTGGCAGTAGGGTGCCAGCCGAGGAGAGGATGGAATGGTAGTAAGGTACCAGCTGGTGTAGAGTCTAAGCTGACTGACCGTATTACTGCGTCTCTCCTGTAGTCCCTTGTGACAGGAGAGATGGCGTCACTTCTGGAGGGGATACCTGAATGCAAACCAGTGATTGAAAGTATTCTTCCTGACCCCCCCTAAGCAGGCGGGAGGATAGAAAAAGTGGTGATGATTTCATTCGCAGTCATGATGTTGAGTCGTTCCCAAATAGGAAATAAATTTCAATGACTGGAGGTGTAGCGGAGACAGAAGATGCATAGACCTTATGGCTTTTTATTTTTATTTTTATTTTTATTTTTATTTTATATCATATATTTGTTGTTAAGTACAAGAACCTGCATGGAGCCATAAGGGCTATGGCAAAAACAAAACTATAAATCAAGTGCAATAACAAAAGAAACTCTCGGCTCCGATCTCCCAAGTGTCAATCCTGACGCTGCACCCCAAACGGTGACTAATCTAGCTAGTAAAGAAACATATGAAATCCTAAGCTAACGCACCCAGAACACTCATACCACATGAAAAGCTAACTAAAACAGTAGGAAAGTATAATAGCAGGGCAGCCAGGGGCGGTCCTATCCAGGGTCCGGTGTGGTTGTGGTAGATGCCGGTACCCGAAGGGCTACCATAGAGGGTGGGAAGCCTGTTCCCGTCGCTTTAATGTAGTTGGACAAACCTAGTATAAGTTCTGCAGTTGTCCAGAGAAAAGACTCCAGGCCGATGTCATCAACCCCATGGAGATGGAGGAGGCAAGCTTTGGCCTTGGGAGGGCAGTGGAGTATTGCGTGGTCCAGGTTTTCTTCCTCTTCCTCACAGAATGGTCATGTGGTGGGGGCATCGGGGTCCTCCCAGTTGGTGTGAGCGGCCAGGTAACTGTTGCCTGAGCATATTTGATGGATCCTACCAGCCACAAACTTGTCCAGGCCTATGAAAGTGTAGTGCCAAAGGGATAGTTTGTACTTGTAGTAGAGTGGGGGAGGTGACTGTAGTGTCCAGTCCTCGATAAGTTTGGCTCGGAGTTCACCCTTGGTCTGTTTGTAGGGCTTTGTCCACGGTTGCTTGGGAGGGGGAAGTTCTGGGAGGAGGTGCGGGGCTGCCAGAGGGAATGAACCTAGGGTGCGGACAATTGGGAGGAGAGCATGGCAGAGGCCATCGATGGGGAGGTGTCTCCTGGTGGGTGCTGAGGCCTTGTAAGTATTCCAGTGGAGAGGGATGCAGTTTGTCTTTCTCCCCGCCAGCACCGGGTCCCTAGTTGAGCATCTGGTGCCTGAGCGGTGGGTAATAGGGAGGGAGGGTGGCAGTCTAGCTGCTGCCAGATTAATAGTGGGGGAGGAGCAGGCCAGCCTGAGGGCAGCCATTCTTCGCATATGCTTGAAGAGTATTGGAAGGGGAGGGAGGCAGGCCTTGCAGGCCAGGATGGTGGTGGGGGTTGCACAGAAGCAGTTGGTGACCCAGTGGAGGACCTGGTTCCAGAAGATGGATATCTTGTCCAGGATCCTCTGGGTGGGCTGGAGCAGGTCTGTACCATAGGCAAGGATGGGGAGGATGAGGCCTGACGCCAATCTGTGGCAGGCGTAGGGTGGCATCCCAGCCCTGGGGGGGGAGAGCTGCCTGATAGTAGAGAAGGCACCCTGTGCTAGGGTGAGCCTCCTGAGGAAGTGGGTGGTGGTCTTCAGGGAGGGTGTGAACTAGTAGCCAAGCCAACGGACTACCCTGGAGGGATGAAAGACCATGCTGTTGAGGGCGATGGGAGAGTTGGAGATTTCTGACCGGTCCTTCTCGGTGTGCCAGTAGATGAGCTCTGTGTTTGGAATGGAAAAGGACACGCCGATCCTGGCTGCCCTGTTAGAAAGTAAAGAAAAAATACACTGAAGGGCCCTAACATTCCCCCTGTAAGAAGCAGAAGAAACAGTAATGGAAAAATCATCAACATAAGAAAAAATAATTGAACGAGGTATTGAAATATGCAAACTGGAAACATAAATCAAAAACAACAAAGGAGAGACAGGAGAGCCTTGAGTGGCCCCATTTTGAACAGGACAGTACATGCCACTGGCTCCCTGAAAGAGGAGCTTGCACTGATGGTTGGAAAGGAAAGAACGGACCCAAGACATGAGGTACCTAGGCACCCCTCACTTGGTAAGAATCTGAGAGAGAGTAAAGGAAGAAATATTGTCGAAGCTGCCTTTGATGTCTAGGAAAAGGGTAGAGACCTTAGTGGCTGGCCACTGTTGAGAGCGGACTTCATGGACGAGGGAGGCAGAGGCGTCGAAAGTTGAGAAGCCCGAAAGGGAGCCACACTGGTTGGGGTTGTTGGGTCCAATGGACCTTGCAATGAGGGAGAGACAGGTGGCTACTATTCATTCCAGGATCTTTGAGACTGTCTCAAGGAGGACGATGATTCAGAAGGAGGCTGGGGACGAGTAGTCTGGTTTGCCAGGTTTGGGGAGAACGACTCAGTTGGCCCTCTTGAGGGATGAGGGGTGGTAGCTGTAGAGGAGGAGGGGAGATAGGAGGTTGAGGAGGATGTTGGGATTGGCCCGGTTAACTTCCTTCCAGATGCTGTAGGGCATCTGGTCAGGACCTGGGGCCGAGGAGGAGGAGGATTTCAACAGAGCTCATGAGATTTCTTTGGGGAGGAGGGGGCAGTCATTGTGACATCTTAGCCAGCCGGCCAAGGGAGAGGGAGGTTTTGGAGGGAAAAAGTAAGCGAGGAGGGAGGAGTTGAGTTCCATTGGGGTGGAGGCATTTGGCAGAGCAGGGAAGTGCTCGGTAGGGTGGCCTGAGGTGAGCCTTTTGGCATCCCAGACAGAGGTAGTCATGATCCCTGCCAGAAAGGTTTTCCAGTGGGTAGTCTTGGCTTTGCTGATAGCCTTAAAGTATGCGTTGTGCCTGATCTTGGACTCGGAGAGGGAGGGGGCAGAGCGGTTCTTGCAGTTAGTGCATGCAGCAGTGTTGTAAGCCTGCCAGAGTTGCGAGAGTTCTGGTGTCCACCATGGTTTAGTGTGTACCGAGGGTCGCTTAAAAGGGGTGTGTGATCGGAGGAGGGTAGTTAGCACTGTGAGACGACGTTCAAGCCAGGAGTCCATTGCTACATCAGTAGGGTTAGGCGGTGGAGGGGGGATTGACCATGCCTGGAGCGCTGGTAGAAGGGTTGCCCAGTCGGTCTTTCGCCAGTCAGGGGAGTAGGGGGGGGGTTTAAAGAGAAGGGATGAAAAATTGATTGTGATTGCTAGGTGGTCAGAGCCGGTCGCTGGCGGGTCTGTACCCCAATCAGCGAAGTATGGGTAGAGGATATGGTTGGTGAAGGTGAGGTCCAGGACCCATGGCCTGGTGGAGGCGTCGAAGGGAAACCGGGTGAATACCCCAGGGGTGTTGAGCAGGGAGAAGTAGAGCTCATTGGCCAAGTCGAAGTAGGGGGAGGAGGGGGTGTATTCGTGGTAGGATATGGTGTGGAGGGGGTCTAACTGGCGGTGGTGGAGGTTGAAGTCTTTAATGACCAGTGTGGGGAAGGCATGGTCCCTGAAGAGGTCCAGGGGCAGTGCTGTACGTGAGGCCGATGGCCCTATGGTCAAGTAGGTATTGTAGAGCCTAAGCTGTGTGAATGAGTCATTAAAAATGCCTGAGGGGGAAAAAACATCCAAGGCCATCAAGTCAGGTCTGTCGAAAAAGCAAGGCAAAACAGAAGCACCTTGTTGAAAATCAAAGGAAACATAAGTGGCAACCCTGGGGGGTTTGCCAGTGGAGGGGGGAGGTGCAAAGGCCTTGTAAAAAGGAAAGCTAGGCAGGTGGTTGCGAAAACAGAGGGGTCTTAAAGGAGGACTATATGAGGGGGCAGTGGTAGCGATTTAAAGCTGTTAAACAAAGAAAGAAAAACATCCCAGCTTCCCAGGCAGTTATGTTGAATGAAGGAGAGTTTTTTAAAATTAAAAGGAGCATGATGCCCTAAGGGCAGAGTAGCGGTGTTAGGCGTGGCACTCATTGGGCATGGGGATCAGGTGATGAAGGGAGAACATCATCGGCCCAAGAGGGAGGGGGGCCGACATGTCTGGGTTGGGGTGCGGCAAAGGGGCCAGCAGGGGGAGGGGCATGAGGGGTTCCAAAAAGGCTGCCTCCAAAGAGGTTTGAAGCTGGGGGGGCACTGGGGGCCCTAAAATGGGAGGCCCACTGTGGGAGGGAGGCAGGTCTAGGGGTCTCCTCCTCAGCAGGAGGTGCCATGGGGGGGGTCAGGGGTGCTGGGACCACTGAGACGGCCGTGTCCTCTGGGGTCTCCATCGGCTCCCCAGCAGGAGGTGTGGCGGGGTCAGCAGGGTCATTCCTGGGTGGCCTGGATGGGCAGGTAGGGTGGGTGGCAGTGTGGGAGCCTTTGCAGTTGGGGCAGCAGAGGGGCAATGCGGGGCAGCATGCTGGAATGGCCTTCATGTGGCCCATTTTGGTGCAGGTAGGGTTGGGGCAGTGGTGGGCTGAGCGGAGGTGGTTGGCTGAGCAAAGAGGGCAGGTGTTGTGGGTTACCTTGCAGGCGGGGGAGGAGTGACCGATCTTCCAGCACTTCCTGCACTGCATGAATCAGTTAGATGAGTGTGCCTATTCAATGTTTCGGGACTTGGAGAAGAGAATGATGTTTGTGCCGATTCTGTCAACATCAGCAGGGGCAACCAAAATGATAATGGAGGTAGATCTCTTGGTGGCCCTTTTCTCCAGGTCCTGCTGCAAGTAGCAGGCGGTAAAAATGGTTATATCCGAGGCGTTATGGATGGAGGGGAGGAGGGAGGTGCGAAGGTCTGCATTGTCTGCAGGGAGATACTGGAGGGGGAGGCCATGGATGGCCAGCTGGACCTTGTTGGGGGCAGGGCAGAACATGCAGAAGGGGTTGTTTCCGATGGGGATAGGTTGATTGAACTTGGTGGCCAGAGCCTTGTAATAGGGAGAGTATGCAGTGGCCGGAGTGAAGAGGTTCTTGGCGAGTAGGGTGAGGGAGCCCTGGTCGTTGACGGTGGCCGTGAAGCTGAGGGGGCATAGGCAGTTGGTCTCCTGGAGGATGGAGGCAGCGATGTTGGGGGCAGTAGCAGTTAGTATCTGAGTGTCAGCATGGGGGAGGGGACTCTCAAGAGGGGCAAAGAAGTGGCGCTTGGCCAGTGGCAATGGTGATGGCCCTCTGGACATGGGGGCCTCGGCATTGGACATTGTGACCTGAGTAGCTGAGGTGTTCTTTTTACCCTTTCTGGATTTCTCTCCTTTGGCTGGTTGCGCGGCGACAGAGGCATATGTTGTGGGAGGGGGTTGATGGGACACCTCTTTCTTGTAGTTGGGGTGTTCTTTACTGGGAAGGAAGTCAGCGAGGTTGCACTTGCCCTTGCGGTACTCTTCGGCCTCCCAGGACTTGGGGTATTTAACCGCCGAGGCCTTGGGGTTGCTATACCACTGCTTGAGGGCGGAGTTGTAATTGGGGAGGTCCCAGTCATAGCCACTAGTGGCTGCTGGGGCTGGCGTAGGTGGCGCAGCAGGAGGGGCTTGGCGCTACAGCTGTGGGGGTCTGGAGTAGTTCGCGACTGCAGGAGGAGGGGGTGGCAGGGAGGGGGTGCTAGCTTGTGCCATCACTTGAGTGGTAAGATCTCTGACGGATGCCTTGAGGGATGCGAGGTGCTGGGGATGGGCCACGAGGGGCTGCAGGTTGTTGTGGGGGGGGGGTGGACTGCTTCCTCTAGCTTGCTGAGGCGGTCAGCAAGGGTGCCGATGCCTTGGAAGAGTCTGCAGAGGAGGGGGATGATTATAGCTTCTCCAGTGGAGAGGTCCAGGAGGTTGCTGTCAGAAAGGAAGGGGCAGGTCTCAGGGTCCCAGTTGATTTGAAGGAAGACCTGGCTGCAAAGGTTGCGAAGGAGTAGGAGGTTGGGGTCCAAAGGACCTGTGGAGGAGGCCCAGGAGGCTCGGCCTTCCTTGGTAGTGGGATCGGTGGCAGAGGAGTGTTCTCCTCGTGCATAGGGGTGAGAGCACCCGGAGGCATGGGAGGAGGACCTGGAGTCGGCCATGATGGCTGACTTTAGTGGTGTGAGGGTGGGTTCGCTTATAGGTGAAGCCTAAGCAAGAAGTACAATTTGGTGTGTCGAGATGGTTGCCACCCAAAAGTTTGGAGTTTTGGGGTGGCCGAAAGCGGTAATTTTTCAAGTGTCAGGAAAGTAGAGGGTGTGGAGCATGCATAGACCTTACAGCTCCATGCAAGTTCATGTACTTAACAATGAATATATGAAATGAAAAAAAATAAAAAAAATCAGATCCATATCCAACTGTGCCTACTAGTATGGGGTGTAAATTCAACAGTGCCTACTAGTGTCAGATATTTTCAACACTCCCACTGCTTTGAAAGTCCTTAACTTGAAGAAGTACAAATATCCAGTGCTTGG
Organism: Choiromyces venosus 120613-1; assembly: GCA_003788595.2. Lineage (NCBI taxonomy): Eukaryota > Fungi > Ascomycota > Pezizomycetes > Pezizales > Tuberaceae > Choiromyces > Choiromyces venosus. The sequence continues at coordinate 802,136 of ML120374.1, forward strand.
TATATCTCTAAAGCTAGAAAGAGAGACAGGAAAAACATGAGTCTAACAGTCTCATCCAAAACCTCTTCAGCAGAAAACCATCATAGGAGAAATAATCAGTAGTAGGTAAAAAGAGTACTGCTACTGTAAACAAGTAATGAGTGGCAAAGATTAAATTTAGATATGACAAAGGAAAGAAAATGAAAAACAAGAGAAAATGAAAACTAAGACTGTTCAAGTAAACCCAAACCACAAAGATACCTCCAGTGCAGCTCCCAGACTAAGGCCTTTGTGAGGATATTAGCAGTCATCTCATGAGTGTTAATATGTTCGATTCAGATGATGCTTTGCTGAAGAATGTCCTGAATATGATGGTATTTTGTATCAATGTTTTTGGTATGTTCATGCAATTGATTATTGTTGATCAGCTGAATGACATATTAGTTACAGGCATAGATAAGGATGTGAGCTGAAAGATAAATTGTGAGCAGTTCAGAATAGAGACATCTGATCCAAATAGCCTCCTTTACTGCTTTAGAACAGGTGATATATTCTGCTTCTGTGGTGGATAAAGTGACCATGTTTTGATTCTTTGACTTCTAGGAAACTACTGTATTTACCAGAAGGAAAGTATACAATCTAGGAAATTTTTGGTCATTGGTATTCCCAGCCCAGTCTAACTCAATGAATCTATATAGTTCAGTAGACCTGAATAACTCTAAATGGGTATAGCATAGGTGAAACTCTTTGGTTTACTTCAAGTACTGCAGAACTTACTTTGCCATTGTGAGGTAGCTTTTCTTCAGAGCAGTGAGGTGTTTGCTGAGGATGGAGATTGTGAAGGCTAGCTCAGACCTCATATCAGTCATGGTATACATATTACTGACAACAATAGATTGGTAGAGGCAGTGATCTTCAGTCAATAAGAGGAGGTCACTTAGAGTAGAGGTAAGATAAAGCTACTTGGGATCTAGAGGTGTAAAAAGACCATTGAAGTTCTCAAGTGCAAATTGGAATAGAATACTTGTAATAAACCTCTCCTGTTTGACCTGAATTCTCCCACTCAATTGATAGACCTTGAGACCCAAGAACTACTGAACTGGTCTCAAGTCTTTTATTTTGTATTTACATAGCAGTATTGACTTAACTTTCCTCTGCTCAGTCATAGATCTACTCATGAGGAGTACACTATCAATGTAGAGAATTAGGATGACTATCAAGGAAAGGTAGAGATTTGAGTCACTTGCAGAGAGCTCAAGACCTACAGAGTTAAGGTAAGCATCAATGTCATGAAACCAAAGGTGGGGGGCTTGTTTTAATCCATAAAGGTCTTTCCATAACTACAAAGCCTTAGGCTTCACTTGATCAAAGATATTAGGGTCCAGCCATGCCACTCCATTTAGAGGTCTAATACCAACTACATCATCACCAATTAATAGATTTAGAAAAGCTGTAGTCATATCCCTATAGTATATGTGCCAATCCTTCAGAATACTAACAGTTAATAATATATGAACAGTTGTAAGTTGAGCAACAGGAGTAAACATTTCTCCATGCTCCACCTGCTTGAAGCCTCAGATGACTAAGCAGATTTTGTAATATATTGAACTATTAGCCTTTACCTTTATATGGTAAACCCACTTAGTACCTAGGATTGTCATAGTAGAGCTTGGCAGCATCTCCAGTGTCCATGTCTAGTTCTCCAGACGAGACTCATACTTGCTGTGCATAGTGGCAAACCAATGCTTTTCCTTAAAGGCCTCAGCATAAGAAGCCAGATACTCCCTCTAGGCAGGAAGGAGGAAGAAAAAAGTCATGATTGTTTCTCAGTAGGGAGTCATTCCCCAATAGGAAATAAATTTCAATGACTGGAGGTATAGTAGCTACTATATTATAAAATCTTTTTTTTTTTGATTTTATTTTATTTTTGTTTAAGGTACAAAATCCACATGCAGCCTGCAGGGATATCACATTAAAGAACTTCCACCCTGGACCAGGTCCTGAAAAGTTATAAAAAACCATGGCCCAAAGACCTGGTCAAACAAACTATTCTAACAACAACCCTTCCGTAAACTATAATAGAGTATGAAATCACACCAGTGTCATGCAGTAACTAAGTAACCCAAACTCCTAACAGTGCACCTATTAAAGAAATCCTAAAACCCAAACCTAAGGAAAAACCAAACTTGACTTATAGTTGCAAGCCAAAGCAAAAATTGGAGAATCTTATCTGTGGGCATATAGCCACAGTTGGGGGGTCAAAAGGGAACCAGGTACCATGATAGGGGTGTGGCAGGAGTGAGGAGGTCCAGAAACCTGACTAAACGGAGAGGGTGGATGGGAGCAGTAAGATACCAGCTGGGTAGATAGTGAAAGGTCACCAGCTGATGAGTGGATGAGTGGTAGTAAGGTACCAACTAGTATAGTTCTGATACTAACTGACCGTATCACTGTGTCTCTCATGTAGTCCCTTGTGATAAGAGAGATAGTATCACTACTGGAAGGGATCTCAGAAGTAGGAAGGCATTGGAGAAGGGAGAAGGGGACAGTAGGGTGCTAGCTGATCATCTGAGGGAAAGGGTGGTTCAGGAGGAGACAGCTCTGAAGGCAGGAGTTACTATTGGATAATCCATTCATGTCTGACTAGGCAGCCTCCAACAAAACAGGATAATGGAGAAATTGACCTTAGTCTATTGAAATGTTTACTCCTACTGTGAACTGTATGCCTGGCTGTTTGTAGAAAGACCGACTGAGTGGTCTTGACCATAGTGATCACTAAGTGAGGCAAAGCAAAAGTAGGGTAAGGGAGGTAACTGACATTGTGAATAGATGACAGGAGAAAGGGATCAGGTAGTAGGACCTCCTGATGAGGGTAGACCTCAAGAGGGAAGACCATAGGGGATGCCAGAATGTAAACAAGTGATAGAAAGTATGTCTCCTACCCCCCCAAGACAGGAGAGAGGAAGGAAAGTCATGATGTTTTCTTGGTGTTGAGTTGTTCCCAAATAGGAAACAGATTTCAATGACTGGAGCTGTAGAGGAGATGAAGAATGGCTACTATATCATAACTTTTTTGTTTCTTTTTTCCCTGATTATTTTATTTTGTTTAAAGGTACAAAATCCACATGAAGCCTGTAGGGCTATCATGTCAAAAAACCTCCACCCTGAACCGGGCCTCGGAAAGATATATAAAAACCATGGTCCGAAGACCTGGTCAAAAAAACTATCCTAACAAGCAACCCTCCCATAAACTACAAAAGGTATGAGATCCCACCAATGTCACGCAGTAACTAGGAAAACCAAACTCCCGACAGTACACCTATCAAGGAAAACCCAAAACCCAAACCTAAGGTAAACCAAACTGGCAATGTTGCAGCCAGCCCTGGCAAAAGTTGGATAATAATATCTGTAGACAAAAAGGTCGGAGCTGGGGGGTTGAAAGGAGATCAGGCCTTGCGATAGGGGTGCGGCAAGAGTGAGGAACTCAAGCACCTGCCTGAACAGAGGGGGTGGTGGTGGCAGTAGGGTGCCAGCTGAGGAAGGGATGGAATGGTAGTAAGGTACCAGATGGTGTAGAATCTAAGCCGACCGACTGTATTACCGCATCTCTTGTGTAGTCCCTTGTGATAGGAGAGATAGCGTCACTTCTAGAGGAAATCCCAGGGGGGGGAAGTCGTAGGACAAGTGGATAGGGGGGCAGTAGGGTGCTAGCTGATCGTCCAGAGATGGGGAGGATAGGAGGAGAGTTTTCACTCGGCAGGACATACTATCGGTTATCGCGTTTGTGTCTGACAAGGCAGCCCCTTAAGAGAGAAGGGAGTGGAGAAATCGATTGTGGCCTGTTGAAGTGTTTCCTCCTACTGCTAACTGTGTTCTTGGCAATCTGTAGAAAGACCGAATGAAAAAACCCAACCGTAGTAATTGCTAAGCGAGGCAAAGCAAAAGCACGGTAAGGGAGGTAACCCATATCGTGAGATGCTGGGAGGAAGGAAAGAATAACATCAAGAGGGTAGACCTCAGGAGGGAAGTGAGGAGGGGATGACTGGATGCAAACAAGTGATGGAAAGTGTCCTTCCTGGCCTCTCCTTGATGGGGGGGAGGATAGAAAAAGTGGTGATGATTTTCCTTGCAGTTGTGGTATTGAGTTGTTCCCAAATAGGAAATAAATTTCAATGACTGGAGGTGTAGCAGAGACAGAAGATGGCTACTATATCGTAACTATCACTCATATTTGTACTGAATCCAAGTATCATTTTCTCTAACTTGATAATTTTATGACTAAAACAGAAAGCTAGATTATTTGTCTGTTCTCCCTTTTTTCTGTTCCTGATCCAGTTCAGTGTTCAAGAATAGTAGTTAATATGTGGCTTATATCTACCTACTCTCACATCTAGGGTACATTGTGATGTATTTTTAGTAAAGATTCTGGTATTTAGACATGACTAGGCATCATATCTAATCTCTGGTTATGCAGGGCACAACTGAGTATTGCATTCCAACTTCTAGTGTAACTGAGCATTGGATCCAAAGTCTGGATATACTGGGTACAACTGAGTATTCTATCTAAACCCAGGACATGACTGGGTGTTACATCTAAAGTCAAGAGGTACTGGGCATAACTATGTGTAGTATCCAAACATAGGACACAACTGAGTGTTACTTCCAAACTCTGGATATACTGGGCACAACTGAAGGTCACAACAAAACCTAGGATATAACTGACATACTGGAGGTAGGGTCTAATAGGGTACCATCAGGATGTAGGGTCCTTGCACCAGATACAGTCTTTTATTTTACTAATGTATCCCCTCCTGATATGTAGGCATCTGGATAATCTGCAGCTCTGCCTCTTTGCACTTTGATTATTACCATGGTGTATCACTTATCTAGACATTGCTTGTCAATTGCTACTTTATCCTGACTTCTCTTGTTTACTTTAGATATTCCCATGATCTTCTCCCAATGTACTATAATACCTCATATCTTCACAGATCAATTCTATATGCTATCTTGACTAGATATTCCATCCTTCTAAGTCTTGCTATGCATCTTAAAGTTTTACTTATATTTCTTATAGGATCTAGATACTCTCCTGTACTCAATAGCCTTCTGTTCCAACTCCTAGGTCTAGTTATAATTGTCTATATTGTATTACCTCTGATTGCTTACATTATTATGTGTGGCATTTTGCTATCTTGCCTGGACTTTTCAAGCACTCATAACCATTACTAGTAATTTTTATTTTTCTTTCTTATAGATATTACATACTTCTTAAACCAGCTATCTTGAATTCCTACATCCTCCTCATAGATATCATACCCATGAAAATTCTTCTTGCAAAAATCCTATTATTTGTACTTATTTTGTGCATTAACACCATTGCATGATGCTTGAGAATCCTCAAGACTCAGAAACTAGGGGCATTTTGGGGGACTCCAAGTAGCCTCTTGTACCAAACTGTCTGGAAGCTGGAAAGAATTGTTGGCAATGATTAAACTATCATCCAGACACTCAAGTCTATCAACAAGTGATATCTGACTCATTATTCAATTGTCTGTTGGCTGTGGTTGATTTTCCTGATCAGGTACATATGCTGTACCATCAGCACATAGTCTGTCAAATTCTGGATCTGCATATTTTGTGATCATTGTCTATGAGTCTGATCAGATGCCCAGCTCACTAGCAGCATACTCATAGTATTCCAATCATTATCATAATCCTCTCACTACTGAGTTACAATTTTATATTCTAGTTTGTAGTATTTCATGATACTATCATGAAGTGTTATGAGGATCAGTTCTTGGACATGGTATAGATAATTCTGCCATGTTTGCATCTACCATGTGAAAAGATCTGGGCTGTTGAACATGTTATCAGCAATGTTAAGTCTAAATATAAAGCTAGAAGATTGGAATCATCATGCCTTTTGCCAATTCTGGTGTAAAGTCCTTTGGCCAAAGGTATGAAAAAAAACTATCTCATATATCTTAAGTTGATAATATAGGAGAGCTGTAATTAGGCAAATTATAGGGCCTTTGATCAGGGTTATGAACTCTAGGTCCATTCTAAATCTAGATCTTTTTTGACCAATGAAGTATTTCATATATATTATATCCTTGATATATGGTGCAAGAAATTGGAATGTCAGACTCTATTCCATGATTAGTCATGACATTATGATGTAGATACTAAGGGAATGGAGAAAACCCTCACAAACCTCCAGATCTCACCTGAACCTGTCACTTTTCAGTAGGTACTGCACCTTATATATGATAGCTGTTGGGGTTCTAACCATTGGTAGTTCATACAGCTTCATATATTTCTTGATTTCAAAGAGAAATTGTGATCAGACAGATGAATGTTTTTGTTGTAACTACCCTCATTAGGGTTGCATCCAATCATGTCTATTTGATGGCTAAAAGATGTATGATATATGAACTTTAGACTAATAGCCCAATTAATATGGAATTGACTTCTGATACCTACAATATAATGTATTTTACCTGGTATTAGGTTACACTTGTGAAATTGGTAGCAACACAACAAAGTGAAATCTTGCACTTAATTTTTCTTTTAAACTGATGTAATTTAGTAATACTATGGAATGGTAATACGTACTGATTACTACAAAAAATTAAATATTTTAGGGAACAACTGCCTTCAATATTAGCTAGAGTGATATCACATGATTATCAACTAATGTTCTACTATATCTGATGTGCCAGCTCCTCCAATCATGCAATAATTACTTGGACAGATTATTGATCAGTTGGGGTAGATGCTATTTATACTAGAAGTGATAGAATTGGAATTGGGTATCTATTGATTGTAAGTAAAGATTTTTAAAAAGTACAAATATTTTGATAAAATTTACTTACCAGTTATTATTGCTCTTCACCACTAGAATCACCTTCTGAATCCTCTGATATAATAAGAGCAGTATTTTTTTGGACTCCAAGTTTGACTCTCTTCTGTAGGTCTTGTGTCTTCTTACTTAAAGATCTCCAAATCATTCCTGTTTCAACTTTTACTTTCTTTTTCAAATCATCTCTCTCACACTTCTTATACAATTCAATGAGAACTTTTGTGTGAAGAAGAAGCCTACCCTTAATCTGCCCACAATTAGGATTGCTTGGACTTGCAGATTTGAGTTACTGGATAGTTGCTTGGTGGAGAATTGAGTGTGTTTGAGCTTCTTCTGCAAGTTTGAGAGCTCTTTAAAGTGAAACTGTAGTGGAATCAGCATCATCTAGATCTTCTATCTTTTTTGTAATCTCATTAACCTCCTGTACTCACTTGCTTCTTCTTGTAATAGGATAGAGGCCTGTAATGATCCACTGGAGGATGTCTTACAGTAGACTATTCTTATACTCATATCAGAGACCCTGAGGTCAATGGGCAAGAATAGTTTGGTTCACTATAGTGGACAACTATGTGTACTATAAGATTATAGTATAGAAGGCAAGCTCAAGAAAAGCTTGTGTAACAAGTCCTGAGTTACCCTGACATGAGGTCTGAGTTACTCTACCATAAGGCCTGAGTTACCCTGACATGGTACCCAAGCTACCCTACCTAGCACATAGAGGTACTTGCTTGGGATAGGGGGCAATCCTATAAGGATTGAGCACTCCAGTAAAATCTAAAGGTTACAAAACTGGTAGCATTTGGGGGACAATAGGAGGAGCTATGGGGCTCTGAATACTCCAGGGTTTTACAGAGGTATTCCTAACACTGTCCTGTGGTCCGAGCCTAAAGACCATATCTCATGGGCTTATGGTTGTTGAGTTGCTCCCTTCCTAACAAAAGGAATTGAGTAGAGGCACTCTTGTAATACTGTATAGGTTGTTGCCATCCATCCAACTGGATACTGTTGGTAGGATATATGAGAGAGCATAGGTTGTGCTCCAGAAGAATGACTATCATCTGGTACCAAATATGTGTAAAGCAGACAAGAACTGACGGAGTTACTCAGGTAATATTGAAAGGGCAGTCCAGAACCTCCTGGGTAGTCCCAGGGTTGCCCAGAAGATGTTGAAGCATCTCAGGGCAGGTGAATTGCACATAGACACAACTTGTTCCCAATTGCTGTAAGAATATTGGGGTTGTTTGAGAACTCTAAAAGCATGATTCTTATCATGGTAGTGGTACTTTTAGGCAGTTGACTGTGGGTAGTGCCCACTAAACGAATCACTGAGGTACCCTACTGGGGGAGCCAAGTAGACTTTCATATCAGGCAAAGACCTGATTAGAATAGAGTAGAAGGTTCAGCTCAATCATGAGAGCTATGTCTACTAAAGTCTTGAATAGATGAAATGCATATGGGTATGAGATTTCATTAGTGGTATGTCTCCTTAGTTGCATGATAGTTTGCCACTTGCATGTCAATGATATTAAGAGTTTTTCTCCTGTGGTCTCATTGGAGATGCAACACTGAAACACTACATGTTGGAAGTAGATTTAGCCAGAGAGGACCAACATCTACAAAGGAATAATGTCTTGGGTGGTGTGTGTTGGTCAACCTGGGGGAGATGAGTGTGCTCATGATTAAGTTAGAGTAGTGATGGGAGGGAACTGGCAGTATATGATATTCTACTTAAACTATATACGAGTCCCACTCTACTCTGGCAATCAACCACCTCTTGAGAAACTTACTTAGTGAAGATGCAGCTTAATGATATAAATTTTTACTGTTTTGATTCTTCTTTACTCTACTGTTGATTATCACTTTTGATCTTGGAGTAACTTCAGTGCAGTTATGAACTTGAGATCCATCTTCCCTTAGGTTAACCCCATTACAGTATATCATTAAGTGACTTTCTCACTTAACTCTCTTGAACTTGTTGCCACAAAACCTTCCTACATTGAGATATTTGAGTACGAGTCACTTGTCTAGTACAAGAAGAATTGGGTGGAAAGAATTATGTCTTCCTAAGTAGCTTTTAGTGACCCTGCAGCACAGGAACATACCATCCAAACCCTATGAGCCAACATTATCGTGGTTCTATGGGGTTTGGAGTAGGAACCTGTGCTATTATTACTTGATGCTGCTCCCATTGAAGTTCCTCAGGCATGTCAAGAATTGGTTGTTCCAGACTCAAGGGCACTCATGCAATCCTTTTCCCATGATGCTGAGTTTACCAAGATGATGAGTGTTGCCAATCAGCATATCAGCTTTGCAGACTTTACACCTGAGTATGTTGAACTGTATATCCTTCAGGAAATCAGTCATCAGTTTCATGCAGCTCAGGAACAGTTACACTTCTGGAATGAGCAAAGGCAAACTGAATTTTCTCAGGATATGGTGAACATAGGATGGGATTGGATGTTGGATCAACAGGCTCCATTTCCTGAGCATATCCAAACCACCAACATGCTAAACACCAGGATCAAAGCTCTAGAGAAAGCAATCCAAAGTGAATATACTATAGACTCTGAAAATGATGCAATTATGAGAGAAGTTCCTCTCCTTCCTTTAGTGCTTACTGAAAAATGTACCTCTAACTTTGCTCAGAAGCTTCATGAAATGTTGTGGAACCAGAGGAAAGGGAGTTTCTCACCCCTTTAGGGATAAAAGAAATCAGTAATGATTGGAAAGAGTAGCTCTCTTGGGAAGCCTCACAGGCTCAGTCCAATTCTACCCTATGAGCATGGAGAAGTAGAGACAATTGTCCCTCCTGGGTGCCAGGTCCTATGACAAGGCCTATACTGAGGGTGGAGAGAAGGGAAAGGTGGACACCACCAGTCAGAGAAGCATCAAGGACTTTTTCAGGATTCAAGAATACCCTTAGGGTTGTAGTCTGACTACCTACAGGGGAGAGACCTTTCAGTCATGCAATCCCGGTCCCTACACGACTGGCACTACAGATGCCAGCTGAAATACTCCTATAGTCATTCTGCTAGCCCCAGGACCTAAATCTTTGAGTAGTAGTTCTGGTTTTCTTGGGGTCCAGGGGGCATGGGCTCATTCACTTGCCAGTGATTGTTCCCCTACTTGTTGGGTCAAGGGAGGCTTAATTTTCAATAAATGTAACCATCATGTCAACAGGTATATCAAACCTCCTTTCCATGCAGTTAGGCATCCACCAGGACAAGGCAAGTCTAAAAAGAAACGAGTTGAAGTTGAAAAAACCCCATGTGATTTCTGTCACTCACATCAGCACCAAGGACTCCCACTCACACTGGATACATATTTGGAATACCAACAGTCCCGGTACAAACTAGGGCAAGCAATGGGAACTCCAAGTCAATTGAATAGTACTCACTTACCTCCTCCAATATCACACCCCATCCCACTATCCAGGGCTGATTCCAACTTTAGTGGATCAGGAAGTTTGTGAGAATCCATTGCCGGATATGATGTTTCAGGTGCAGGTGGATGTAATAGGCCTCATACAGGTGCAAATGCTTGGGCTAGAGGAGATCTGGGTGGTTTCGATTCCTCTAGCAGCTCAGACAATGATACCCACTCCATCCCTAATCTTGAGCAATTCCTTAGGTGATGTAAGTCAAACGGGAATGACTCAAAGAAGAGACACTATGACTGCAGAACTGATAAGCTAGCCATATTGTTACAGTCATGTAGGAAGGAAAGCAAGACAGCTTCCAAGGTAAAGCCTAAGAAACCTGAGAAAGTAGGTGACGTTAAAGCTTTTACTGGGGATGTTAATAATACTCTGAGGTTCCTTAGCAATGTGGAAATCAAGTTTAATTATTTCTATGAGTCTGTTACTGAAGACATGGATAAGATTAGCTTGGTTATCTCTTTCTTGGAAGGTTCTGGCAAAAGTTGCTATATGGGTCTCCACCATTACGTTAATTAGGAGGCTGCCCAGCAAAGTGGAATGCCCTTTAACCCAGACAATGAGCTACATACCTGGGATGGATTCTGTCATCATTTGGAAATCAGCTTTGGAGGACATACCAATCAGGATTGCTCTTTAGCCAAGTGGGCCTCACTTGAGATGATACCTGGCCAAGTAGACAAGTACTTCGATAAGGTCATTGATCTAATGACTAAACTATGGATTATGGATGGATGAGCAGTGAAGGTTAGTTGTGTATCAGCATTACATCAGAACTGCGGACAGCTTGGGCTCAGAAGAATCCCCATCCTGATGATGTTAATGAGTACCTCGATCTCCTAAGGAAAACTGGCCATGATCTGGAACACAATACATGATTTGGCCAAACTGTGGTTAAGGATAAAGGATCCAGTCATGATAAGAGTAAGGACAAGCATTCCTCAAAGAAGCAATGGAAGAAGGGAAAGTATTCAGGTGAGCAGTATTCCAAACCTGCTAACTCTTTGGGCAGCCATCAGTCAAAGCCAGAAAATTCAGAGTATTTAATGGCTCATAAGAAGATTCCTAGCACACTCCTTGACAGGTACTAAAAGTTAGGCCAATGCACCAAATGTGGACAACTAGGTCACTTCTAGTGGAAGTGTACTTTGGTTACTCCAGTTGTTAGCTCTTCTAAGCCAGCTAAGGCATGCAAGCGATCAGTGGAAGAGGCAGGCCATACATCTAGCCCCTCTAACAAAGTTAGGTGCATTGAGGCCCTTCTTCCTATTACTAGGAAAATTCTTAAAGTCTGCAAATCAACTCCTCAGATAATGGAGGTTGATATGGATGCTTTAGATGAGGTAAGTGACCCTCCAAAGAGAAATTAGTTAGCAACTAACAATTCCCTAAACCAATGATGGCATGCAGGGGTGATGAACTTGATGGAGGGTAGATGGACAAGGTAAGTCCACCCTCTGAAGACCATGTATAGAAAGCTAAAATTGACTAAGCTCAGCGAAGTAAGGTAGTCAAGGATGGAAAGGGTTTTCTTATAGGTTTTTAGTATTAGAGGTTCTCTCTATTATGCATCTCTTGAGTTTTCTAATTATATTCTGTCTGGTTTTCTTGGTTTGTTTGGATCTGGTTTGGTTATGTTTACATCAGGTGGGACTTGATTATATACAATTGAAAGTTATTTCCAAGTTTACCTGAGGAGGCTTTAGTACCCAAAATCAGGCTGGTGTGATAGTAAACAGCACTACCTACTTTAACTCATGATTTTATAATCCTTATAACTTAACTGTATGCAAAACATATTTCTAACTTAACTACTATTGACCCATTGTGGCTACTCTTGTATCAAGAAGCAAGAGAACCCATACCCTTACTTACCTACTTACTTTATTCAATTTTAGAAATGTCTAGCAATGAAAGAACTAGGAAGTAGCAAAGACTCTCAGGTCCACCGTGACATACAAAGTCTATCTGAGTAAAGGTTAGACTTGAGTGGCAACCGAATACAAAGAAGAGCAGTGCAGAAGCAGTATTACTCCTAGATAGTAGCACTAGAGGAGTAGTGCTCAGTAGCAGATGGGTAAAGGATACTCAAATGCCTTATGTCTAAAGGAAGACTCCTTCCCCCATATTAGATGCAAGTGAGAACAATATCCAAGGATCTGGTCTCTATTATATCCAGGCAGTAAAGATGAAGATAGGAGACTACTCAAATAGAGTGAGCTTTGAGATTGCAGAAATGCAAGAGGGTAAAATTGATGGGTATCTTCTGATGTTCTGGCTCTATGAGTATAACCTGGACATCGATTGGGAAAAGGGTATTCTGGCCTGGCAGTCAGTATATTATAAGGCAAACTGCCTAGCCAGATGTAGTTACCGGTAATTAGAATTCATTACTGAGCAAGAAATGATGTCTGAGGATCAAGGATCTGTCCATCTCCTTGAGATGGCTAAGTTCTCGGACAAAGATAGGAATGATATCATGATAAAGCTCCTTCCAGAATATAAGGATTTTAGTGACATCTTTAGTCAAGAGAGGATAGAGTCTGTACTGTAGCACTCCAAGTACAATCACAAGATTGAACTGCAGGTGGGTATGACTCCTGCCTTTGGTCTGATCTATCCTCTCACTGAGAAAGAACTAAAGGCACTCTGTGAGTACCTAGATGAGATGCTAGTGACTGGGAACATCAGGAAATCTAGCTCACTGGCTGCTCCTCCTATATTATTTATACCACAACCAGATAGTATATTATGGTGATGTATCGATTATAGAGGACTGAATAAAATAACTGTGAAAGGTTGTGATCCCCTCCCCCTGATGAATGAGTTGAGGGATAGACTTAGGAAAGCGACAGTATTTACAAAGTTAGATCTGAAAAATAGTTACTACCTTTTATGAATAGTAAAGAGTGAAGAGTGGAAGACTGCTTTTCATTGTCAGTATAGCTTATATGAGTATACTGTAATACCCATTGGGTTATGTAATGCACCATCTACTTTCCAGAGTATGATAAGTGATGTATTTAGAGGTCTATTAGATGAAGGAGTCATCACTTATATGGACAATATCCTGATCTATTTGGAGACTATAGAAGAACATATCACTCTAGTTAGAAGGGTAATGAAAAAGCTGCAAGAAGCAGGCTTATGCTTTAGCATCAAGAAATTAACCTTCCACCAGAGGGAAGTTGAATTCCTAGAGTATAAGATATCTGATTGTGGGATATCAATGACAGTGGAAAAGGTAGAATTGATTAAGAACTGGTTGAGTGCAAAGAGCATTGTCAAAGTACAAAGCTTCATGGGCTTTGCTAACTTCTACTGAAGGTTCATCAAGGGGTTTAGCAAGATAGTGAGACTATTGACAGACCTGACAAAGAAGGACATCAAATGGGACTGGACACCAGCCTGCATGGAGGATTTTGAACAACTGAAGGGGTTTTTCACATCTAGACATATTCTAGTACACTTTGACCTGAATCAGTGAACAAAGTTAGAGACCGATGCCAGTGTCTTTGTATTAGTTGCCATTCTATCTCAGGTCTGTGAGGATGAGAAATGGTACCCCTTAGCCTATCATAGTAGGAAGTTCATACCAGCAGAGGTGAACTATGATGTCCATGATAAGGAAATGACCACGATTGTGGTGGCATTCAAGGAATGACATCATTTACTGAAATCTGTCACTGATCAGATTGTTATATATACTAATCACCAGAATCTTGAATACTTTAATAGTACCAAGATACTAAATAGATGGCAACACCACTTGGCAGAGTTCTTGCAACCATTCAATTTTAAGGTTATCTATTATGAAAGTAGGTTGAACAAGAAGGTGGATGCATTGTCAAGGCATAGGGACTACTGCCTTGAAGGGGGGGGGTAATTCTCAGTCCAACCCTGAAACAACCTTCTTCCGACCTTGTCAATGGGTTGTAAATGAGCAGCTGGACATCTTGTGACCACCAGTGTTGCAATCCTGCCAAGGCTATTGGTTGTAATCTTCCTTCTTGGAAGTGCTTAAAAAGGTAACTAGTGCAGATGACAAGTACATGGTCATATTCAAGTCACTCATCAATGGGCAGAAAGATGTTGACCCTAGTTTTTTCAGTAGAGAAGGACTTACTGCTCTATAAGAATAGGTAGTATATACACAAGGCCAAAGGGTTAAAGCAAACAATCATGGAGGCAAAACATGATTCCCATATTGCGGGACACTTTAGGACATACAAGACAATTGGACAGATCGAGGCAAACTTTTACTGGCCAAAGATAGATGAGCATATCATGGAGTATGTGCATACTTGCAATACATGTCAGAGGAGCAAGACAGTCCAGTATAAGAAATTTGGATTACTTGAATCAATTGAGGTGCCAATAAGACTGTGGAATGCAATTTCTATGGACTTCATTGTCGCACTATATTACAAACCAAGTGTGATTTGTAATGGTTTCACATGATATATGATTGTATGTCATAGTATTTCATTTGTTAAAGGTTTTGCACATGACTCGATTGAGTCATATGATATTATGTTTTGCACTATGACTCACATACGAGTCATAGGGTTTCATATGATCTACAGTTGTGAGTCATAGTTGTTTATGGTTGAATTTGATTGGTGGGTTGAGCATTGACTCATAGGTGTGCCTATGAGTCATGAGGATTAAGAGGCATGACTTCATTTATACAAGTCATGAGGTTTCGCACATGACCCCTTTAAGGTCATGGGACTTTTGCGCATGACCAAGTATGGTCATGAGGTTATATGTTATATGAGTGCATGAGTCACAGTTGTGACTCATTTGATTTGTAAGCGGGTTGCTGGAAGAACTATATAAGGAGGTCAGTAGGACCTGATAGTTAGTTCTTCACGCAACCACCTAAGTTATTTCCTATCTTATAAGTTATCAATAAAACACCTTTACGCTCTTTACTACAAAGGCCAACAATCACGAAGAGGAACAGAATCAATACTAGTTAGCACTATAAGGACTTAGTATTGGCAACGGTCAATATCTAAGACATAGTGTAAGATAACAAGTATTGAGAATTCTCAAAGGAAAGAGAATACAACAAGAGATAGGTGAGTATTATCTCTAAGAAAAAAGCTAACGATAGGCTCATTGCCTGTTGTGAGATATAAGAAAGGAGAGATCTTATAGCCGATCGTAACACACTACCTGAGTCGGAGGTATATAGAAATATATGAGTTATTGTTGATTGATTCTCAAAAATGGCTCACTTCATAATATTGACAATGGAAGTATCTATAGAAAAGTTAGTATTAATATTCCTGAAGGAGATATGGTACCTCCATGGACTCCCAGAATCGATAATCTCAGATTGAGATAGCTGATTCACCTCAAAGTTTTGAGTAAGCTTCATGAAGCTACTACAGATCAAGCTTAACATATCAATGAATTTCCAGCCAGAAACTGATAGGCAGACTGAACAGGTGAACCAGACTTTGGAACAATATCTTTGGAGCTATTGCTCATATCAGCAAGATGATTGGGTGTCTTTGTTACCATTGGTAGAGTATGCATATAATACTTCTACTTTGGAATCCACTAAGTTGTCTCCTTTTGAGATTAACTATGGATTCAACCCTTGTACCAACTGGTCAGGCATAGTTCCAGATGGTCAAGGGATTCATCCCTGTAGTGCACTCTTAATATTGAACTGGGAAGGTTCATGGCAAGAGGTCAGAGAAACCTTACAAGGTGCACAAGAAAGGCAATAGAAATGGCATGATGGAAAAAGGATACCATCTCCAGAATATATGATGATGGAGGATGTGACCAATGGAGTCCCAAAAAAGCAGACCAGGTAATTTGGAACTGAAAAAACATCAACACAAATAGGCCAATGGAGAAGTTGGACCACTGAATGTTTGGCCCCTTTGTGGTTAAATAAAAGGTAGGGTGCCAGGCATATGAGCTCCAACTCCTAGCTCATTGGTCAATCCACACCATATTCAATGTCAGTCTACTGGAACCATATCGAGATGACCCAGTAGGAAGACCACAGAGGGAGGTTCCATTACTAGAGATAGTTGACAATGAGCCAAGTTATATTGTTGAATCTATCCTGGATAGTCACTGGTATGGTAGAATAAAGATGAGTTCCTACCACTGATTTGTCCAATACTTAGTAGGTGGGAAGGTTATAGACCAGAGGAGAATTCCTAGGAACCTTTTGAGATGCTAGAAAGAACAGCCACAGAGGCCCTAAATGATTTCCACTGAAGGTATCCATCCAAGCTACGGGATCACTGCATAGTGGATGTACCAAAGCCAGGAAATAAAAGACATTGCTAACTGTCTGGGACAGACATTAGAGAAGAGGGGAGTCATGTAACAACTCACTGGAGGGTGTCTTACAGTAGACTATTCTAACACCCATACCAGAGACCCTGAGGTTGATGGGCAAGGATAGTTTGGTTCACTATAGTAGACAACTACACATACTATAAGATTATAGTATAGAAGGCAAACTCAGGAAAAGTTCATGTAATGAGACCTGAGTTACCCTGACATGGCACCCAAGTTGCCCTACCTGACACAGAGAGATACTTACTTGGGACAGGGGGTAATCCTATGAAGATTAGGCACTCTGGTAAAATCTAAAGGTTACAAAACTGGTAGCATTTGGAGGGCAATAGGAGGAGCTATGGGGCTCCAAATGCTCCAGGATTTTACAGAGGTATTCCTAACACCTCCCTGCAGCCCCAGCGAAAGGACCACATGCATGGGCTTACAGTTGTTGAGTTGCTCCCTTCCTAACAAAAGGAATTGAGTGGAGTCACTCTTCTGACACTGTATAGGTTGTCACTGTCCATCTGACCAGATACTGTCTGTAGGATATATGAGAGAGCATGGGGTGTGCTCCAGAAGAAGGGCTATCATCTGGTATGAAATATGTGTAAAAGAGACAAGAACTGAAGGAGTTACTCAGGTAATACTAGAAGGGTAGTCCAGAGCCTCCCAGGTAGTCTCAGGGTAGCCTGGAAGATGCTAAAGTATATCTAGGCAGGTAAATCGCATATAGACACAACTTGTGCCCAACTGCTGTAAGACTATTGGTGTTGTTTGAGAACTCTAAAAGTATGATTCTTATCATGGTAGTGGTACTTTTGGGGAGTTGACTACGGGTAGCACCCATCAAGCCAATCACCAAGGTACCCCACCAGGGGAGCCAAGTAGACTTTCCTATCAGGCAAAGACATGATTAGAATGGAGTAGAAGGTTCAGCTCAATCATGAGAGCTATGTCTACTAAAGGCTTGCATAGATGAAATGCATATAGGTATGAGAGTTCATCAGTAGTATGTCTCCTCAGTTGCATGATAGTTTGCTACCAGCATGTCAATGATATGAAGAGTTTTTCTCCTGCAGTCACATTGGAGATACAGTGCTGAAACACCTCTTAGGTGGTGTGTGTTGGTCAACCCAGGGGAGACTGTTGTGCTCATGATTAAGTTAGAGTAGTGATGGGTGGGAACTGGCAGGATATAATATTTTAATTAAACTATATGTGAGTCTCACTGTATTCTGGCAATCAACTACCTCTTGGAAAACTTACTGAGTGAAGTTGCAGCTTAATAATATTAAGTTTTACTATTTTGATTCTTCTTTACTCTACTGTTGCTTATCCCGTTTGATCTTGGAGTCACTTCAGTGCAGTCGCAAACTTGGAATCCATCTTCCATTAGGGTGCCACTATTACAAGGCCTGAGTATCTTAGAGAGAGTGGAATGAGTGGAGTTGCATTTGCTTGAAGATTAAGGTTTTGAAGAATATACTAGTAATTGAATGAGATCATTCTGGAAGTATATCAAGCTAATAGTATACTATCTGTAGTCATCACTTTCTCCCTTACCTTTTGTAATATAGGATAGAAGTCCTTTTTATCTATCTTCTAAAAGGGGCCACGGTTGCATTGAAAATCCTGAAGTTCTTTCTTATAATAGTTTCCTAAGTGGGAAAACAATCCAATATCCAAAGACTGCAAGATGTATGTAGTATATGCAGGAAGACATATCAGGTATACATTGTTTTCAATATAATATTTGATGAATTATATATTATTGACATGAGAGCTGTGGCTATTAAGGACAAGGATTCAGTGCTGAGTAATACCTATCATAGGTTGAGAACATAGTTCAAAGATCTGATCAAGCCAGTCAAGTGTAATTTTCCTGGAAGTATATCCTGCCTTTGAGTGGGTAAAAAAGGCATCCTATTCTCTCTCAAACTTGATGTTTGAATAGTGTCCTATAAGATGTGCAGTTGAGGAGTGAATAATAAGTGGAGGTAAAACCTTTCCAGTACCTGAAACTGCTTCAATTGTGGTAACCTAGTCTCTCTTCTCCTCTTGTATTATCTTTGGATTCTATCTACTAGTATAATATAGAACTATCCTACCAGTACCTAACCCCATTGCAAACCCTTTCTTATCTGTATTCTATGTATTTTGAGGTAACAACTTGTATCTGCTCTTTAAGGTATTGTAACAACCCACAAGAGAGTACCTTACAGTAAGCTATTCTTACACCCATACCACAGAGTGTGAGGTTGATGGATAAGGATAGTTTGGTTCACTACATCAGACAACTACGCATATTATAAGATTGTAGTATAGAAGGCAGGCTCAGGAACGGCTTGTGGAATGGGGCCTGAGTTACCCTAACATGGGGGCTGAGTTATCCTGACATGAGGTCTGAGTTACCATACTATGAGGTCCAAGTTACCCTAACATGACACTCAAGTTACCCTACCTAGTACGTAGAAGTACTTACTTGGGGCAGGGGGTAATCCTATAAGGATTGGATACTCTGGTAAAATCCAAATGTTACAAACCTGGTAGCCTTTAGGGCTATAGGAGGCACTACAGGACTCTGAATATTCCAGGATTTTACAGAGGTATTCCTAACACTCCTCTGCAGCCGTAGTGTATGGGCTGCATGTCATGGGCTTATGGTAGTTTAGTTGCTCCCTCCCTAACAAAAGGAATGGAGTGGAGTCACTCTTGTAATATTGTATAAGTTGTCACCATCCATCTGACTGGATGCTGTCTGTAGGATATATGCGAGAGCATAAGGTGTGCCCCAGAAGAAGGGCTATCCTCTGGTACCAAATATGTGTAAACTGGACAAGAGCTGAAGGAGTTACTCAGGAAATACTAAAAAGTTAGTCCAGAGCCTTGAAGGTAGTTCCGGGGTGGCCCAGAAGATGTTGAAGCATCTCTAGGTATGTGAATTGCAAATAGACACAACTCGTTCCCAATTGCTGTAAGACTATTAGGGTTATTTGAGAACTCTAAAAGCAGGATTATTATCATGGTAGGGGTACGTTCGGGGAGTTTACTATGGGTAGCACCCACCAAGATAATCATCAAGGTACCCCATTGGGGGAGCCGAGTAGACTTTCCTATCAGGCAAGGACCTGATTAAAATGAAGTGGAAGGTTTAGCTTGATGGTGAGAGCCATGTCTACTCAAGGCTTGCATAGATGAAATGCATATTGGTATGCGAGTTTGTAAGTGGTATATTTCCTGAGTTGCATGATAGTTTACCACCAGCATGTCAATGATATGAAGATTTTTTCTCCTGTAGTTGCATTAGAGATGCAGCACTTAAAACACTTAATGTTACAAGAAGATTTACCCAGAGTGGGCCAACATCTGTAAAGTAATAATGTCCTTAGTGGTGTGTATTGGCTAGTGCAGAGGAGATGGGTGTACTCATGATTAAGTTAGAGTAGTGATGGGTGGGAACTGGCAGGATATGATATTTTAATTAAACTATATGTGAGTCTCACTGTATTCTGGCAATCAATGACCTCAGGAGAAACTTACTGAGTGAAGCTGTACCTTAACAATATTAAGTTTTACTGCTTTGATTCTTCTTTACTCTACTGTTGATTATTGCTTTTTGATCTTTGAGTCACTTCAGTACAGTTGTGAACTTGGGATCTATCTTCCCTTAGGGCACTCCCATTACAGGTATAGAATCTTTTCAGATGTTCCTTCAAGATGGAAATATCAGTAGTAACTACTCTTTGCTTATCAATACTTTTGCCAACCTTACATTGAATCCCTTGATGATGATTCATAAAGTAATCTACTCAACCTTTTCCAATCTTTCTCACTCTTGCTTTTGCTTTTAAGATTTTGAAAACTATCCAGAGGACATGTCTTCTCCATAGTAGAATGCCATGATCATCATAGTCTTCAATTCTGTAGACTATAATATCCTCTTCTAGGTGGGTAAGTAACTGTTGACTTTTATGGGCAACCTTTGTAGTTGATATTAGGCCTTTGAGTCAATTTTGAAGTATTGTATTTGAAATTCAATAGGATTCAGCTAAATAGTGAATAGAAACATCAGGATCATTTTCTTTGGTAACTATTACTGCCTTGAGCTGTTCCGCTAAGGCAGTCCTCTTATTTAACATTGTTGTTTTGTTGATTCCTCATGATATTTTGTCCAGGAAGTGTGTTTTTGTTTTCTTATACTTAACTGATATTTGGAATAAAAAGACCATCCTTTTAAACCTCTTGTCTGACAGTAAATTTTGCCCTTACTTTAAATAACTATTAGGGTAGGTACTGTACTACTTATGCTATAATCTAGCAATTAAATTAAAAATTTTCTGCACCTAGTTGATGATATTTCTTCCAATTCCCACCATAATCACCATATCTCACTTGCATGATATAAATATTAGAAAAACCTAATTATTTCTTATAACTTTCCAGAATAATGTAATTGTCTTATAGTAAATTGGAATTACAATTTTAATAGGATCCAATTATTATTGTGGCATAAAATCTTGATTAGATGCAAAGGGGCTGGTTACAAAAGGTGATGTATTACTGAGTGAAATACATTACAGGCTTTCAGCTTATAGCTTGATTGAACCAACATATACAATCTTACTCTGTAACTCATACCAAACACTATGGTCCTGCTTGACTAGCACTATTTGTAAGGTAAAACATTACAAAATATGAACCACTGGTATAAGGATTCCTAATGTACAATTGGTAAGATATGGAAAGATACTTAAGTAAGGAGAGTGTTGCCAAACAGCTAAAACAACTATTATAAAGTTAGAAGAAAAAGAAGTTACATTATGGTTTGGCTCTTGGATATTTAACACAGCATTTAATAAAAAGTTGTTAATACAATAACAAATAGGGTAAAGTAGAAGGAGAATAAATTAGAGTACTGTAGAGTATACAATAAATGAATGTTTTGTGTTTGGGGGAAGTGGGAAAATTCTACTTGTAGGGAGTATAACCTAGAAGAATCGGTTACATATTTTTTTTCTTCTTCTCATTTCATATTATGTAATCCTAGTTACTTCTTGAAAGGTAATTCATAAGGTTTTCAAACACGGTATTTATAAGGTTGTGTTACCAACTAAACAAATCTTAAAAAATCTCTTTTATAAGAAAACCATTTCACATTGCATTTTGTAAAGTTTTAACTTACAAATAGTGCCAGCCAAGTAGGGCCTATATATCTTTGTAATGACCCACCAGAGGGTGTCTTATAGTAAACTATTCTTACACCGATACCAGAGACCCTGAGGTCAATGGGTAAGGGTAGTTTGGTTCACTATAGTGGACAACTACATATGCTATAAGATTTTAGTATTGAAGGCAGGCTCAGGAAAGGCTCGTGTATTGAGGCCAGAGTTACCCTGACATGGAGTCCGAGTTACCCTGCCATAAGGTCCAAGTTACCCTGATATGGTGCCCAAGTTACCCTGCCCAGCCCAGAGAGGTACTTACTTGGGGCAGGGGGTGATACTATAAGGATTGGCCACTCTGGGAAAGTCCAAAGGTTACAAACCTGCTTGCCTTTAGAGGGCTATAGGAGGAGTTACAGGGCTCTGGATGCTCCAGGACTTTGCAGAGGTATTCCTAACAACCCCCTACGGTCCCAGCATAAGGATCACATGTCATGGGCTGATGGTTGTTGAGGTGCTCCCTTCCTAATAAAAGGAATTGAGTGGAGGCACTCCTGTAACACTGTATAGGTTGTTGTCATCCATCCGATCGGATGCTGTCCGTAGGATGTATGAGAGAGCATAGGGTGTGCTAGAGAAGAAGGGCTACCTTCTGGTACCAAATATGTGTAAAACAGACAAGGACTGAAGGAGTTACTCAGGTAATACCAGAAGGGTAGTTCAGAGCCTCCTGGGTAGTCCTGGGGTGGCCCGGAAGATGTTGAAGCATCTCCAGGCAGGTGAATTGCACATAGCCACAACTCATGCCCAATCACTGTAAGACTATTAGGGTTATTTGAGAACTCTAAAAGTATGATTCTTATCATGGTAGGAGTACTTCTGGGGAGTTGACTGTGGGTAGCACCCACCAAGCCAATCACCAAGGTACCATACTGAGGGAGCTGAGTAGATTTTCCTATCAGGCAAAGACCTGATTAGAATGATGTAAAAGGTTCAGCTCAATTGTGAGAGCTATGTCTAAAAATGGGTTGCATAGATGAAATGCATATGGGTATGAGAGCTAATCAGTGGTATGTCTCCTCAGTTGCATGATAGTTTGCCACTAGTATGTCAAAGATATGAAGAGTTTTTCTCCCATAGTCACATTAGAGATGCAGTGCTTGAAACACATAATGTCAGAAGGAGATTTAGCCACAGCAGGCCAACATCTACAAAGGAATAATGCTCTTGATAGTGTATGTTGGTCAGACTGGAGGAGACATATGTGCTTATGATTAAGTTAAAGTAGTGATAGGTAGGAAGTCATAGTATATGATATTCTACTTAAACTATATGTACGTCCCACTCTACTCTGGCAATGAACTACCTCTTGAGAAACTTACTGAGTGAAGCTGTGGCTTAATGATATTAAGTTTTACTGTTTTCATTCTTCTTTACTCACCTGTTGATTATCACTTTTTGATCTTAAGTCACTTCAGTATAGTCGCGAACTTGGAATCCATCTTCCCTTAGGATGCCCCCATTACAGTATATGGTTAAGTGACTTCCTCACTTAACTCTCTTGAACTTGTTTCCACAAAACCTTCCTACATTGACATATTCGAGTACATGTCACTTGTCTGGTATAAGAAGCATTAAGTGTAAAGAATTATGTCTTTCGAAGTTGGTTTTACTGACCCTGTGGCACAGGAACATGCTACCTGAACCCTATGAGTCATCATTATTGTGGATCTACAGGGTTTGGAGTGGGAACCTGTACCACTATTGCTCAAAGCTGCTCTCATTGAAGTTCCTCAGGCATGCCAAGCATTGGTTGTTGCAGACCTGAGGGCCATCATGCAATCCTTTTCCCATGATGCTGAGTTTATCGAGATGATGAGTATCAATAATCATGGTATCAGATTTGCAGACTTTACATGTGAGTATATTGAACTGTATATTCTTCGGGAAATCAGTCATCAATTTCATGCAGCTCAGGAATAGTTACATTTCTGGAATGAGTAAAGGCAAGCTGCGTTTCGTCAGGATATGGTGAAAACAGCATGAAGTTAGATGTTGGATCAACAGGCTGCATTTCACAAGCATGTCTAAACTACCAATGCACTAAACACCAGGATCAGAGCTCTAGAGCAAGCAGTCTAAGGTGGATATGGTATAGACTCTGAAAATGATGCAATTATGAGAGATGCTCCCCCCCTTCCATTAGTGCTTACTGAAATACGTGCACCTAACTTTGCTCTGAAGCTTCATAAAATGTTGTGGAAGGTAGAAGAAAGGTAGTTTCTCACCACTTTAAGAATACAAGAAATCAGTAATAACTGGGATGAGCAGTTCTCTTGGGAAGCCTCACAGGCTCCATCTAATTCTACCCCACTAGCACAGAGAAGTAGAGACAATAGTCCCTCCTGAGTGCTAGGTCCTATGATAAGACCTATACCGAGGGTGGAGAGAAGGACAAGGTGGACACCACCGATCGGAAAAGCCTCAATAACTCTTTTAGGAGCCAGGAATACCCCAATTGGTGCAGTCTGACCACGCATAGGGGAAAGACCTTTTGGTAGTGTGATGCCAGTCCCTATGGGATACATACTACAGACACCAGCATGAAATACTCCTAGAGACATTCTGCCAGCCCCAGGAACTAAACCTTTGGGTAGTGGCCTTGGGCACCTTGGGGTCCCAGGTACTTGAGCATATTTGCTTACAAATGATTGTTCCCATGCTTGTTGGATCAAGGGGGTTCAATTTTCGAAAGATACTATCACCATGTCGACAGGTGTATTAAACTACCTTCACAGGTAGTTAGGCACCCATTAGGACCAAATGCTTTAAGAGAAAGAAGAGCTGAAGTTGAAAAATCCCCTTGTGATTTCTGTAGCTCACTTCACCATCAAGGTCTCCTGCTTACATCGGATACCTGTTTAGAATACCAATAGTCCCAGTACAAACCTGGGCAAGCAATGGGAACTCTGAGTCAGTCGGATAGTACTTGCTTACCCCCTCTGATACTGAACCCAGTCCCACCATCAAGGGGTGGTTTCCACTTTAGTGGACAGGGTAGTCCAGAAGAATCCTTTACTAGATATGATGTTCTGAGGTCAGATGGAGGTAATAGGCCTCCTACAGGTGGAATTGCTGGTGCTGGATGGGATCTATGTAGTTCCAATTCCTCTAGCAGTTCAGATGATGATGCCAACTCCCTCCCCAATCTGGAGCAATTTCTTGGGCGACATAAGTCAAACTGGAATGACTTTAAGAAGAGATGCTATGACTGCAGAATTCATAAGCTGGCCAAATTCTTACAGTCATGTAAGAAGCAAAGCAAGACAGCTTCTAAGGTAAAGCATAAGAAACCTGAGAATTTGGGCAATGTTAAGACTTTTACCGGGGATGTTAACGACACTCTGAGGTTTCTTAGTGATGTGAAAATCAAGTTTAATTGTTTCCCAGAGTCTGTCACTGAAGACATGGATAAGGTTAGCTTGGTTATCCCTCTCTTGGACGATTCTGCCAAAAGCTGTTATATGGGTCTCCAACATTACATTAATGATCAGGCTGTACAATGAAATGGAATGCCATTTAACCCAGACAAAGAGTTATGTACCTGGAAAGGATTCTGCCAATATTTGGAAACCAGGTTTGGAGGACATGCCAATCGGGATCGCTCTTTAGCTGAGTAGACCTCACTGGAGATAAAGCCCAGCCAAGTAGATAACTAGTTGGATAAAGTCATTGATCTAATGACCATAATACAGTATACAGATGGATGAGCAGTGAAGGACAAGGTGCGTATCGGCATTATATCAGAACTGCAGACAGCCTGGGCTCAGAGGAACCCCCATCCCAAGGATGTAAATGAGTACCTTGATCTCCTAAGGAAAACTGGCTATGACCTGGAAGACAATACATGCTTTAGCTGGATGGTGGTTAAGGATAAGGGTGTAACGGGGGCGCCCTAAGGGAAGATGGATCCCAAGTTCACGACCACACTGAAGTGACTCAAAGATCAAAAGCGATAATCAACAGTAGAGTAAAGAAGAATCAAAACAGTAAAACTTAATATCGTTAAGCCGCAGCTTCACTCAGTAAGTTTCTCGAGAGGTAGTTGATTGCCAGAGTAGAGAGGGACTCGCATATAGTTTAAGTAGAATATCATATACTGCCAGTTCCCACCCATCACTACTCTAACTTAATCATGAGCACACCCATCTCCTCTGGGCTGGCCAACACACACCACCTAGGACATTATTCCTTTGTGGATGTTGGTCCGCTCTGGCTAAATCTCCTTCCGACATCAAGTGTTTCAGCGCTGCATCTCTAATGCGACTGCAGGAGAAAAACTCTTCATATCGTTGACATGCTAGTGGCGAACTATCATGCAACTGAGGAGATATACCATTCACGAACTCTCATACCCATATGCATTTCATCTATGCAAGCCTTTAGTAAACATAGCTCTCATGATCGAGCTGAACCTTCTACTTCATTCTAATCAGGTCTTTGCCTGATAGGAAAGTCTATTGGGCTCCCCTAGTGGGGTACCTTGATGATTGGCTTGGTGGGCGCTACCCACAGTCAACTCCCTGAAAGTACCCCTACCATGATAAGAATCATGCTTTTAGAGTTCTCAAACAACCCCAATAGTCTTACAGCAATTGGGCACGAGTTGTGTCTATGTGCGATTCACCTGCGCAGAGATGCCTCAATATCTTCCGGGCTACCCTGGGACTACCCAGGAGGCTCTGGACTACCCTTCCAGTATTTCTTGAGTAACTCCTTCAGCTCTTGTCCGTTTTACACATATTTGGTACCAGGAGATAGCCCTTCCTCTGGGGCAC